>CM023457.1:67823171-67983171 GCA_013339765.2 Haemaphysalis longicornis
AGCTTGCTGTAACGCTCGATGTTAGGCGACTGCCGGAATCAGGCGGCGCAGCGAGATAACGGACCCAAGTAGAGCCAAGCGTGCCCGACGTAGGGCGTCCCGCAGAGGCTTCGGAAACCAAGCGGTTTAAATAGTCATAGCCGTTAGAAACTCGTGAACCGCTAGCGCTTGTCATACGTCTCCCCGTTGTTTAGCGCAAAGGAAACTGCAGGTACATTTGAGGCAAAATATATGCAATTAACCAGCAGCGCCCACATTCATTTAGTTGGGAATGCTCGTTGGGTTGGTTTTTACGATAGTTGTTGTTGTTGTTGAAAACGTTTATTAAAAAGAGGGGAAGGGAGTAGGGTTAAAAAGTGGAGCACTGGGTGGCCATCCTATTCCGGTAGGCCGCGGCGTGCGCAGTCTTCGCCCGGAGAATCAGGGCTTCCTGTTCTTCGAGCTGGCTGCAGCGCAGCGCGCTCCATGCTCAGGAGAGGGAGAGGGGAGTAGGGGGGGGATTGGACGGACATGTCCAAACTAGTGGCGGTGGTGTTGGGAGATTGCAGTATGGCAGTTGAATGGGTAGAGGGTGGGGAGACAAGTGAAGGCGAGTGTGATTGTGGTACGTCTGTGTTTGTAGCGCCGCCATATGCGGCGTGGCGGTTGGAGGGAGGGTGGAGGGGGGGGGGGGGGATAGAGTCGTCGGGAGTTCCGGTAGTGGGCTAAGATGTCGGAGTACGTTGGGGGCAGGGGTGGAGGGTTAGGTCTTCGTGGGCCGGTACGTCGTTGGCTCTCCTGGGAATGCCCGGTAAGATCGCGGGCGGTGGCGTGTGCCACCTCGTTCCCAGGAAGATGTGTGGCCAGGGATCCACACTATACGTCGTTGGGAGCGATGGTCGGCGTGCTAGGATGTTGGAACTGATGCGAGGATGCGTCCGTGGCGTAGCGGCGGCAAGCGGACTCGATCGGTCGCACTGTGATGTCCGATGAGGTGAATTGGTGATGGCCAAAGCGATTGCAGCCTCCTCTGCGGTATCAATGGATGTGTGGTATTGAGGCAGAAGCTGTGATGATGTTGGTTGAGTGGATTACTGCTTGGCATGGGCCGGGTATGTGCGGTATGGGGCTGCGTCAGTGTAAGGTATCGGGGTCGGCGCCGTACTTGAGGAGTAGGCGTGCGCGATGTTGGCGGCGACCTACGTTGTAACGGGGTGCATATGTTTGGGTAGTGGAAGGACATGAATGGCATCTCGGCTGCTGTAGAAAGCTGCAGAATGTTTCGTTGGAGCCAGGGTGGCCCAGGCGTTTAAGGAGGTGTCGTCCAGTAGCAGTGATTTGAAGTCTGAAGATGGCTGGTAGTGTGGGCTTCAATCAGTTCCGACAGGGTATTGTGGAGCCCGAGCTGGAGGAGATCTAC
This sequence comes from Haemaphysalis longicornis, assembly GCA_013339765.2. Taxonomy (NCBI): domain Eukaryota; kingdom Metazoa; phylum Arthropoda; class Arachnida; order Ixodida; family Ixodidae; genus Haemaphysalis; species Haemaphysalis longicornis. The sequence goes on from CM023457.1 coordinate 67,824,571, forward strand.
AGCTTTGACATGGAGTGGAACGGCTTTAATTTTTTTTTGTCTATCCTACCCCTTTATTCTCCTTGTCCAATGTAATGCAACGAATGTGATGCAAGGTGCGTTACGGCGGAGATTGTCGTCGCCGACAAAGGCGATTGCACGTACAGGGAATTACTCTACCTGCGATCTAAACGGAAAAGAAACGTTAGCTAACTCAGAAACGCAAAGTAGGCGCGGTGGCTCTGCCTATACTTTCGCCAATCAACGTAATTTTGCCCCGCAGATTTTCGGGCCCAGTCGCAAGCGTAAGTACCGCGCGGAAGCAAATTTTTCTTCCGCACGTGCGTACACTCGCACACACATGAACGCTCATGCACGCCCACATCTCCTGCATTCAATTAAGTTCATTCCGTGCGTTGCACCTTGTCTCGCCAAAAGGAGGTTTCAGCAAGAACGCAGGTGGCGTGGTGCACATCGTTCCTGCCCGGAGTACTGCTTTCATGAAGTTGAGAACTAAGTTTCAAAGCAAAGCGTTCTACCTCTACCTGCCAACTCAAAAAATTGTTGCGAGGCACACAGATTGTTCAAAAGTGCATCCAATCGATCGTCCAACCTTCAAAGACCTAAAACGCCAATAAAGAACGATGTCACCCCGGTTTTTTGCGCACAACGTAAACGCATCAACGTACGGTCTAAATGTCTTACTCCTTCATGATCGAAGCTTGCATTGTCTTATCTAGAACAATTGTTTTTTTCGCGATTTTCAAGCCAACGTTTTGACACAACAAAGGCACTCTTTCACACGCATGCCATGTGTCCAGATATCTTATCAGAGCTTTTCGCTGGACCAACCGGTCTAAGGGGGAATGCATCAGTTTTTTGAAAAAACAAAATTCGCCATCGGTACCACTCAGAAAGCTCTCGCTTTATAAAGTTGGTGTAGCCGGAACCGTGGAGCCTGAGCTGGAAATTCCACGCCACGAAGGGAAAACAGCATTGCGGGCGAAGGGTACAAGGGGGGTCGGCGAAAGGCCGCCGCAGCTTGCTCCGGGAAAGAAAAAAAAGTGTGTCAAAGATTGGTACACGGCTGCCGCATGTGTAATACAAGACTCCTTGAGAGCTGTGGAAGCGCCCACAGGCACAGGTGGCTCCTGACGATGGCTAACGAGCTGGGCGAGCTTTGGATAATGCTTCTTTCCGGGGGGGTGGCGGAAGTGGTGACGGGTGAGGTCGCAAAGTTAAACGGAAAGTTCACCAGTAGATCAGCAGAAGGTCCAACTATGATATCGCCTGATTAGAATAACGTTCTAAGCATGCCCGGTACTTTTTAATATTGTGTAAAGTTTTGTTTTATTCTGCCCATTAGGGCTAATGGTAAAGCTACCGGCAGCCGAGCTATCAAGACCGAAAAGCGGTTCGCTTATTTTCTCAGTGATCAGACTCCAGGGACGATTCGACGATTACCTGCCCAACAGGTCATCCTCGGTCCTGCGGGGTTTTACCGATTGGTTAGTGATAGTAGTTAACTCGAACTTCTGGCGATATCGCAGTCGAGAGTTATACACCTTCCTGATCCTTATACGGCTCGGGCTATGTCAAAAACGCTTGTAAGCCTAAATACTTCGTAGTGTTACGAAGAACGCAGCCATAGTTTGAGAATAATATAAAACGACGAACCTCTACCTTACGCTCGCTGCATGCCTAATGCACGTCATAAACGCGACGAAGAAACAGAATTACGCTAGGAGACATCCTTTAAGAGTGAAGTGTTAATCTAATATTATTCAAAGCACCTTATATCATGAATACATTCCCATTTTTATATTATTCAATCTAATTTGTACACCTTAACTCATCTAAAATGCTATCAGATCCGGTGTTAGATGTTTCCAGCTTAAATCTCTGGTACTTAGCAAATATACACAATGGTACGGTGTACTGAATAAGCAAGAGAAAAAAAAATTACACGAGGCAATTCTCTTGCATCAAATGCAAAGCTCCCAGCATAAATTGTTCCTATTCAATTTTTCTTTTAATACTCCTGACGTTTTCTTTCTTAAATGTATTGTTCACATCACTGGTGGAGCCACTCTCACTATCCCGTTTGGCTCAACACGTGGACTATTTGATTAGCGCGAGCAAATGACCCCCTTAATTCAATTTTCCCGCCAAACTTGCATCACATCTGTTATCGCGAACGCCGCTTCACGCACGTCGCTCTTTGTAAGACCGCACTAGCAGTTTTGCTTTATGGTGTGGCGGTAGCCAACACGACTGTGCGAAGCCGCGTTACTAGGGAGCCGTCCTTTCGGGTCTTTCGACATCGCCATGGGGACCGTATTAAACATTAATTTAATTCATGGCTCTGTCTATATTGAGCGCTTATAGAAGCGGTATCGACGCTCTGTTGTGAAAGAATGTGCCCACTGGCGTACATTACGACATGACACCTACAAGGGGCAAACGCTTTACGTAACACAGTTACGCGTTACTCGACCGGGAACAGCTACTGAAACGACAGCACGGGCACGGTTGTTGCCTAACGAAAAGCGCTTGTATGCAGCGACGCCGGAAAACGAAATATAAACGAGCCAGAAGAACGAAGTGTACAAAGTGTGGGCCAAGCCGCCCTGTAGAGGCGGTTAGGGGGCGAAGCTTTATACACCGCCTACCACGGGTGACTACAGCCCGCTTGCGATACACGTTACACTCTACCTGTAACCCGTTCTTTATTATTTCACTTCAGCATGACGTTCAGAATGACCTTATGATCGCTGTGATACACACTCAGACTTTGCGTTTTCAGCGCAGTAATATTCTTCGTGAACGTTAAGTGAGTGCAAGTTTCATGGGTCGTAGTCGGTTGTTTGCTATTGGTGTTGCACACGAGTCCAAATTTTTGAGGACGAAATGAACGAACCACTGGTTTTGCGGCTTCGCAATGTCGACGTTAAAGTCACCGACGACGATCATGGGCGTAGCGTGGTCATCGGTAGTGCAGGCACAGTGCGTTCGCATGAAACGTTCGATGTCGGTCTTGGGTGTGTTTGGCGCGATGTGGACGGTGTAAATGGCTACGCCATCTCTCGTAGTCACCGAGTCCACGTCGCCGCAGTCGACATGTTGGTCCGACGTTTCGAGCGTGCGCGTCTTGACGTAGTTGCTAACGTCCTTTGCTAACGGCGTTACTAACGTTGCTAACTTAGCCAAGTTCATTTGAGCTTGCTTTATATTTTTTACCAACTCTTGGGCATGCTCAACGGCGCGCACCCGGCCGCTACACGTGCCGTGGGCGTAGCGCACCGCGGCGCGAAAGGTCGCGTGACGCTATCACGAGGCATTAAGCGAGAACGCAGGGGTAAACCCGCAGCTGTGCTCGGCGAGAACACCGTCTGTCTCCCGCGTCCCCGCGTACCCCCGTAATTCAATAAATAAAGAAAAAAAACTCGTAGCTCAATAGGTAAGACAACAGGCTCTCGCGTGGTTTGTCTATTCGGTCCATGTTCGATTCCTGGCGGTGCCAGTAATTTTTTATTTGTTCGCGGGAGTTTCCGGTTGACGCCGACAGTCGCGACAGAACCGTTGGCTGGTAGAGGTACAAAGCTTCGCTTTAAAAAAAAAACTTTCCGTTTTCTGTGTAAATGAAGATAGTGTATAACAAGGATACAACAAGGCTGCTGCATTAATTGAAATTGGTGTTATTCATGCAGCTGCATAAAATGACTGGGACAGTACACGCTGGAGATGGGAGGGGGGCTGTTGTCCTTATTCTTTTCTAGCCTACGACCCGTCGCTCTCGCTTCATTGCGCGCTGAAAACTTCAACTTCTACATCAAAGTCACGTTGCCAGGTCCTTACAGAGTTCTCCCTTCTGTGCCTTGTTACAACGGTAATAATTAAGCCACGCACTTCGCAAAATACATGGAAGTATTTCATGCCATAGAGTGGAATCTTGTGCTTTTTCCAGATTTTTTGAGCTCATTGCGTTCGGTTTTGTTTTTGTAGAACTTTGGCTCCAAAAGGAAGTGCACCGTACCTTTCGAGTTATACCCGCAGCGATGCCTCAGTGGCTAAGGCGTTGCGCTGCTGATCACGAGGTCGCGGGTTCGATTCCCGGCCGCGGCGGTCGCTTTTCTGATGGAGGCGAAACGCAAAAACACCCGTGTGTAGGAGATTTCGGAGCACGTTAAAGATCCCCAGTTGGTCAAAAGTAATCCGGAGCCGTCCAGTACGGCGCGCCTCATCGCCTGCGCTGCGTCGGCGCGTTAAACCCTATCAATCAATCAATCAATCAATCAATCAATCAATCAATCAATCAATCAATCAATCAATCAATCAATCAATCAATCAATCAATCAATCAATCAAACTTTTCGAGTTGTATTCCACTTCAGTGTCTGTCTTTCACCCCGGATTAAATTGCGTTGTGTAAGAGAGAAGGCTTCCACCAAGTCTGCAAGACAATCCTACACGGAAAACCGAGCTAGGTAACGAAGAAGGCATCACTCGGTCAAGGCGGTTGGCCAAATCAAGGCCGCGGCGGATGCGACACATGTCTCCGTCCACCGGCGGCTTCCGTGCGATGCGAACACGGAAAGTGGTGCCAAGCTGTCAGCACAAATTAGGCGGGAGAAGAGAGGCGTGGTACAGAAGAAACGAAAAGGACGAGTGCTTCGCCCAGGCCGTATCGCCTTACGCTCGGCTGTCGCCTCTCACGCGACGGCAGCCTGAAGCATCGGTCAGACGGCGATAGGGAAAGCCTGTCGTCTTCTTCCTTAATGGGGACAGACGCTATGTGTCTCCCTTCTTGCCTTTGTGTCTAACCTACACTTTTATTTTTCTTTGTCATCCTGGAATATAAATAGGGCTGAGGTTATGTGAGAGAGGAAACACCCGTACGACAGTCGAAGTGTGCCTTGCATATTTTTCTCCACGCGAACTCCTTCGGGATCACGCTAGTCACGTAAAGCGGGTGAACAACGGCATTAAGCTGACTTTATTGGCGACTGACCTAACCCATCTTTGTGAAGATCTCTTCAGTCTCTCCACGCAACGCGTTTTTTTTTTTATTCTAAGCCAGATCCAGCCCGCTTAGGGTCTGGTTCTTTTTTCCCGCCCCCGAAAATACCGAGTATTATATCGAGTGCAACAGCGAGCGAGGTGGTTGCGTAAGATGGAGGTAGTCGTTCGGAGAAATAGCGGGCGGTCGCTTTCCCCCCGCGCGGTTAAAGCCTAAATTTGAGGAACAAAAAGTGCGGGGAAAGAACTTGTCAGCCCCGTACGCTGGCACGTAGAGTTGGCCGGCAATTCATCGTGATCTATATGGGCCCCCGCATTCAAGTAATGTGTCATCGCTCAACGTAATTCTGTCGTCAATCGCACTCGACAGTTGGTCAGAGCAAAAGTAAAGAAAGAGTAACCACCGATAAGGAAGCATTCATGTGGCGGCGATTACAAATGAACACCTACTGCAGTCCACTCGTCCTCTACTCTACCTTATCCTACCTTACTTCCCAACCCCTTCTTCCCCTCTCCTCATACCCCTTTTCTCGTAATCTGCCGTACACCGCGTCTGTTACTGCTCTCCCAAACACCATGCTATGGCACGACCCGCTGCCTATAGCTTCAACCACGCCGACCATATCACTATTGTCATTCATGCCAGAACTGCAGCGGGAAGAAAGGGGTGCCTGGACGGACGCCATCCATTACACCGAGTTTGGAATCAGCCACCCCCATTTGCTCTATTAAACTTACCCGCTGCGGTGGCCCAGTGGCTAAGGCGTTGTGCTGCTGAGCACGAGGACGCGGGTTCGATTCCCGGCCGCGGCGGCCGCTTTCCTGATGGAGGCGGAAAGCAAAAAGCCCGTGTGTACTACATTTCGGCGCACGTTAAAGGTACCCAAGCTGGTCAAAATTAATCCGGAGCCCTCCCTTTACGGCCCGCCTCATCGCCTGGGTTGCTTCGGTGCGTTAAACCGTACACTCAATCAAATCTATTATACGTCTGTTATTACACACAGAACCTCGGGCCGCTGTCTCTCCGAAACCCTTTACAGTGGGTCCGGACGGGGTATCTAAGACACTTCAGAGGGATAAGTTAGGTGTTTTGTGTAAATGTAGGATAGCCGGGACACTCGTTGACGACTCCGTCTTATTCAGTGAGTCCGAAAATGATCGGCAGATGTTGCTTCCAGAACAAGAAACTGAAAGCTCAATTGGATATTCGAAGGTACTTACGAAGCAAATTATTGTAATGTTAAATATACGAGCAGAAAGCTGGCGCTTCAGCCTATGTAATCAAATACCACAAATAAGAATGAACACAATTATTAAGGACACTTTTGCTACTGGTGCTCACAAAATTGAGAGAGAGTTAGGTGTGTAGAATTAGCAAGGCCTGAGATACATACGGTAAGAACCTCAATGTAACGGGATGTACGTTACCGCTATCAGTGACGATGGTGGTATACAACGACGCTGCCCTTTTGATGGTAGCGTGTACAGAAGAAAGTTGTGGTCTTACTAACCACCCCGAGAAGAAACTAAGGTAAGCTCTAAATTCCACGGACTAGCATTTTGTCGCAAACTATGCCTTCTGTTTCGTTTGCTTATGTGTTTTGTTGGTAGCGTATGGTCGCGCCCGGCTTTCTTCAGTTCGAAGCGAAGCGCGTGTTTCCGGATCGTTCCTTCGTATGCCGCGCAGGCTATCTTATTTGATAAGGAGAGTGTTTAGCTTGGTCGTCACTAGACTAAACTGTTCTTCTTTGATCGCAATTGTTCTCGATATTATTCGACGGTTGCAGAAAGATTAACGCTGAAATATAAATGCTCGAAGGACAAACACCACGGTATTCCATTCGTCAAGGATCGCCTGGACACGTCGCTCTGTTGTCTGTCTCTCCGACGCCTGTGTATTCTTAAAGGGACTCTGCAACACTTGCGATAAACGCTTTCACTCTTTCCTCTGCGTCTGAATACTCTGTGAAAGCTATAGTTATCGCCAGCACGGAGCGGCACTGTGTGATTTGCTCGTCGCAGTAGATCCACCTTCCGTTTTCTGCATTTGCTTTGTGGATTTTTAAGTGGCTATCAAATGCGTTTATTGCTGCAACTAAAAGAAAGCCGGCTAATAGCCGCCATATTACTATAATGACGTTATTAGGGTGCTCAAAAAACGCCAAAAACGGGAAAGCGAAAAAAACTTTCTTGAGCAAGCTTTTAAGTTATATGTGATGCGCATAGAGCAGTGACCTTTAGCGGAGGTACTTCGTGACCTTATATTATAAGTCCTGGATGTGCTTTTTGACTCCGCTCTGAAAGCATTTAGGATGCAGAACACAATTATAACAAGTGTTGCAGGTCCCTTTATTTTTTTTTGGCGGAGCGCACGTTAGGCCCAATAAACCTTGCTTACTGGAAGAACCCTGTATTGTTCTTGTCTTCGTGACAATATATGAAGCTTAGGGATCTGAAGCGCGAACCATAAATTAGGAGGCAAACTTGCACGGTATGGGCATGTAAGTCAAGAGGCTGGTGCTGTAGTTCAGAGAACGATAGGTAAGCGGCCCTCTAGAGTTAGAGTGGCTATCGACCTCTGTGATGAGAAGTAAGAAAACAGGGAAATTCCATAGTCATTAAATAGGAAAGTTTTCTGAGGGACCAGCGGGTTCTGGTTGAGAGGTATACGAAATGTTACAGGCCCAGGGTAGAGGCCCTCACCCTACAGTGCACATCAACTGGGTTGGAACGACGAAGATTGTGGTGATGGTAATTATCGTATCTTCTTGGTTGTGGTTACACGGCAGAGAAGCGTTTTTCTGTTTAGTAGATGAGGCCTTAGTCGAATCTCTTTCTTTGCACTGATCCTACAAATTCAATTGAATTGATTTTTTTACAACCATGTTGCAGAAACACCAGAAAAAAACGCTGTTGGAACAGCTTCAAGGGCTCTGGCCTCCTTAAGGACATAACAGTTCAAGCATGACGTGAGGAATTATAAAAATAGTGTCGTACAGCTGCAAAACACGTTTGAAATAGTACACTAGAATAACAGAGGTGTAGTACAAAAAAAGTGGAGTACCGGTGGAGTCAGTCGTCATGTGGGTTTCTTTCGGATGACGGCATTTCATGCGGTCAATAACCTCTCTGTAGTTGTTGCTCTAACCCCAGATGCGGTAGACGTGAAAGTGGAGTTTACTAAGGAAACGCTGTAATAATTTGTTATGACGCGAGCAAAATAAGAACAAGGATATAAACCCACGGAAAACAACGTTTGACACGTGGCGAACTCGCTTGATCGAAAAAATATGAACGCCTTCGTGGAGCCCCCGGTTTCAGAAATCCATAGATGGAATTAGTAAGAAAAGAGGAGCGAATTTCGAAAAGAGGCGACCAGCGCAGAATCAATTTAAGAAGGGAACCTGTAATTTAAAGAAGAAACAGGGAGAGGTGGACGGGGCCAAGAACTGGGGAGACAAGTTGAGGTCGACGAAATTAATGTTTACGTTTTACTGCCAAGAGCCACACCCTAAAGAACTGCTGTAACACAACACGCAGTGCTCCCTCGCTTGACCCAAATGGGGAGAAAAGACTTGACTCGGCACAATGAAAATAGAGAAAAAAGAAAGCAAAACTGAGGAAAAATACTCGAAGGGGCTTCTACCCAGAAGCGAAGAATTCGAGAAACGGGAGTGCATGTACTGAATTGTCAATATTTCATAAGGGTCCATAATTGCGGATCGAAAAAGGCGTGTGGTATTTCATTAGGGCGCGCACTTGGTGCCTATTTTAAATTCACTTTCGAAGAAAAACAGAACAAACGAGGGGCAGCTGCTGCGTTATAATAACGGCCCACCAGCACCTGGCTTCCCTCCATGGCACGTCTTAGCTTTCGTGCTGGAGGTTCACATAGGGCGACACGAAACCCGGCAAAGCGTCCTAAATTTATTATAAGTCGTAACATCGTGTTGTTTATGTGCCTTCAACCATAATCACTGACTGCAATCAGTTGGAAATGACGCCTGTACAAAACAAGGACCAAATAGAAGCGTTGGCCTAATGGTTTTGCTGTTGCTTTGTTAGTTCGCTTGCAACATTTTTCTTAGCTTCTTTTTTGCTTTCCTGAATTGTCTTTCGACATTCTTGGTTTGTAAGTTTGGTGGATTAGAGCAGCTCCATCTCATAGCGCTCTTTAGTGGCCTGAGTAACACTGTATCAAGAGCGGGTTCATTTGTACGCTCATCCACGACGGTGACCTTAAAGGGGCACTGACACAAAAATTTAGCATCTTGTTTTTTTCGTTGCGATAAGTAGCTAGTGACCTACTTATAACCTGTAGAAACCTCATTTCCTTCAGCGTGCGACGGTTGTTTAATTAGAGGATTTTAAATGCGGCCAGTCGCAGTTTCGGTTTCAGCGAGTGCCGTGAAACGATGGATTTTGTGGATTTTGTGTGAACAAAGCTGACCACGTGACCGTCGGAGGGATATCACAGAGCAGAGCCGCCGTAGCACTGTCGAATCCGCATCGACGGCAGTTTCTGCGAATGCCCCCACGTACTGATCTCGTGAGGCGCTTAATTAAAAAGCGACCGTGGATGTGACGCAGGCGCTGCGAGTGCAAATGCTACCGCGGCTAAAGAACGACGCGCGACGCTCGAGACGGTGGGTGGCAAGACGCGCGCTGGGAGCAGCCGGCCGGTCTGCCTACAGGTCCGCCTACAGATGTGTTCGGCTCAGCACTGCGGCGGATATTCGAGTGCCGCTCTCGTAAGCGGTGCAGATGACAATTTTTAATGCAACCCGCCATCGCATCATTAGCTCCTTTCTCATGTAAGCCACTATGGTCGGGACTTGGGGACAATTTCGTGCAGCGTAACAAGCTATCACTCGAGCTACCTGCGCCGGCCTGGGCCACTTCGCGGCCGTGGCCGCCGCCTGCACAGCGACCGTGCGGCTAGCTCAGTGGGCTTTTCGTGCCTCCGGCGCGTTTTCGCATCCAATGGTAATAAACAGTAATAGAAACAGAGTGCCTGGAATCGCTGTAGAACTTTGGTCGCGGCCAGCTGCCCGATTAGCTGGCGAAATCACGGCCACAGAACAGTCACGGCGCCTCCGCCGCCAACGATCGGGTCGTTCGTTCTCGAGAGCAGAAGCTCCGCCCTCCGGCCCTCCGATTGGAGCGGCGAGCCGGGCGAGCCCGCGTAAAACCCCCGGTAGTGCGGAAGCGGCAAACACAAACTCGTGACGTATTTGGATGTTGTTTATTTACAATTGCGCGGTGGTCCTCTGCTGGCTGCTCGGTTGCGTTTCGCACACTTCAAAATTGATTTTAAATATGTTCTAGGCTGTATTCGCCGCTGATATTTTGCAGATGATGTATATGTGTTCCCACCAATCTATCTCCTACGTTATCTCGCCTTCAAAATTTTGTGTCAGTGCCCCTTTAACCGCTATCAACGTGAAGGACAACGATCAAAAATCCATGCAGCGCGTGGGGGCTATTATTATGTTTTTTTTTTTCTCCCGCTTAGTACACTGCCCGCTTCCTTATTCCGCCGTGTGCGTGATCCTGCATTTGTCAGTTTGTGTGCTTATTTGCTTTTGTAGTGTCGGTGTGAGTTTTTGTGTTTTCGTTTCCCTTCACTTTTGCACATCTCATGTTCATGTGGAGTAGCAAGCCAAGCTCGCTGCCAGGTTGACTTCTCTTCATTCATTAAAGGCATTCCTCCTCCTCCTCCTCCTCCCGCCCTTACTCCTTCTTCGGAATGCAGGTAGGTAAGAACTCCCGCATGCCTTCCGAAGTCGGCGTTGTTCAAAAGCCCTCGGTGAGGACTTGACAATGCCTCCAGTCATATAAGTGTTGGCACTGCGAATTTTAAACGACGCTGGTCGAAGTACAATTTACTGGGTTTAAATATCGCAGAGATAGCGCTAATGTGACGTACAATAAAACGGCATCTGAAAAGAAGCAGAAAACGGCCCTAAGAAGTACATTTCTATGAAATGTGCAAGATGGCACATCTTGAAGGTTGTCCAGAGAGGGGGATTTTGGAAAATACGAGGCAGCAGGAATTCGAAGCGTACGCGGCGGAGAGGAGCGGTGGACAGTAGAAGACAGGACCCCGATCGTGTATATACAAAGTTGCTTACGAAGCAGGCAGGGGGACCATTGAGAAGAAATATTCGTGCACCTTCGAGTGAATATGCGCCGCGTCTGCAAATATTCAACCTTTAAATCTGCCTTAAATCCGCAGGGGATAGAGCCGCGGACACAAGCCACCCATGCGAACCAAGGAATGGCGAAACAAACGCTGTGCCTTTTCGTTTCGGCCATGAAAACAACAGATGAAAACAGATGAAAACAAAAAAAAAGGCAGAGAAGAAGGAAGCGTAAACGAACTGCTGCTCAAAAAAAGGGAGGCGACGAAGCGTAAACCAAGGAGTTGCTCTGCTCCCGCCGAAAGCGACTCTAAGGGAGGGTACCTCTGATCTTGAGGAACCAAAGAGAAACGGTCAAGTTTTTTTTTGTTTTTTTTTTACGGCGACACTTGTCCGCCGCGGTGTGGTTGCACGTGCTTCCTATTAGAGAAGGGCACGCATAATGCACGTTGCCGAATGTCAAACCACCGGCATTTCTTAAAAGGGGGAAGTAACCTTTCTACCCTCATATCTGCTGCCCGCGACGAATAAAAACCCTCCCCAAAACCGAACCAAAAAAGCTCAGAGGGGCCACATTTCGCGACCCCTCCAAGTTTATATTGCGTCAACAAAGCCCAGCAGTGCGAGACAGTCCCTAAAGGACGTGGTAGGAATGCGGCTGGGCGTTAGCAGGAGGCACGGGAGAATTTACGGTCAGCGAAAAAAAGGGGAAAAGACTGCGCTTTGACACGTGCGGAAAACGCAGTGAAGATTCAGGGGTCTCATCGGAGCAGAAGACGAGTCATGCGTAGCATACGTGAACGGAGCAGCGCCCGTTGCGGAAGCGTTCACTCTACACGCATACAGCCTGCACGAACCCCTTGAAATGAATTGCCTGTCCAGTTAGAAAAGGTTGGTGCGCGTTCAGCAAAACGTGCGAGAAGGACGCCTTCGTTCCTAACGTTTTTTTTTTTATCTCTTTTTGTGTTTGCCGTTACAAGCCACGAGATTTGAACTGAAGAGGGGAAATGCGTATGTTTCGTCGGTCTAAAGATTCAAAAAGCAGCGCGCATGGTATGAAGTGCTACAAAAATCGGGAGACAGGTTTGCATGAACTGAATGTCCGGAAAACAGCAGGAGTGAGTCCTGTTGTTAGGCGCCTTTCGATGAGGTAATGGGTCGAGGGAAGTGCTCCAACAAGTTTTCCCAATCCGCCGCCTAATTGTTTCTTAGTGCTAACAAAGAAGAAATAAAGGGTACTAAGGAATGAAAGACGCCTGACAAAGTTGTAAAGAATTTATTTGTCCCTCCCATAAATTTGATCGACATCTCACTATGCACCAGTCAAATATTCAGTAATTCTTGCGGAAGCATGTTTCTTTGCCGTTAGCTTGACTGTCTGCATGTTTGTGTTTTTCTCTTTATTAGATGCAACCCTGGCTTATGAAAAGTGCGGAGCACTTTAGGGGCTGGGATATCGTCCGTCCTGGGTCGTTGGGCGTCACGCACCCACGCTGGTGATACTAGAACTAGTAAAGAGAGTGCGCAGCAGCACACAGGCTGATACCGAAACTAGTGAAGAGACAGCGGCACATCCTCTCGAAATAGACCCTGCCAACAAAGAGCCGGTCTTTCCTTCATAGAGCCGAATGGAGGCCATGGAGGCCATGGAGGCTCTAGCGACAGCGGGCACTTGCTCGCGGAAGCCAGCGACGCCGGTGTGCCTATTCGCCTGTGCGACAATGTGAAGCAGAAGCAGAGCGTCAACGAAGAGAGGAAAATCCCCAGCTTCGTCAGGCAGCGACCAAGGTTCAACAACAACGAAGGAAAGCGAATCCTGTGGTTAAAGTTCAGGGCGCTCAAGCCAAACGGCAGAAAAGCAAGGCAGACACAGAAAGAAAGCAACGCACACACAAAAAAAAAAGCAACAGAAAGCAAACAAAAAGAACACAAGCAAATCACAAATAAACAAAAGATAAACGCAAGGTGCTCGCAGTAATACACATGGGAAACACTGGCGAATCACTGCTCTGCACTTCCGACAGCTTTCACGTTCAGTGGAACTGCATCCATTTTTTATTCTCACCCTCGTAATCTTATCCCTCTTCTTCTTCTTATTTATTATCAGTGTTATCTCTCTTTGTTGCATTTAAAATGACGTGGTCACGACATCGTCTTTGTATTTTGCCGGCTCTCCACTAAGGTACGTGCCAACGGTCTTTGTTGGAGGGAATATTGCTGAAAAAGTAGTGGCATTATTTTTTGCGGCTTGCCGTAAACACGCCAGAAGAAACAGCGCCCACTTGTTCACTGTTTCAAATTTACGCAGAAAATATCGTCGTTGCTCTTTATTTTCTCTTTCCCTGCTCTTCGCCCGCAAAAAAAAACGACCACCTAACCAGTTTCGCTGCTGTTTGAAAATACATGTCGTTATTTTTATTTCCGCACCTATTATTGCATGTAAGTTAAACTCACGAACCAAACCAAACTAAACACCCTTGTGGTGGGGTTATTTCGCATGCTTTGCAGATGTAGCTGATTCGTTTTCTTTCTTCGCCACCCGCTGTATATGAAGCAACACCGCAAGCCGGCCTAGTTGGAAGTGATCCATGGCAAGGATTGCGCAAAACAAACAAGGACAAATAAGAAACAACAAGGACGAGCACACTCAAAGATTGAGGTGCGCTCGTCCTTGTCTCTCCTTCTTTGTCCTTGTTTGTATCGCGCAATCGTTGCCATGGACAGCTGTATACGTGCAGAACCCAGAGAACTCCAGAGTCTAGTGTCCCAACTCTGGCCACACCTCTCTACGGTAACATTTTAAATTCCCAGTGTGCACTTGTAAGAGTAGAATCCTCGCTGTATCTTGAAAAAAAAAGTTTATCTTCGAAAAATAGACCAATCAGCTGCGTTTTTACGGACTGCAGAAGCTGAAAATTAAGTATTGCAGGTTCAAAGCTTTTTGAAGACGGTGGATCATCATTTTTCAGTACAGGGTTTTCACAGAAATTTTCGCAAACGGACGGGTAACATGACGCAATGTTTCACATGACGAGCTCTAAGAAAGGAATCTTCCAAGGTAAAAAGATTATCAGAAAGATTGCTCAGTTAATACAACCGCATAACAGACGTTGAAGCAGCAGCCTTTTATTCTTCGTTTGAGTTTCCAGGCAACGACTGAGTTCCTTCCCCGACAGCGTGTTTCAAAAAGCACGAGAACCAATACCCAACCTTCGTGACGCAAGCCTCCTGTTACTTTTATTATTGTTTAATCGCTTTTCAAATGTTTTTCAGCCCGACTCTTTGCGAGACTTCAATTCACCCGTGTTCCTCAAAAAGCGCTCCTTCCAGTTCCAAGCATCGTTTCGCAATGAGAGTTTTCCTTTTTTTTCTATCAAGAATTTCCAGAAGGGATTGGGAAAACACTGTGAAAAGATGTGTTTCCTGAACAACCCAGGAAAGCTGATTTCGGCCTTAGTTTGCTATTTCTCTTAGGCCTCAGCTCAAAAAACACACTCATTTCTTGCTTGTTCGAAGTAAATTGTGTTTGTCCAATTTTATCTGTAAAGGAAACTTCCGCTTGCATGCGTGAGATGTGTTAGCAGGATTGAATAGTACCTTTTGTATCTTGCAGCTTCTATTGTTCATGCAGTTCATTGCGCTACAATTTACTCTCCATAACTACCTTATCTGCCCCAACAAAAGAATTTACATCGATCCCACCCGCCATCACTTTCTAATCATTGCTCATACATAGCGTGCGGTTAACAAGGTTCTCAAGAGTGGCGTTTTTCTCAAAGCTTCTTTCAAGGCACTTGTCTTTCACGTGCGCTGTTTTTTTAAATCTCCCGGACAAAATTCGTTCATCAGCCCTCGCATCAAGAGTGCACGGTACACACATGATTTTTTCGTCTTCGTTGTTGGGCCGCAACCTCCGGGGAACCGCCGCTATCTTCCTACCGCTCGTTTACGATTCCCTAGGGTTTGCGTACAATGTGAAACTTTATATGCCTCTCCTCCTGGCTTTTCGGGCGCTGCTGCTGCTGGCTGGTTTTCTCTGCTCGAATGCGCGGCGGGGTGTCCAACGGCTTCTCCTCGCCCCGTTCTGGAGGCCAGCCTAATCGCCCGAAAGCGTTCCCTCAGCTTCGCGGACATCCATACACAAAATAAGCGACACCCAGATCAGTAATGCCTTCACTACGTAGCGAAATGCAAGTGCGGGCCGCGAATTTATGCTGGGTATGCGGTCTTGCCGACGTGAGTACAGACAAAGACGCTTTGCGGCAATGAATTATGACGACCATCGTGAGAAATACGCCCAAAGCGACATGCTGAGCAAAGATGCCACACGCACTTTCATCTCAACGCAGTTCGGCCAGGACGCCCGTGCAATGATTTCGAATGGTGCTGACTAAACTCAACTCTGTAGTCCAAAACCCTGACTTTGATGACAATTTAAGCATCATTTAAAGCTTCGCTTGACGTCGATGCCCACATACGCGTGTAGTCAGTTATTTTTATGTACATTTCACCAAACTGACTAGTACCCGTGCTACACGGTCGTTTCAAAGTTGACTATAGAGTGCCCCATTGTAAATACATATGGAGCAGTTGTGGGGTAGAGCCCAATACCAATTGAAAGTAACCGTGTAGCACAGGCATAAGCCACCTACTTTTTAGTTATCGTCGTTCCTATCTGCCCTACGCTTTTCTTCCTATTCAAACGCACTTTACCCAATTTTTTTTTCACCGCCCGAACGGAACTACTCTAACTCCTTCTCCCCTTTTAGGTGTTTGAAACTGTGAGTTCAGCCTTCCTCCGGGGTTTACACTTCCGGTTCCAAGCAGTGCCTCTCTTGTCCTCTTATTTCCCGCCACTTCCGCCTATCGAACATGACAGACGCGCAACCGCGCATGCGCAAAAAAAAAAAAACATATACAGTTAGTCACGGGCACCGGCCCGTACACTACTTATCACGCCCTGAGGTACCCGGATCCCAAGATGACTGCTCCGTTGCTGACGTATACGTAGTGGCTGCAGCCTTTCGGCGCTGGCCGCATTTGGAAGAGAGGTAAGGCCGACATGAAGTTATACCCCTTCGGAGAAAACATTGCCCTATAGGCGGGATCAGACACGACGATTCCGTAACGTAAACAGGAATCAGCCACGGTTAAGGAAAACGCTGAGGACGTTACTGCTTGGCGGTGGCTTCGCTCGGAAAAAAAGGAGGGAACAAAACTAAATTCTCTTTATTGCGGGTTTGCCGAGATGAGCGACTTACTTACGTAAAAAAAAAAAGTGCCCCTTTCTTAAAAGAAAGATGGTTAAAAAGTGAAGCTTTCTCCATGCAAACTGAGTGAAGTCAAAGTCCACAATCCACTCTTCTCAAGACCAAATACCAAATTGCCAAAGTCCAAAGCCAAAGTTCACCGCAACTCACAGAAAGTCCAAAGCAAGCGTCCGCGCTGCGAAATTAAACTAAATGCTGAGCGCTCTAAATACGATGATCGCGTAATCCCATAGACGCCGGTTTTGTATTGCGTGGGACCCACGCTCGATTACGACTGCGGGAAGCGTTCTTTAACAGCACAGCTGTTTAGGCCGACGCAGATCCGTCTCGCGTAGACAGAAAAGCCCGAATCCTCAAGAAAAAAAAATGTGTTAGGAGGTCCCGAGAATCGCACCCGGGACACTTACGCCGTGAAAACCGCAACCTAAAACTACTGGCGCCACCACGAATGCAAGAGGGGCACGTGTTGAGGTAGCCGTCGTGCGGCCGCAGCCAATGAGAGCACGAAGGTGTCGTCATAATGACGTCACTGCGAAAGCTTGTTTCAAAGCCCCGAGGAGGCGCTAGTGCCAGTTCCCAGTTATTGCGAGTATTTTGAGGGAAAGAATTCCGAGTGTTTTGAAGGAAGAGGCATTTTTGTTTTGCCTTCAACAATTTTTAAAGTTGTTTGTCTTGGTGTACTACTAAAGCGCTAAGTAGAGCGCTTCGGTTACTGACTAAGGAACGTATCGTACTAGCGAACATTAAGACAGGGACAAAGCTAAAGAGAAGACGAACCACACGCTAGAACTAGTGAGTTCCATGGCTCATCCCTGTGCGAAGTTGGCGGTGACAAAAAGCTTCAGCAAACACCTCAGATTAGTAGAGAAGATGTAGACAAGGCGGCACACGTCATGCAAGAATAGCGATAATACAAACACTTTGTAGACCCAAGCCAGCGGTACAAACAGCATCGACGAGGAAGGTCATCGGCGCTAATCATCCCACAGCGCTTTACTGAAATATAAAAAGCAGTGTATAACGTAATAGCGCTATTCATTTTTACTTGAAGTTGATAAATGTTTCTTTTCCTGTTCGGAATTTCTCTTGCACGTATCTAAATCGGCCGGAGCGCGCCCAACAGGGAGGCAACCAAAGAGCGAAAGCAGTGGGCAAAGCGACGCCGACGACGTATCGCACGCACGCATCGAAGAATGTGTCTCAAATTCACGCGTGCGGCTAGTTGCGGCAGCCGTATTTCCGACCAGTCGTGCGTCGCATCGGACGGCTCCGTCGTGCATGTGTCTCGCGCTTAACCAGTGAGATTTTTTTTACATGCGATAGATTGCCCTACGGCATAACAGGGAGGTTTATAGGTACAACATTGCACCAGTTGCACGCAGAAAGCCAAGAAGAGACCGGTGAGATTTTAAGGCTGCAAAGCTGCACTCAACCTTGACGACCATCACGGCAGTTTAAGTCCACGATTGCAACCGACTTGCGTCTTCTTCGCTGCCGCAACGACCATTACTCCATCATCGTTGCTATAAATGTAAACTTCCTTCATTGTTTTGTAAGTGGTAATCACTGCATACACCTTGGAGGGGCGTACGCTATGACGTGTCTTTGTCGTTCCTAGTAAGTGTTGCCACGAGTTGGCTTGACTAACGTGAGCCAGGGACGCTGGGCGGTAACCGCGAGGCACGCATACACGATGCCTCAACATTTTCTTGCTTTTTTAAATTTTCTGGTGGTCCCCGCGAGGCACGCGCTCACGCGTGCGCGTTTGACATTTTCTTGGTATTTTTAACTGCGGACAGGAAAAAGTACGGTACGCTAAACAGCTTCGCTGTTAAAGTAAGATAATTCGGAGGCAAAGAATGTACTCGAGCGGCGCGGGGCAGGAGTGGTTGGAGGACGATGGTAGAGGTCTTCGTCCTGCACTGGACCTAGTGGGCTGCTGGTGCTGGTGATGATGATCTACCAGCAAGGCATCCAACGAAGATGGTGGGGCCCCAGCGCTGCTATTTCTCCAGCCTTGCACCCCTAGTGCAAGCTGGGGAAATATTCTTCCTAAGGCGCGTACTCCATACACCTGTTAGTCAACCACTTTCCCTCCCACTTCTCGGCTTAGCATTTTCCTCCGGTCCTTTTTGCTGCGCCGGGTTTTGGACGACGCCCGGCACGGATGGAACTCATGCTTAAAAAGCTTCGCTGTTAAAAAAATCTCCTAAGAAACACAGTATTGTTTTTAGCGACCAACACGGGTATCAGGGAGACTGAGTTTGATCGGTGTTGTCTCAATGCCTGGTTTACAAAGTAAGGTGACATGAAAAGGTATCTGCGCAGTTCAAGTACAAGATCTTTTCAGGAATGACGAATTAAATGCTTGTATTTTCTCCGGTCATTCAGGTGCTTTTTACGTTCACTCGAACACCTTCCTCCGCCCTCATGGCCAAGTATTCCATACCTCCATGCTACAGGACCTAGGAGTGTGAGCGGCACAGTCGCAAGTTATACGCAAAACCAAGTGTAGCAGGACTTTTGCAAAGTTGGAACGGACGTTCAGCGGGCATTTCTGAGATGGCTAACTTTGCACGCAGCACGTTCCGCACATGCTCGGGGACTGGAGGTATTTAGTCTCATAAATATACCTAGATATGCTCGTAATGGAAGCATAATTCAATGCAACAATTGATTTAACTTGTGCTATTGTAATAATAAGCAATTTCTGCAGAGACAAGACTCTCTAACCCTGGATACTGGAGGGCAGGTTGCGCAACCGAAGAACGATTGAAAGTCGATAAGAGGTGTCGGAAACGGGAGGAGATCACGTACGGCGCCAGTCTCAGTGCGGGGCTATGCCGCACACTAATCTACGTGTGACAGAGTCCATTTAATTCCCACCCAAGTACCAAGATGTAACCGTCCAAGTCCAGAGCGCGAAGCCCAATGGCGACTTTACCCTAGCTAGAAAGTTTCTGGCGGTCGAGGAGCAGTGAGTGCACAGCGCAGCTGGCGTTTCGCTATAGCAACCTGGGGAACTTGTACCTAGCCGCCGCATGAACAGCAGTTGAGGCAAGTAGACAAATTTTGCAAATGTTGTTTTGTAAAATAACTTTCAGTCGCGGGCAAGAGAAACAGTGGCATGACGCGTTCTCTTTCTTCCACGCTGTACTATCGTTCCTTCTCAGGCGTTCATTCGCACCTGCAGAGCTTTCAGGCCTTCAGATACGCGCCTGGGTGTCTTGAGGCCGATTTTGCTAGTCCTAGCGCACGAAAAAATAGGACGGCTGCGTACAAGATGTTTTTCCCTTGTAGAGGTAAACTGATCCCGATTCCCGAGTTATGTTTCATTCGTAGCTAAGCGGCGTCTATTTCGACCAGTAAACAAACAATATTTAGACCTCGAAGAGTGCAGATACAGCTGATATTCACACTTCTGGCTGTGTCTTGGAACAAAGCTGTGAACAAAAAAAAAAAAGAAGAGCTATCAAGGCGATATTGCGATCATTGCTTTATTAGAGCAATGGAGGGCTAAACGATACATACGAAATCAAAAAAGGGAGACGTACAGGGTATGGTACTGAAACAGGAAACGCCGTCAATCTAGGGTTTATTGTAGCGCATCTACTCATAAATGATCAATGACAAATACTTTGACATGCCAGCAAGGGGGAGGTACGAATGCTGGCTAATAAATCACAAGCAAAAGACAATAAGGGACAAAAAATACACAAAAGGTCTATCTATACGCCAAATACATGGTGAGATCTGCTGCAGCGATTCCTCATTTCTTGATGCACGCTTCACCGTACAGAAAAGGAAAAACGGGAGGAGAAAAATGAAGCCCAATATCCAGCAAACACTTTTATGTGCTTACACCGAACAAGCATATTAATGTAAAAGCCCTAAGAACAAGCACATTGAACCAACGAGATTGAGTCGTTATAAAAAACCATGTTCCCAAAGCAGAAACGATACCGAGAAAAAAAAAAAGGGTAAACGTTTAATACACGCAAGTTTTCTGGCGGTGTCCGTCGCAGCCGAGAAAAAACGCCCATTAGCGCTGTGCTAATAAACCCCTTTAGCGTGCGTCCAACGACAGCTAAGTAGTCGTACCATAAATTACTACAAAAAGCCAGCGAAAACCTTGAAAGATGAAAGCAAAGAACCACATAAAAATTAGCCAAGTTCAAAGTTTAAAAAAAAAAGCTTTTGTTTTCTGGGGTTAATCGGGAACGCTGCCCGTGCAGTGGGTGTTGCTGGGATTTGAGCAGGAGCGGTTAAAACACCACCTAGAGGAGAAATTCACCTTCTAGCGGGGTATGTACGTGAAAGAGAGAATTTCGGTGTACGACCGAGGACGGCCGCTATCCTGTAATTTTTTTAACCGAGAGAAAACGATCTGAACAAAGAAGGGTCCCGGTCGTGTATTCTCGGAATAATATCTACATTGTTAGGCAGTGGTGAGCCGGATTTTCCTCGGTGTTGTTCAACGCCCCAAATCAACAGGCGGCGCGTGAAGTTATAAAAATCAGCCCACTCGCGGCTGTGGACACAGGTTATCGGAATCGCAAAAAAATATAACAAAGTAGCGAGCTTGGTGGCCCATATCAAAAGGCGGTAGCGATGCACGGTTCCCATACTTCTTTTTCTTTCTTTCTTTCTTTCTTTCTTTCTCCTCTTCTTTTATTATTCCTTTCTTTTATTCTTTCTTTCTTCCTTCCTTCCTTCCTTTCTTTCTTTCTTTCTTTCTTTCTTCTCTTTCTTCCTTTCTTTCTTTTTTGCTTTCATTCTTTCTTCTTTTTTTTCCCTTTCTTTTTCTTTTCTTAGTTTTTTCTTTCCGCCTGTTTTTTTAATCGCTTCTCTTTTCCTTTCTTTTTTTCCGTTCTGTCTCTTTTTTCGCTCCTTATTCTGTTTTTTCGATACTTTCTTTTTTAGCTCTACTTCTTCTGACAAGCCATGTGTAAGATTTATCACGCATTTTCAACAATTTCGGGGGATTCAATTGGGGTTGCGATTTGGATTCAGTAAAAGTTTATTCATCATCATCGCGGGAAAATTGCGTCACTGAATGAAGCGACTCAACAAGTACCGACCTTCACAGACGTCCGAGCATTTACATTTCCGCCAAATATAAACGACGTTCACGTTGTGACTTGCCAGGAAGTAACGCTCGCTCTTAGGCCACTGCATCGACAAGAAAACTTGTCAACATAACAGCGGCTGTGACACACGGCACGCTTAGCAAGGCTGTGACGCGTAGAAGCATACGCATCCCTGAAACCTTTGCGTCCCTAAATATCCTTATCTCTCAGGCGGCTACCTTTTGTTTGCACCAGCATATCTCCTTAAAATGCAAACGAATGCCGTTTTCGAAGTATGTCACCTCGAGCAATACGAGGATAGTAGCACAGGACCTACAAAGCAATATAGGAGGGGAAACTAGGCTTCCTAAAGCGGGCAGATAATGTCACAAGCGCTCGTCATACGTTAAGCTACCGGCATCTGGCGCGAGTGAAGAAACTGCGGGGCTGCGCTTTCGGCATTGCACTGCACAGCCACGGAAAGAAGTGCGGCTGCTATCATTTCGTCCATCAGGTGCCGCTACCATCTCCTTTACCGTGGCAGCGACGAAACTTTGCAGTCCGCCTTGGTTTTCGTTGTGACATTATCTGGTCGCTCGTCCGCGCTTATCGCGATGGGCCGTTTCGCCTCCTATATATTCTTGCTCGGTGTCCCCGGATAACAAAGCCTCTTGATCTTTTCAAAGCCGTGCTTATATTACAAGACTAATAGCAGTTGAGGTACCAACTAATCCTGTCTGGTGTAAGGGTGACCTGCGGGTGTTCTAACAATTTAATCCGAATTTTTTCCCCGAAATTATGCCGCATAAAAAGGGAACGCCAGCGGTTTCGGATAACTCTGCCTCTTTCGAAATTCTACCGCTCGAAGAAATTCTACCGCTCGAAGGCGAACAAACCTAGGAAAAAACTTTGGTTCTCATCCGGGCGAATCGATTTCACCTATGAGATTCACTCGGCTATTTTCAGGGGCTATCAGCCCCGGCTGGTGCGATCCTCCTTCCAGAGGAGTCGGCGAATATTTCCATCCAAATGCGGCGCCCCGCTCGTTCGGTCGACAGCGAAACGGCCTCCCCTAATCCATCAGCAGTGCGGTTACCGAGAAAGAAGAAAGGACGCGATGGGATGGGAGTGGAAGCGGATGAGAGGATCGGGAGGAAGATGGGGATGGTGAAGAGAACGGAAGAGGAGCACGTTGGAACGGCTGAGCCGGCGCCGGCCTTTTACCACGGTCTGGTGGTTAACGCGGAGTTTGGGCCCGAATTCAGTGCAAACGAGCGACCGAGACGGCTGAAACCTCCGGCAACCGGGGGAACGCCGATGCAAAGGAAGAAGACGTCAGGCGAGACAGGAAACTGCTTAATGCGTCCCACCATCAAACTTTCATTTAAAAAGGCGCGGAAAAGATTGGTGCGGGCGTAATTTATTCAACAGGGCCTCCTCTAACTTTGCCGCCGCTCGCTTCCAATTAGGTTTCCGGCAGTGGCGTCGTTCGGCCTCAAGTCAACCAGAAAGCGGCATTTCGGTGATCACTTTGTTGTAGCGGAGCGGAATGTCAGCGCGTCTTTGTTTCGTGGTGCTCATCAATAAATTTGCGGAAGATGCAATAAAATAGCAAGAACGGGATAAGTAAAGTCGAAGGTGAAAATACAGCTAACCCAGAATGAGGTGCGAGGGAACAGTGGGCAAAGAATTCGCCAGAACACACGTTGAACTGGATGTCCAGAATCGTCGTCCATTGCCTGTCCGAGAGAACGTCTTTGAGTTTTTTTTAATTCGTTGCTCTTTATTTTCTCCAAGTTTTATTCCAAACAGGACAAGCAACAACCAAAGTGAACTTGTTTCTCTTCACGTGGAGCGATTCCTTTCGTCTCAATTTATCCCAGACCCCGCCACAACTAGTGGCAGCCACAATTTCACCGATGTATCTATTTCCCCATTCTTTTCCCCAACCTCCTTACTCCATGAATGAGTCAGTGGGGACTGGAGTCACAGCGAAAATGGGTGATCAACGATGCATTCGCAAAATGAAAAACGTATCATGTGCGTTTTGTGTCGCCCTGCAGTAATTGTCGCTGGGAAATAAAATTTAGGATCTTCAGAATGCCTGGGTGTTTTTGATTCAAAAGCCAGTTCATGAGGATGGCAGCCAAGACAGCCGGGTACCCAAAACTACTTTACCATCTTCTCTTAAAAGAAATTTAAAAGAAGCACGAAATATTTCAAACATCAAAACTGCGTCAAAAGGGCGTCAAACCTTCGCTAATAATGCGTCAAAACATCACTGAAAGTGAGTCCAGTCGATCGTCAAACACTTCAAATACCCAAATCGGATACGAAGGACGAACGTATAGGGGGATTTCCTGCGCACGAAGTAAACGCACCTGAGAACGGTCTAAATGTATACCCATGAGGGGTTAATGAGATAAAGGTATACTATTGTACTCCTCCTTTATTATCGGTGCGTGCATTGTCTTATCTAGAACCATTCCTTTTTCGCGATTTTCAAGGAACTGTTTTGACACCATGGTAACCACTTTCACGCATGCACCGTGTGTCAAATACCTTACAAGAGCTTTTGGGTCGACTAACAGGTGTAAGAAAAATGCATTAGTTTTTTGACCAGACGCCATTGATTCCATTAAGAAAACTTTCGCTTCAATAAAACTGTTCAAAGAATGACTGAGAACACACGCGGGATGTCACTTCAGCCGAAATTACGAACACAGAATACGCCGTGTGATAGGCGTATGAAAACGCGTACTATTACAGAAAATCGCACCTTACACCGGCAAAAAGAAAGGGGCTTAGGTTCAACCTTTAAGGGTTAGGAGAAGACGTGACTATTACAATTTGTCCCTGGTGTAGGCCCCCGTTGGTGCTAAAAGAAATTTCCCTACATAACAACCATTCGGTGCGCACCTAAACCCTACCTACTGCTTTTTCGCGCGTAATTAGGATTTAAGCATTCTAACCTTTTCAATTTAAGCGTGCACTTGTACCAACACAGCTTGCGTCTCAGCTCTTTTAGGATGCAGACGCGGAAAGAGGTGTGAAACACGAGCGAGTAGGTAAAAATTTACAAATGCCATCTCTACTTCCGCCAGAAAAACGGCCACTTGTCCAAAAAGTCTGGCGCAGCTCGCACTAGTGGTGGAAAGCTGGAGAAACACCAAAGCGCGGGGGTCGACTTAGCTTCTCCCCCACACTGACAGGGGATCACAGGAGAGGGGGAGCAGAAAGCGGGAGTCTATGCACGTTTCTTGCACGGCGAGCCGCCACCTAAGACTGTGACCCTCTACATTACCGGCCGCCAAGACGTCGCCTCCATCCGACCTACCCACGGCTCCCCGCTCTCAACGACCCCACCCAGGAATTCCCAAGCTCAACCGACAAGAACGTCCCATGTGCAACACAACGGTCTCCGGATGAATGGTGCGAAGCACTGAAGCGACCGGCGCGCCACGGGTCTACCGCACCGAAGAGGACGACGACGAAGGCGGGAGCTCCTTACGTAGCCCAAGCCCCCGCGCAAGCCTGGACGATGCCATGAGCTGCTCAAGAGGCGCACGCTCACGTGCGCTCAGTATATATATATATTTTTTTGCTAAGGGCACTGTGCGAACGTCGTGCAAGGCACTCCACACCGGGGGAGTTTTTCTGGGTATTTATTGCTAACGCCAACGGACCAAGCTCAAGCTTAGACAGCTCTGCTGTTTAAATGACTTCCGGAAAATCCTACTACCTTGAAACGGGACGATTAAATAACGTCGTGCCATATTGATGAACCACACAAATATCGAATTTGCAGAACCAACGCTTTCTATTTTCTATCTCTTTCATGTCTCCCTAAAATCAGCGAGCCTAGAAAATTAAAAACAAACCCTAACAGGGCATTCTCCAAAATTATGCGCCTTCTAATTTGCTTTTTTTTCTTTCTATAACCTTAAAACTGAAGTGAAGTATCTTTTTTTTTCCTTTTTTGTGGTTCGAAGTTTCTCGTCAAAGCGTCGTTTGTATCAAAACATACTCACAAACACAACAGCGTAGCAGTATGGGGACGGCACATAAATAGTATAAAAGTGAGCCGATGCACACGATCATGTTTTCACCAGTAACGCAGTTTCACGCCACTCATACAAGAAGGTTACCCCGAAGTGAGGCGAAACTGCCATACAGGGGGAATTTTACTGACGCCAACAATTGACTACTGCCGTGTGGAATGTCATCACCAATGTACAAAAATATTCACCGCTCCCAACTATACATCGTAACGCGGATAACGCGACCGCACGTCAAAGCGCCGACGTTCTTACTAAGGAAATGGCACACCATTCGATCGGAAAATACTGGTGAAAACATCAGCAGGGCGCGAAGAGAGGTGAAATGGAGCTTAGCATGACAACAAGCGGCATTCGGCACACGAGTAAGGGCACAACGGCGGCAGCGAGACAAGTAAAACAGCAGTGGGCGATTGGTGTACGATCGTTCCAAGAACAATGCAATTCTAACAGTTCCCGCAGTCAGGGCAGTTGATTTTATAGGTTGTATTCACTGGCAAGGCACGCATGCAGGCAACCTTTGTGAGTGCTCCATCACTGGTTACGTCGAGCTCCGCCGGATGGCGGTACTTGTCCGTGCTAAGCACATGATGTGTGTTGGAGTTCCAAACTCTACCCCACCGAACGTAAAGTAGTGCCTCGACTCCAATGTGAGTGCGAATAATAACATCTCTGTTGACACCACCATTTAAAATCGGGCTGAAACAGAGCAGACGACGCACGCCGGTGAGTGAGTGAGTGAATAAACTTTATTTAGACGAGCTTCAGGCGCGGATGGTTGGGCGCCCGCCCGGTGGGGGGCCTCGTCTAGTCCGGGAAGCCCAGGTCCGCGCTGGCTGCCCTAGCCCCTCCACCAGGCTACGCTGGACTGAGAGATCGGAGCTGGCCAGCTGGCCCGCCCACTGCTCGTACGTTGGGTGAGGATTTCAGGTAAGGGATAGGATTTCTGACACTCCCATACCATGTGGTACAGGGTGCCGGGTTGGGGACAGAAATTACACGTAGCGTAGTAGAGGGGGGTACATGGCATGAGTGTTTTTTTTTTTTTTTACGGCGTGCGCCCGCATTGGCACAAGCCACGCCATGTCCGTGGCCCTTCGGCCATGTCCGTGGCCGTTTCCAGTGTTGCCAAGCGAAGAAATTGACAGCTAAACTTTTAAGTGAATACCACCTATACTTCTTTAATTTACCCGTCTTCCACAGAAGGCAACACTTTTTTGATTTTTGTACTCATTTGGAGGAAAAGATTGATCCCAACCATCTTTGTCGCTATCATATTACGTGTCCTAAGAAGTTCATAGCAAAAACCAGAGCCCCATTTTTTTATTTTGCTAATGGCTATGCAGTCCCCATTCATAATATCTTTCCGCTCATTCTTTCCCATCCAGCTATATCCTTTATTGCACGAGTACATAAATCCCAAAATATACTCTCCCAAATCCACCAATCCGATAACACATTTCTTATCCTCGTGCCCATACGGCATCAGGGCTTATCCTCTTCGCGATGCGGGGCACACGTCCCTTCAAACACAGCCCAAATTGCTCTAACTAGACCATCCCTGGTTTATGGTTCCCGAAAACTTTCCCACTGCAAGCAGTCACGCGTCGCCCTGCAAGAAACAAAAGCGCCCCCCGTATCCGCACGTTGTCCCTGCCCCAACTGTGCGGAGTCACTCAATCATTCCGAATGCGCTGGACCTAAACCATAAATAGCTTCCCCGCCTTTTCTCACTCCGTATGTCACCGTTCCGTCACAATTTGAATGCTCCCTAAATAATTTCCAATAACAGTTTTCTCTCCATATTTTTCCCTCCTCCCTCATACTTCCCGGCGATTTTTAAAGCAAAGCTTGCTACCTCTACCGGCCAACGGTTCTTTCGTGGCGTGCGGGACAAGAAACTCCCAACGCGGCTGGGGATGGGGAGGGCGCTTTTCACTCACGGAACAAAGTGTAGATGGCGCGGCGAATTTACCCATCGTTCCCCGCGCGCTCACGCTGGCGGGCGCATCGGGTGCGACCCAGCTTTGTCGTCTGCTTTAGCGATGGTTGTTTTGGGTCTGTTTTGGTGCAGCTTCGCGTCCATTTTTCACTTCCTTCGCACAGATTGATTAAATTGTTCGACAGCCCCTCCTGGGTAACCCGGACAAGACGGAATTAGGTGGTCGTACGGCAAAGATATGTTAAGGATTGGTTTGCAGGGCGGCAAAACAAACGGTAGAGACCACATGCAGACATCTGGCCGCTAGAGAAACGCTACCTTTTGCGCACTGCTTGCTACGAATGGGACTCCGTTTTCTAATTTGGCGAATACCAGTTCGGTTGTGTTTTAAGAGGTGTTACAAAAGGCGAAAGGTGGAACTGGTTCTGATAAATCGCGATTATAAAAGTTCCCTCAGCTTTCTCGCAAATCTCAAGCTTACTTAACTAACTAGTTTACATCGTTATAAATAAGAATTACTAAGCTCACATGTCGAATTGTTTCGGTGTCTGCGCTCGTGTGGCGCGGTGGTGTAGCTCCGAGCTAGCACAGCACGATGGCTAGGTTCCGCTGTCCCACTATTCAAAAGACGCGCCTCTCCGTTTTCTTTCCGTCGACGCACGGCCGCGCCACAGCGGCGACGTCCGCCAGTCTAGCCCGGCCGTGGCCGACGCTTCTGCGTTGGGGACGCCGCCAAAGCGAATTTCATGTAACGACAGGCAGAACCTCTGGTTTCACTCTTTGTAGAGCCACTTGTGTCAATTCAAGTGACGTCGCATGGGAATTGTCGTGGGTGTCGTTTACAGCTTTACTTTCCAACCGCCTTCACAACGTGGATTAGAGCCAATTTTTTTTACATTGGTTTGCTTCCTCTCCGAATTCGGAGTGCTCTTGTATCGGATACGGCTTCCACATGGAAAGGACAAACTACGGGGGACGAAGGAGGGTGCTAGGGAAAAGGACAGGGGAAGGAGGTGCAAGCGTTTTCATATTGCCGTGACCCGAGCACTGGTGGAAGTGCTGGGAGTTGCTTGCAGTGAGGGTGTCGAGCGGAAGAGAGTAGATGAATCCTTTCAATTCGGATAAATATCTCTTTTCTCCGCTCCGGAGATGAGCCAGGCAGTATTGTTTTATGCCCTCCCCATAGCTCGGCTTCGCGGGAAAAGACGAGAAGCGCAATCAATCGAGATGCGTCCACGATCGGCCGTAGTCTTAGTCAGCGACTGGTCTGAGGCGCTCATCAAGCCGCTTGTGCGAAGAAAGAACAAAACAAAGTTCTAAAGTGCGCATATTCTTTCCAGGAAAGAAACGGAGATAGTCGATAGCGGGAAGCCTGGGAAGCTTACCTTTAAGCTGTCAGTAAATACGACATTCAATAAAATGTAGGAATAAAGCGATTTCTTGGGTGAGTCCGTTCGTTACAAATGGGTGCATTAACTGTTTTAATTTAGTGGCTACCCACCCCGATTAAGGTGTTAAGGTGTTGCAGTAATTAAGGCGTTGCAGCAATGAGCCCTAACTCATGGAATGAGTTTGAGCTCCGGTAGCTGTTTTTATGATGAAGGCGAACAACAAAAACGTCGTCATTGAAACAGTTTTTACGAACGGTAGTATTCTTCGAGTAGTCCGAATTTACCCACAGCCATTATCAACAGCAGGCCTTACAGACCAGTTAAAAGCCTGTAATTGCGTTGGACCATTTTGCTGCGCGGTGTAGGCGTCGTTAAACACAAATTTAGGCACGTTTTCTCTGCATGTGGTCGAGCAATACTTCCGCGGAGGCTTCCGCGGAGGGGCTGTTTCTTCAACGCGTGAACTTGGGACATATATTTATTTTGCTAAAAACAAGGTCGAATATTTTTCTCTTTGTCTACTAAATGTTTGCCCAGATCAACGTCACACACAGAAGAGGGAAGTTGAGGCTGAAAAAAAAAAACCCTGACAGATAGTTCCGTTTCCACTGCTTCGTTGCAGCCGACATAGAAACGTCACAGCAAGCCCACACTTCATGCCTTCTCTTGAACATTCGTTGTCATATTTTGTGGGGAAGGAAGTATGGGAGAGTAATTCAACTGTCTGTTCTGGAAACTGAAGTGGCTGGCAGAATATCCGGCGCTCAGGACAGAATTTGCCTTTTCAGATAGTTGCCAAGAAAAGTCACGGCATTTATGACAGCGTTACAGGCAAACTCAAACCACCCTTTAATGCCTTTATCACAAAAAAAAGACTTCATAAGGTGCAATTCGAAGCGAAGGCCTACCATTAACTAAGAGAACAGAATCCGGACCGACATGGATTCACCAAATTTTGAAGAAAAAAAAACCCTAAGACCCAACTGCTTCACGACTGTTCGAATACCGCTACAAAGCGCCCAACCCTAAAACATCCAAAGAAAACAGACGCAAAGAAGTGCTCGTTTGTGTCTCTTTTATTCGTCGCTCTTCGGTTTGTGCGCTGTGTAGCGATATCGATTATCAACTAGCCGGAAGCTTGACTATTTTAGGTTATATTTTAGGAATATTTATGCAACTGCCGCAGTAATATTGCACGGGGCACCAGTCATCGCGTCAATCGACCACGCTTAGAACGGTTTTCGTGCAGGGCCGTCACCAATTGCAGTCACGCAACGTGAATCAATAGTCGTCGCTGAAGGTCATCACGCGGCGCAGCTACAACGCCCCCTTGTAGCCCATCCAGCGAGCGAGCGCTTGTCAGCAGAATATGAACAAGAACAAAGATACACGTCGGTTTTACTGCAACGAAGCTGCACATCGAACGTTCACAGCGTTACCACGTTAAGATGGTGGACGGCGCTTTCTCCAGCATCGCGGACACACCTGTACTCGTTTTCCTAGTTCTGTGCAGCGTTCTTTGCGGTGATCATGTAGAGAAGATGATGCCGTAATTGTCACGCTTGTTTGAGTGAGTTTCGCGTTATGGAAATTACTGCGCAGAATTGCAGGACGAGCGCGTGCGGACTGCAACGCTCTCAGCAATTCGAAGGTTGGCAGCCGCACACAACACTCAGGACCACATCGTCTTCCCAAGGGTTCATTGGATGCTGCGCAGAGACGTGTCGCGCCTTCTAGTAAGCTTTCTTCAGGAGACGGAACTGGCGAACTCCTGGTGAAAGGACCCTAACATAGACTAAATAGGAGGAGCTTGAGCGGAGCAATTGCCGGCATATCCAGCCAAGCTAACCCCGCCTGATCCCACAAAACAACCACCACACCCACCACCATCTCTTTTATGTCTAAGAATGCTTAAGCACACGATCCTTTTCCTCTCCCATGCACCCTCGCTACATGCACCCAACTTTCCGTGCCGCCCGGCGGCTAGCGCGATCCGACGCCACGCCAAACTATACCCACGATCACCATGCACACTATACACTGATGCCACCCCCTACCCTCACAAACCTGCACACTGTGTAGCTGTTGTTGGCCAACACACACCACCAAACGTCACGGCGGCTACCATCCTAACTACCAACACAACCTCGGCGGAAGAGGCAGCCATTGCCCTCGCGCTCACTCAGCGCCCCACCCCCGAATTCGTCGTCTGTGACTCTTAGCAGGGCATGCGCAATTTTATTCGCGGTAACATCTCTCCGATGGCTTGCAAATTCTCTCGAAAAGTCCTCCATCCGACATCTGTGGACACCAGCCCGCACAGGCGTAGCTGCTAATAAAGCTGTGCACGTACATGTACGTGTTCGCGAACTAATTAACCGGATCTCCATTTTCACTACGCCTACACGCGATGTCCCTGCAGGCAAGCCAACCCCTGCACTACCGCCATCTCCGCCGCTGATGCCCACCACGCGCACCCACACATCTCCCCGGAGGCAGGCCACATGCTGCGCATCCTACAAACACACATTTTCCCAAACAGAGCACAGTTGATACAGTCATCCACACCTCATCACTAACCCTACCTGTCCAGCCTGCGGGGCAATCGGCACTCACTACCATTACCTCTGCGACTGTCCCGCAGACCCTCACCCCCCCTTCCCCCGTTCCCTCCCCTCACCTTTGGGAGCAGATGTTGCGCGATAGGGGGAGTCAAGCCGCGTCCTTACCACCTCCCGGGCCCTGGAGGTCGCGGCGGCCTTGTGGGCCTCCTCAACCCCCAATACCTGATCCCGACGGACGAAAAAAAATGTATTCCTTCCTTCCGTCCGCCGCGAGACATTGAAGGGCACAATTCAGAGAACTTGCACCATGGGCGTGGTGTTGCCTGATTGTCATAGCAATGAAAGGAGCTCCAATAAAATTGATTATCCCGGGCGCAACTGGCCGCACGTGCCCAGGGCCTCCTGGACTGAGGACGCCCCCGCAAGAGAGGAACGGCTCAACTAACTCCGTTCAAGCTCAATCAAAGGTTTTCAGCCCCACCACCTTGCTCTTATAGTCACCTCCTTCGTTTGCAGCATGATGGATTGTGATGCATCGTTATAGGTTTATAATGCTCCCACATTGCATACCACCCTCTATATTTATTAACTAAGAACAGCTTTTTTTTTCAGACCACGGACACAAAGAGGTGCTGTGATTGAGCAGTTTTCGTAGGGAGTACCGTGTTCAAACTGGACTCTGTCACCGCGGTGCGCTAGCGTCTACTTCCTTCACTCCCTTTAAGACTTAGGCTCAGCAACGAGCAAATCACAAGTCTTGACCTTTTACCATTCCAGCTCTTACGTAATGTTCAGCGAGGAAGTCGAACACACACAATCGTATAGGGGAAGTTCACGGCAGAAGTCTCGTGCCATGAAACACGGCTGCAGTCTAAGTTTGCTCCGTTAAAAAAGGACGGGGAGGAATGGAGGGTGATACGACCGTCATCACGGGATGCCGGAGCTGTTTCAAAAAGCGGTTGTTTACAGCGCCGCGCAGAGAACCCACGCGCGATCGCTGCAGCGCGGCCCGCGTCGGCCCGTCCCTCTATCCGGCGGGATACAGAGAAAGCTTCCGAATCGATCGCGGTAGCAAATGCGCTCGGATGCCCCTCCGAGGAGGAAAGGGGGCAAGGAGGGACTGCCACGGAAAATGGTTGGCCCAGAAACACGCTCATCGTTCTCTGGAACGGCTTTTCGCATCGAGCTGTTGCGCTGCTCATAACTGCGCGGTCGCAAAAAAAAAAGAATGCGAACGTAATTTTGGTGTGTAGCGGATTGTTTTGCTGTGAGGGAGCGGTATGAGTACTTACAAACTGTCGCTCACTTTTAACGCTACAGTCGCAATATTGGCTACGCATGCGGTGCATTTCAAGCGCTGCGTGTGTTTGTCCCATCCAACGCGACCTAATATGAAATGGAATTTCTAAACTTTTGTTCCTCAGTGCTTCGATCATCATTTCGGGCCAAAAAAAGATGATAAATTAAATTCCAGTTTCGCTCATTCCACCGCTCGCCTCCTTCAATAAAAGTCCCCAATTTTCGGAAGGCCTCAATTGGTTTCCTGCATGCTTCACGATAGCCTAACATCCGATGGTGTACTTTTATCGTCCTCTACCGCTCTCGACCAGATCAAATCAGTGCTGAGATTTAGCATTTTGTTACTACATTAAAGTTACTAAATACAGTATCAAACCAAAGAAGAAGTGAAGATAAATTAAGACGTTTCCAGCTAAACGACAGGAACACTAAAATTACTCATAGGTGCTCAAATCCTAGCCGGTGAGTTTCTCGATATTTTGTCATACAGCCATCGTACTACACGCTTTTGTACATGTGCGTGTGACGGAAGACATGATTTATTTCGACAAATATCTGTACAACTGATTGATGCGGACTTCTGGGCAATTACGTATTGCATTGTTGACAAGTAAAGCGCAAAAAATTACACAAGGAACGAAGAACGCAAACTCAGTCTTCAACTTGTACAACTGGTGGGATGAGTCTCCTGTTTTTGTGTGTGTTCTTTGCGTTTTGAGAACCGCGTGATACGCAGTCGACGTTTGCTGCTTATTGCTATCTCTGCATATGAGGACTAGCAGTGATAACACAGAATATAGTTATATGTGCTGTATAATGTAATTTCGTGCTGATGTGCGCACGTTGTGTGTACGAGTTTTTAAGAATAAATGTCATTTGGAAGTAGCCCTTGTCTCAGTTTTTCTTCTTCGTCCCTTGTGCAATTTTTTGCGCTTTACTCGTCAGCTATTCGTCCAACGTTTCTCGCCAGGTACTCCTCGTCGAGGTTATACAGTGAAGGAGAAAGCGGTTTCCGCCAAAACTCAGGTCTATCAAAGTCTCGTCCTATACGACAGAGACGAGAGTTTCTGCAGTTCGTGGCATGTGTATATTTTCGGTTGCCCCGCTTTGTTCACTGCAGTCCAACAGTACACTGGAATTCCCCAGTTATACAATTTTTCCCAAAGCATTCTTGCGAAGAAACGGCAGCTGCATATGGTGATATTGCGTTTGCAATATGTCAACCGTGAATAGGGAACTCAAGTTTGCCAGGTTTACAGAAAAAGAGCGCGAAATTTGAAAGAGTATCTGCCGGTGAGGCCTGTGCGGGCCAACGGGCACTATTCGAGGAAAGGGTCTTAAAATAGTCATGAGAAAGTGAAGCCACGCGCAGGTAAACTTCTCAGCGCAAGCTGAATTATGGATCCACAACCTCTCTTAAGAAAGTAAACGTATGTGAACCGATACCTGAGCAAGACAGAACACAAAATGTTCGTGCATGAAGGACAGCTTCCAAACTAAATCTACTCAAGCCCACATTTGTAAAAGAACACGAAGCTATAGCAAACGCTTATTATAACAGAATCCCTTTATTTCAACTCTCGCTTTACATAATCGCTTTCAGAGCAAAAATAAAAGAAAAACCCTCGTTGTATGATTGATTGATTGATTGATTGATTGATTGATTGATTGATTGATTGATTGATTGATTGATTGATTGATTGATTGATTGATTGATTGATTGATTGATTGATTGATTGATTGATTGATTGATTGATTGATTGATTGATTGATTGATTGATTGATTGATTGTGGAGTTTAACGCACCGAAACTACACAGGATATGATGCGCGCGGTATTGGAGTTTTCCGGGTTGATTTTGACTAGCTGGGGATCTTTAACCTACGTCAATGTCTAGACACATGGGCGATTTTGACTTTCGCCTCACTCAGAAAAGTGGTCGCTGCGGCTGGGAATGCAACCCGCGTCCTTCGGCTCAGCAGCACAAGGCCTTAGCCACTGAGCCACCACGGCGGGTACCACCCGTTTTAAGGAAATATCGGTTATAACAATGCCGATGTCCTGTCCCAACGGCTTTGTGATGATATTGCACCTGCACTGCCAAAACATGGCTGCTGAAGAAGGGCGCTTTGGTGTCTCAAAAAAAGTTGACTAAGGCCTAATGCACAAGGTTGACACACTAAAAAAACTTGCCAAGCTTACCTAACTTTACGTCACGAACGCTGCTGTTCACAGCGATGCTGCCTGGCGTTGCCCAATACCAAGGCGCAGCTTCATACAACTTCTCAGAGTCAGCCGATCGATTCCCGTTCGCGTCAATTCCTGTTTGCCGTGTAGCACTGCTCGCGCCATCAACAGGAACCTTTTGTTCTTTTCAACTTGGAACAGTGCCACGAAAGCGCGGCGGGAGCGCTTTTTGTTTTTTCCCGGCGTATTATTTTGTTTTCTATCGCAAAAAATAAGCAGCTTTGTATTTTTAAATAAAAGAACAATGAGAACGTCTTTTATGTATTGATATCCTTCCTTAAATATGCTTAATGTTTAACTTGTCCTCATCAGTGTCGACAAGTATAAACATCGCCACAAGGTTTAGTAGTTTAGAAAAGCTTTGCCTGCTTACGTATCTCGTTCAAGCATCATTTGAACTTGCTGCATGTGTGCTTGCTGCTTGCCCTTCCCCTCGCTAGGCTTTGCCCTCTCCAAGTCGCTGCTACCGCGTTACCACATCTCGTCCCATGAAAGCCTAGACCAGAACAATTTTGACGTTAACATTCAGTGTCAATTCCAACTTTGACTGGAATTTGTAAAAATATGAAATACGGCGGCAATGGACGAATCTGTTTATGCACGAGAAATCGCATATCAGTGTCGTTCGCGCGAACAGATTGTTTTGCAGCTACGCAACATTTATTGGACGGACATCAGCATTAAAAGTAAACTGACCAAGATTCAGTCATCGAATGAAATCTTAGACTGAGGCTAAGGCGTCGAAAGCTTAGGGTAATGAATCGAACTCGAAGACATTTGGTCTACCGGTATACTTGCTACGCCGCAACAGAGTGCGATTTTCCGAAATATACATGTAATCGTCAAAACTGTCGATTGATCAGGAATGATCTTGATGAGCACTTCACGAGCCTCAATTCGAGACAAAGTAGCCGTTTGCTGCTGTGGCCCTAGCAATACGCATGCAAACCTACGCCTGAATCATGTAGCTGCGTCATGGCCCTCCGTGTAGGTTTAGGTATGTGTATGTGTGCGTGTGTGTGTAAATGACTTTTTAAACCCTCTTACACAAAACCTTTTAAGAAATGTAATAAAGCGTTTTGAGAAAGTTCACTGCCAATGAATTTCAAAAAATACCATGGCACCTAAAGATGTTTTCAGGTGCACTTTTAATATTTTTTGAGCAGCTAAATTTGTTCACCTAGATTTTGCCACTCGAAGTTACTGATCTTATTATCTAAAAACCAATTTCAGTTTGTGTTCACAAATTCTTCCTCTCACTTGAGGCTATAAATTTATCACCATAAGATGTTTTAGAGAAATGGCTAAACACACTTTCCATACCCTTAAGCCTTTTTGTTTATACAATGATAACGCCTTTTCATAAATCCCATGATTTTGCGTTAGTACAAACACGTCATCTCTGGGCTCTATTTTTTATAGTTGTATGAATATCCGTAAACCGATTTTCATATATTGAGAGCAATGAATATCCTAACCGAGAGTTCATTAAATAACGTTACGGTTATGGTCACAGAATACCCCAATTCCTCGGTAGATCTTTTAAACTTTCATTCTAAAGGGTTTTCCAGTCCCAAACTCTTTATTAAAATTATTTAAAGCGATAGGACTATGTTACAAAGGTAAAAATACTTCACTCCGCATCCCTATTAAAGAAATAATTTGAGATTTTTAGAGGTTATGTGTTTCACGAATACATGCGTATTTCTAAATGGTTCGGATCGTGTTTTTTATTATTAGCATTAGCAATCGAAATGGCCCAAAGCTAACTTCAATATTTTAGCCATTGTATTTCGAACTTTCTTCATTGAATAACAACTGGAAAAATCGAGGAACCATCGTACAGTCAAATCACTCGGAATAAATACTTGATTTGTGCAGTGTTCCTTCCTGCGTAACGTGCAGGTGAAATTTATTCACATTTTGTGAAATTTCAGACACATAAATATGAAACGTCCTCGCAGAAATCTGTCGAACATCTTAACACGAATCTCTCGACATAAACGTGTCCCTCAATGTTGTCATAACACTTCTGCGTCCAAAACATTGTTCATTTAAGGTACCCTCTTAATCAAGCTTAAATTTTCACCCATGTTATTTGCGAAGGGCTGCGTAGGCAGCGTCGCAGCAAGCTCGAGAAGGAAGAAGTCGGAAACGTGGTAATTGGTAATATGCAGGTGGTAAACTTGAAAATTGCAGCAATTTATAACCTGCACTTTTGTCCTGCAGTATACATTTTGAAGCTACACGGAGCGCCAGAAAGGCAAGCTTCGTGATTCAAGCTAATTTTCCGTGAGCTCTGAATTTCTTCATCTCCAACCGTACTTTTCCAACTTGGCCCCTTCTCTTTCTTTGTCCTTGCAGGAACGAAGCATATGAGAACTGTGCGGGACTTTCGTAAACGCCAATCGGTACACTTTAGGCGTCCACGCGAACCTCGATGCTTCGACATACTGCTTACTCGCATGAAGACAGTTCCATACTTGCCCCCGGGCATCTCCGGAGCTGCACTGTGTGAGAGCAGAGGGAAGCGAACCTCCGGGAAGCCTCTTTGCTCGCGTAGCCGATTGCAGACGGGAGCTGATAAATTGGTACTCACCTGGAAAGATGCAAAAGAGAAAAGAAGAAACACAGGTCAGCACTTTATCCGGCTCTACAGTAAGCGAAAATACGAGGCAAAGTCCGTCGCTACTATTAGCGTAACCGGTAATAAATGGCTTTTTTTTTCAGATGTATTTGTACACATGCGGACAGCCCCAGCCCCTGGCTTTGCCATAAAGAGAAATTAAAATTACCAATACAGATGTGGACTATGAGCGTAGTGTTTACAGAGTTTAAGAAGATCAAACATTCCGACTTCAAATACAGCACCAGAGGACACAACGGAGAAGGCAGACAACAACTTCAATATCTCGCAGAAATTTTAACTGGTCGAATTAGTGTTACTCGTATGAAGGTTTTACACTAAAATAAAATTTAAAAACTTTAAAAATTATTTCAAACAGTTCAGCACGGTACAAATTCAGGCCAAACGTGAGAGCCCTGCTTGGACAGAGCGAATGTCATGAATTCTTCTGATTGACTTCAGTACAAGCTGCGTACGCTATATTTAAGAAACATGAGCCATCCGCTACGGTAGCTCTCTGGTGAGGCATTGGATTACTGAGAACGAGGTCGCGGGTTCAAGTCTCGGCTGTACGGGTTCTGCTGGAGGCAAAATGCGACTACACCTGATGCACTGAGGCGTGTCGCTGCCGACTAACTTTGGAACATCTGCCCATGGCAAACTATACCCAACGACAAAAGCTCCAAGCGAGCTCACATTTGTCCTCTTGTCATCTGGTTGCTTACATTGCTCGTTTTTCGGTGTTCCAAAAACATGAACAAAGACAACCGCGTGTCGGCGTTGCGGCGCGGGTTAAGTATCCTTGGTGGGTCTAAATTATTCAGCAGCTCCTAGCTACAGCCCGTGGCATGGCTGGGCTCTAGCTCCCGAGCTTAAAACCCTAATTTTTAAGGGAGCTGCGGCGGGGCCTTTAATCAATGATGTGTCTCCGATAAGCCATCTGGCACCGTTTGGTGACGGCTCGGCGCTTAAGTAAGAAAGAGGGAATAAATTAGAACCCTTTCGAACGTCGCGCTACTCTTGTCGCAGAAGGTACACCGATACAGGCAGAGAAGGCTGCAGGAATCAGCACACCAAATTTCTGAGAGGACAGGCGAAACATCAGCCTGCGGTGTGCCTAAACACCCTACATGTCGAGTAATACCTAACGACGTCATCGCACCTTTCCTCGGTGCATTCGCTCGAAGAGAACAAAACTAAGGGGAGGAGAATAACCGGGAGGCCTTGTTCCATCCAGGTGGTTACGAGTGTGTGCGGCTCGGCGAAGCCAGCGGGCTGCCGAGAGCGCGTTCCATTGTAAATTACCACCGTTACGGCGTTAATTAAGGATTCCTAGAGCCCAGCGAATACCGCTGGCTTACCCGCTGCTGTCCGATAATGTGCAGCTTATCGTTCGCACAGGCGATCGCCTGAGTCCCGAGAAGAACGTGTTAGCCTGCGGCGAGGAGTGTTTGTAAACAAAGCGCGCGGCCAGCTGGAAGCGTTCGCCTTCGGAGTGATTACCCGTGAGGAGGCGCCGCAACTGAAGCGTCGTCTGCTATAGTTAGACGTACGCAGTAATTTTTTTTCCTTCAGTTGCCTTACTTTTGTTAGCATTCATTCTTGCTACGACACTGGCATTTGGGTTGTAATGTACGTTCCGTTTTATTGCATGGTCAACTGATGATATATGTCGACCGAAATTTTTCTACACTGATCAGGGGACACAGAGAGGCCTAACAACAGACAATGACAAGGCGCGGGCGGAGGTGGGTGACGTCAGCAGTCCCGGTGGCGGCAGTGTAAGCAGGCGCGCTGCGTTCGCGTCCCTGTCGGCATAGTTGCTACATGCCCGTCAAGTCCAAGTTGCCCCCTACCTCCACCCGACGTTTCCCGTCGCACGGCACCTCGACGCAATCCTCACCGATTGCAGGCGTTGCAAAATGCGGCGTGCTGCGATTGTAGGCCGAGCAGGCGGCCAGAGAAAATGAAATGGGAATATGGCGGGTAAATGCCGATACTGCTGCACAACGAAAGGAGTGACAAGCAACCGATGCCATTGGTGCAGCGAGCAAACTTGACGTGTGAGACGGTTCGAGACCAAAGCACGGTTTTCACAGTGTGAGAGAGTCATGCGAGAAGCGCCACTTTGCTGGGTTTCTGAAACCGGTGCAAAACGTGCGTTTCAAAGCGAGAGGGGGCTAAAGCTCTCGCGAATAATGAAATACCCCAAAATGGTCTTCAAATAATTTTATTTCCCCGCACTAAGATACGCCGGGTTAGAAATGGACCTTTGGCAACAAAACGACATGCTATAAACCTCCTTGACTTATGCTGCGTAGTGAGGAAATTTGCAATTACACTGCTTTTTTATACTATACCACATCGTCCCCCGATATTCTCACTTTCCTCAAGCTTAAAGACCGCTCAGCCAATTCTTCGTTACGCCTTGAGCACACACCTGTCATTGGAATTTAGAGGGGCTGCACACCACATACCAGTGTAGTTTTGAAAATGGTCGAGAAGCTGTGAAAAAAATTATAATTGAGCACCGTGGTATCTAAGGCTAGCGGTAGAAAGCCAAAGCATACTACCCAAAAACGCGGAAGCGGCTCGTATTAGGCTCTAACATTATGTTTGCTTTCGGCTTTTTTGAACGTGTTCGCAGTAATAACTACTGTGTTTGATTGCTTCATCAACCAAGAAAATTAAAGCCCTTCCACTCAACTTGAAAGCTGACGGAAGTGCAGAGAAAGTTATTCACCATAATGTGCTGTAGCGCACTTATCCGCGCACCGCTACCACGCAAAGCAATTCAAATTTCCCGCCTCCGTAGTGCTCGCGAGCCCCCTGCCTGAAACAGCGACAGCGGGAGTTCTGTTCTTTTTGTGCTTGCTTTTCCTCCCGCACGAGCTGGCGTTGCACAGCCGCTTTTTTTTCGTTTGCTCTAGCAAAAAAATGGCCGCGTATCTGCTCCTTTCGTTGCAAATGTCGTCAAAAGACGATAGTCTTTGTAGACATTTGCCAAGGAAATGCCCCCCTTTTCTTTCTCGCTCACCTCTCATGCTGTTCCTGTACCGTCGCACTCTCTTAACGTAAACACACTAAAGGTTTGCGCAAGGCGATTTCAATTTACTGCGTTCCACTGCTACAGGCCGGGTTCCTCGATGCCAGCGCTGCAGTACGGCGGAGACGCGCGTGAATGGAGGCGGCCGACTACAAGGTTTATAGAACCGCGTGGCCGTGCTCCACGTGCGTTCCAAGCAGAACGTGCAACCTAGCTAGTGGAACCTTTCGTTGCTGTTTCCGCGTGATTTTCATATGCCGCCAGGAGGCGGCGGGTTTCTGCAGTAGATGTAGGATATCATTTTTTTTATCGAAAAACCAAGGATACATGAATTTTTTAATAAAAGAACACTGTAAATATCCCTTGTGTACTAATTTCCTGTTTTATATTTGTGTAATGTCTTGTTCTTGTTCAACAAAGTATGACAAGTATGAACATATAACCCTGGCTTAGACGTTTACATTTGGCTGTGAGTATATCAGACTATTGCGCTATAACAATTTTACTTTGCCCGGGTGGCCAAATCGAGTTACAGACAGACAGACAGACAGACATAGAGACAGACCAAAATTTCTGGGTTTAAGTAGCCCAAGAAAGACTATCGTCTTTAAAATCAACTCAACAAGCGTTCCGAACTAATGAACGCGATTGCTACGGGTACTGACATATATTTTGCATCCAATGTACCTGCAGTTTTTTTGCGCTAAACAACGGGGAGATGAACGACAAGCGCCAGCATTTCAGGAGTTTCCAACGGTTATGACTATTTAAATCGCTTGGTTTTCGAAGCCTTGGCAGTACGCCCTACGAGGGGACGCCGGGCTATACTTAGGTCCGTTATCTCGCGGCACCGCCTGTTTCCGGCAGTCGTTTGACATCGACCATTACAGCGAGCTACGGCGTCAAGGCGAGCCCCTAAAGTGCTCTGCACATAAAATGCCGGCAAAGACGTGGCGGGAAAGCAGACACACGCATGACCGGCACTTCTTGCACTTGATGCGGCGTCACCCTCTCGTCTTTCCTCACAGCGCTCGAGTGACCAACCTGGACAATCTAACCTTAACTGGGCTGAACTGAACTGAAGTCTTCAAGTCTCGCTATGGCTTCTTTCAACTGCGAGCCGGAACTAAAAATACAGAAGGCCCGTACAAAGTAAAACGGCTGGACGGCAAAGAATAAAGTACAGCATCGTTTCATTCCTGCAGCTCATTTTTTGCCTCGTTTGATTTCCGTTTTCACCAGAGTCTAACAGTTTTTAATTTGGGACCCTTGGTACAGGACATTTGAATTCCCAAAAGCAGAGAAGGAAATGTAGTTTAAGAAAGCTCCAACATGTTCAACAGTGTGATTTTCAATTAGAAGCTGTCCCTGCCTTTGCCTTTATATTCCCTGCCGTGCAAGTACCGGACTAGTACACGACGACATCGCAGTGATCTTTACAAACGAAGCGACGCTTGAGGGGTCTGCCAATTAGCCGTCCCAGAAGGTCTGATCGCTGAAGAGAAGAAGAATCAAAATAACGCTCAAAACAGACGAGACAAACGGCACGTGAAATGAAGACTGGCGGAAGCGGTGCGGAAGCCGTGGAATTCCGCTTCCGGGTTACAGCGGACCGAAATGCTGTTTAAAGAAAGCGGCGCGGTAGCACAACTGCAAAGGGACTCGCTGATTGCGCTGTGGACAGCAGACAGCTTTGCACTCCCTTGCATTTCCATGCTTCATTAGAAACCAGCGTCTGTTTCGAGGAGCAAACAGTGACTCCGTAATTATGAAGTCGGGGGACCGGAATGTGAAGTTCTCTTTTTGATTACTCTGTCTGTGAGGACTGCGAGCAAATAAAACAGGGATAGCAGAGCACACTGCTCTGTCGCACGCGGGTATATGTGACAGGTTTGAGCGTGTGGGAAGGTTTGTTACGCCTGTGTGTATAACAAATGATGTTTGCAGTAGCGCCGAACGCGCTGTGACGATTGGCTACTAGAACAACGACGCCAACTCCTTAGGCGTCGGTCGGTCGGTCGGTCGGTCGGTCGGTCGGTCGGTCGGTCGGTTGGTTGGTTGGTTGATTGGTTGATTGGTTGATTGGTTGATTGATGATTGATTGATTGATTGATTGATTGATTGATTGATTGATTGATTGATTGATTGATTGATTGATTGATTGATTGATTGATTGATTGATTGATTGATTGATTGATTGTGGGGTTTAACGTGCCGAAGCTTCACAGGCGATGAGGCGCGCCGTAGTGGAGGGCTGCGGATTAATTTTGACCACCTTGAGATCTTCAACGTGCGCCGAAATCTCGAACTCCTCAGGCGCAAATGCGTCATTAAGAGTACATTGGAAACAGAGGAAACTTTTATCGGAGGCAAAAAAGCGACGCATAAAAATTTCAAATGCGTTCACCATGCTTTCGCTGCTTCGGATGTCGAACGTGATGCAGGAAGGAGTTCATGATTAAAGAAAAAGAAAGCCTAAAATT
Organism: Haemaphysalis longicornis; assembly: GCA_013339765.2. Classification (NCBI taxonomy): domain Eukaryota; kingdom Metazoa; phylum Arthropoda; class Arachnida; order Ixodida; family Ixodidae; genus Haemaphysalis; species Haemaphysalis longicornis. The sequence continues at coordinate 67,867,706 of CM023457.1, forward strand.
CTTTTGAATGCATACCTTTTAGCTGCACGCGACAGCAGAGGTGCGATATTTAGTCAAATTGAATATAGCATACTACACAGTCGGATCTCGCATGCTCTACTCGTGCTGTTTTCGGCTGCACAAAGAATTAGCTGGAACCAGTTTCAACTGAACATTCTCACGAGGCCGCAGCGGCAATGCCTATAATTAAGCTGAGCTCTGCAAGGCAGCCCGCTGCTGGGTTACTTCACACTGTAGACTGGCTGGCCGGCAAGCGACTTACTTCCTGGACACTTCCGCGTGTTTATATTTTACCGCTTCTGAGATGCCATTCTGAGATGCCAATAAATTATTAAACAAATAAATAAATTACGTCGATCGACCCATCTGAAAGACCCAGTGTACATCAGCAGCGCGATATTATAAAAAAGGGACCCTGCAACACTTCTTTCGACTCTTTAATGTCGTAAACGCTTTCACAACGTAATCAACCAACAGATCCAGTACTTAAATTAGGGGGTCGCAAAGTACCTCAGCGAAACATTACTGCTCCATGCCAATTAGATGACTTAAAAACTTCCCCAATTTTTTTCTCTATTTCCCAGTCTTCGCCTTCTTCGAGTGCTCCAGTTACGTCACTACAGCAGCTATTGGCCGACTTTCCGTCAGTTTCAGTAATAAACGCATTCTATAGGCACTTTTTTTTAAAAAAAGCTAGAAAAGCAGAGCAGAAAAAGAAGGCGTATCTGCTGCGACAAGCAAATCACGCAGAGCCGCTCCGGGCTGGCGGTAAGTGCAGCTTCCGCAGTGCTTCCAGACTCGAAGGAAAAAGTATAACGCTTATTGGAAGTGTTTCAAATCCACTTTAACGCAGACGAGACCTTTACACTTGAATTTTATGAGGACGATAGTGATGACACAAGGTAGAAGAAGTGTTGGACGTTTAAATTCAGGTGCACTTGAGCACGGATTTAGTTTTGACGTGGCCATAGCATGAAACGACGTCATCATTGCGAGAAAAACGGTTTGAAGCTCCTGTGTTCCAGCGGCTGCAGCGCAACGCAGCGCGGAGACTCGAAAGTCCAGAACGACCGGATAACTTTGTCGCGACTCCCGAATGAGAAAAGTGCGTTACGAGAAGACACAATGAATGAAGTGCGTTGTAAGCACCTTATGCAGTTTGTGTGTAGGTGAGAGTAGCACGTACTTCTATATTTCAAATATTACTGCAGTATACGCCTAAAGCCTTGTTTGGTTGTTATTATTTTACAAGAAAGCAAATCGCACAACAAACAGTCAGGTCAAAATGTATTATGCCATGCATCCCTGAAGCTGGTAACGAAACCACTGAAAAGAGTGCAAAATACTTAGGTGTATACGCATTCATTAATAAATTATCGTTCCACTGAGCTTCTTCACAAAGCGCAACGTAGCTTCCTTTGCGGTTACAGAATGAAACCAATCGTTTTCCGAGGATTTTCGACCATTCGGAATTTCAAATCCCTCCTTCAGGCGCGGCCTTGTGTACTCTATTGTACTCTAATTTTAGTGTAAATCTCTGTTATTTCGGCCGCCGCATTAATTCTTCAGCCTATATAACATTATTTCCTTGAATTTAGACTGCGGCATTCATGTTGGCAATATCCGCCTCTTTTTCGTTCTTCAATATTTGGTGAACTAGCATTATACGATGTGGCTCGGCCTTTAATGAACTACGTTTCAATCATTTGAGCAACGCGTTAATGGGCCCAGATTTATTCACCCCACTTCCTAAAATACACCTGAAAATGTAGGCTTAAACAAAGAAGGTATCATAAAAAAATTAGCATTTTTATAACAAAAATTAAAGCCGTTCCATCGAATGGAAATCTGTCGCAAATGCAGAGCAGTTATTCGCCATAATGGGCTGTAGCGCCGTTATCCGCCCATGGCAACCACCCAATGAAATTCAAATTTACCGCCATCGCAGTGCTCGTGCGCCCTCTGCCTGAAACTGCGCCAGCAGGAGTCCTTTTCGTTCTTTTGTTCTTTTTGTTCTGTTCTTTTTGTGCTTGCTTTTCCTCCCGAACGTGCCGACGTTGCACTGTCACTTTTTTTCGCTTGCTATCGTAAAAACCAACACTACGAGTGTTTCTGACTAAATAAACGGCGGCGCGCTGGTCAATTACGTATACTTTGCCTCAAATTTACCTACAGTTTTTTTTTTTCGTTAAACAACGGGGAGGTGTATGACAGGCGCCAGCTGTTCACGAGTTTCGAACGCTTACGACCATATAAACCGCTTGGCTTTAGAAGCCTCTGGGTTACGCCGCAACGACAGCAGCTACGACGGAATGCCGTGTGGCTCTACTTGGGTCCAGCGAGCGAGCTACGACGACAAGGCGAGCACCTAAGGTGCTATGCCCTTAATAAAGTCTGACAGAATACTGTAAGCAAGTTCCGTTCAGCGTTGCCCACTCCGTTCGAAGGCTGAGTTTTGTTTCTTTCTTTGGTGACCTTAATTGGCCTAATCAAGGGCGCCTGACCAAAGTAAAACAGCACGGAAGCAGTTCTGTTCCTTGTTCTCTTTGAGGTACCCGATTAAGTTCCGTTGGCTGCGCACACTTACACCGGATTGCCTCCCATTGGCGCTTCGGTGAAACGCTTAGAAAGCTATATAATGGGAGAATGATTTTTTTACATTACCTAGTATATAGAAAATCAAGAGTAATATCTAACCTACATTCTCTTAATCTAAAAAATCTTCACCATCATGAGTTCAAACACACGACATACAATTGCAAACCTCATTAAGATAATGATGCTTTTGGGCTTTCACTACAACTGCGACAAACGACAACTGCTTCTACATTACGACCCTTCCGACCGCCGTTCCAGCCAGTCGATTAGTCCGATGCGCCTTCGGAAGTGGTACTCCAATGGAAAGGGAAACGTGTTTGCCCAAATGCCTTAATGGTTACCTTCAGTGCCTCCGCGGGTTACTTAATTGTAACGACGTCTTGCAATGAGGCCCATTGGAAATTAGTTTCGTGGCGCTTTGAGTCGGTTATTATAGGAAGCGAGTAAAAGTGAGACGATTTCCTCCAAGTGAAAGTAACAACAATGAAAGTAAAGATCCCTGAAAGTGAGCAAAACAGAAATAGTGCATTAGGAATTCTGAAAAAAAAAACTGCGGGGCAAGTAAGCTTTTTCGTATGATGCGAAAATGCGTGAGCATGCTTCTGGCTTAAGATATATGGAGCCGACGTACGTCACTAAGTTTAGTACTAGAGAGTTTTGTTGTGTGTATGACGTCGCCAAACACGCAAGATCTCATTTTGCTTTGTAAGATTCGCAGCAACGCCCAATGTGAGAACGCCAGGTTTGAATTTGCAGCAATCCAGCCCTTCAGTGGAAAAACTGGATTTAGAAAGGCTAAGCTATACACCAAGTTTTTTAACTGTGAGCCTCGTTACTTTTCAATGCATTGTTAAGAAGGTTTTTTTTGCGGGAAATATAAGCAGTCGTGTCGAAATATTAACAGGCACTAAGCCTTTTTTTTTTAATAACGCGAGACATTCTTTGGACGACGTCATCCGGCCACTCAGTTAACCTGTCTGAGGACAACGAATTTTTGTCACGTATTTGAAAGCTAGTACAAGGTTCAGAAGCAATAATAACATAGTTTTTTGTTTATTTATTCAGTACTAATTTCTCTTCAACATTTACCAGCCCAGCAAAACCCATATGCTCCCGAATTGCAGTAGGCCATTCTGTTGAAGGTTTCCACTGGGTTATTGGTTATGCAGCAATGTACCTTTGCTAGTTTACAATTAAAACGGGAAGAATGAAACGAATATGAAAGCATGGTATCTTGCCGCGCAGCCGATACATAAAAGAACACGGGGTTTCATTTATTCTAGCGGGACAATATTTCCTTCCACCACATAAATGCACCATGGTCAGATCTTCAGCATGTTTTTTCAATGTAGCCTAATCGAGCCAGTTAGAGTTCCGCCGTGCTATAAAGCAAACTGGGAATAATGTCCCCTAAATCGAGGCCACATTCATACAATGCTATAGGCACCGAAGCATATGTACAAACAACTGTCCGTGAACTGAAGCAACGAGTATACGGTCGCTTCCATGGTTTCTGTAACGGTCATAAAACAAAACTGAGAGCGATAGCTTGCGAGGTCAATGCCGAAGTCCAGCATCAAAACACACAACCGGAGGCCTTCCGGAATGTGCCAGACACAAATGGCGGCTCTCCTAGGCATCTCTCTCTTTCTCTCTTTCTCTCATGCCTAAGTCTCTCGCCCCCCCCCCCCCCCCCCCCCTCCTCTGTCTATCTCATTATCAGTCGTTGTTTTCCCCTGCAATCACGTTTCACAAAAGCACAAAATAGCAGCTGTAGCGCATAGCGCACGCCCCATCTGCCCGGATCAGTTCGTGCATGGGAGAGAATAAGGGGAAATAACAATGCGCCTGTTTTGAGATGAGGAGGCGAGAGGAAATTAACAAAAAGGTAAGAAAGCGGAAGAGGCTGGCACGACGGCGCGGAGCAGGTGCAAGCGAGCGCCAGATTCCGGCTTCGACGATGCGGCCGGCCGCGGGGGCACGGCGTACCGAATTACGGAAGGTTCCAGAGAGCCGCACGGCCCGCCTCCGCGTTCCGGACTTGCTCTTCGCTTCTTGTCTACCTCTGCTGAACCGTTTGCACGCTGCGGATTTGACCGCAAAGCAGGCCTGATTGCGCGAAAAGACAAACTTCGGTCTTGTTCGAATACAGCGAAGTATTGGCGGCCTTTTTAGCGAAGACGCCTGTGTTCCAGACACATTGGCGCGTAGGCATTCCGGCGCCTGAAATAAGGCGAAATGCCAGAATAGGTGGGACACTGCTGTAGATACAAAAGAAAAAATGATGGTCAATCTGATGCATATTCTTCCTCGATGCGCACGAATACAAGAGTTGGTTTCTTGGGTAATCAATCAAGGGCTCAGCCTTTAGTTTTTCTTGTTCTTTTTAACGCGGCCGCATGACAGTTCGCATGAATACATACCTGCTTTCGGCTCTACGTTGATGTGTGCTTGTTTCGGACTCAGCCAGCTTTGGACTGTGTGGCCCACTGCGTCTGTATTCGCCCTTTATGAATGAAGAGTCCGAAATGCCTTGGTAGAGTTTGTGGAGACCATTCATCTTGTACGCAAGGATGCACGATCACTTGTTCCCACAAAGTTGTAATACTACTGCCCACATCTGGACACCACGCACCACCCTGCAGGGCTTGTTTACGCGCTTCAGCTTCTCTTCCGGGGGCGTATGTAAGACAAAGAAAAACACTTTTGTAACCCCTGATGAATTCGACATGTCTTAGTTACCGCTCTGTTATTGAACGCCTAAACCGGTGCAATTGCTCCGAGTTATGATGACTGCTGGTGGTGGCTTGACTGGGTCTTTGTCTTTGGTCTTTGTCTGGGTCGCCGTCATATCTTTGTTGAGTTCCTGCTTCAATCGAGGACACTGGCGCACATCCTTCTTGAACCCGCTAACTTGTGCCACACAGCATTACCTAAATATCACTACCAGTGCCGCGTAATGGCGTAGGCCGCTTCATTTCAAGTGGCAAATGGCGGCTTGTAGGCGAGGCCACAACACGGATTTTTCGCCTCATTCGGCAGAGCGGGCTTTCGCTGTAATAATGACAATGAAATGGAACAAAAGGGTCAATCGAAAGCCGCGAAACATATTGCATGAGAAGAAATGCAGTGAACGTAACCGCCAACCATTGCCAACTGAAGTTCCTAGAGGCTAACAATTTCTTCCGTACAAAAGAAAAGCGCATACCTACGGAAATGATTTGGTTGATTCACTGCGCCGAAAGAGGTCCATCTTTAATTCTAAGGTGTGTAAAATACGCTTACGAGCCACTCCGTGGTGATTGGATCACCGGCAAGGATCATTACAGCACTTCTTCACAAATGCAGGCCATTAATGAAACTCGAGCCCCCACCCAACAGTCGACTAGGATGTACAAAGGCAGGCGGAGAGTTCAGTTCTACAGCGCCGCTATTCGCAAAGGCGGAAGGTCGTCGTCGGTGAAAAGAGTGCGGATCGTGACTTTGCCGGGCACGGTCACGCCCAATTTGGACCTCCCCAGACTCGCGCGCTACCCCCTTCCCCAGAACGTAACAACGGATGAAGGGGGAAGGTAAAAAGATGGGCGGGCGCAGTCCTTTGTCTTCCTATTAGAACGAAACGCCTGCCCTGCAACACGAAGAAATGCGCACCTGGCGGCCGGGCGCGGTTGCGTGCCATTCCGAGGGCACGCGTTTTCCATCCTGATACGTATGAGTGAGGTCAACACCACCAAGATTATGAGGCCTGTTCTCATTTTTACGTTCCCACTGATCCAACAAGTCGGCGGCTTTATCGGACCTCTACTAAGCGATGCTTTTTATCACAGTCTTTTAGGCGAAGTTCATTCAGCTGATGGCGGTGTTGTAATTACGTGCGCTGAAGGAAATAGTCGCCAATGGGGTGCCCCGGGAGTTCTGTCATCCGCAGTGCATTGAATACTGCGTTGGGTGTAGCTTTTTGACATCAGAGCTATTTAGGCCCAGCCTTTACTGTCCGTCGCACATCAAGAAAGGAGAAATGAAGAAAGCCCCACGAAAGAAATGTGGTTAGGGAGGTCCCGGTAGTCGAAGTTAGGGAGTTCCCGGGATCGTTACGCCTTGAAATCAGGAACCTAACCACCGGGCCATGCCAAAGGCCCCAGGGGTACGGGGTAGCAGTGGCGGAGAACAATAACACGTGCAGCCAACTGGAAAGAAAAAAAATGGCAGTGGCTTAGCTCGGCTATGCCAGGATATACGTAGCGTGAGCTAAGGTTCAGCAATTCAATCCAACCCAGTCCAGTCAAGTCCAATCCAATCCAATTCAATCCAATCCTATCCAATCCAAACCAGTACAGTCCAGTACGGTCCGGTCCAGTCCAGTCCAGTCACTTCTCGCGCATGCGCATGCGCAGCACGGCTCGCCAGGAGCCACGCGAAACGGCTATCAAGCGTCTCCGGTGCAGCGTCAGACTTGGCTACTGCGCAATGGAGGCGCACAGCTGAGCACGTGCCGGCGCCAGTGCGTCTGCCGCGGCTATGACGTCACTCCTCTGGAATGCGCAGACCGACGAATGTGCAGACCCAATTCTCTACACACCCGAACTCCAATTGAATTGGATTTCTAATCCAATCCAATCCAATCTAATCCAAACCAAACCAATCCATTTCCAATGCTCCTCGCGGTTGCGCAGCACGGCCCTTCGGGGTCCACGCAAAACTGCCCAACCACGGCCACTGTAGCTTACGCTACAAAAAACGCCTGCCGTGGTTGTAATGAAACCTGGTCCCTCGCGTTATGAAACCGGCGTCTATCAGATTGAGCCAACACCGCATTTCGGGCGCCCAGCATTTAATTTGAGTTCGTAGCGCGGGCGTTGGATTTGGACTTGGCCGCGGGTTCTAGCGCGTTCTAACGCGGTCTACTTTGGGAGAGATGTGAAAGCCTGCGAACGAAACGATCCGGGCCTGCCAGTCATCCCGAACTTTCAGCGGCAAGTTCGAAAAATAAATGTGAGGTACAACAGCCGTGTCTCCGACGAAGGGAGGGGGGCCACCAGCTCTGCTGCTTCTCAAGCCTTGCACCACTTGTGCAAGCTGAGCCAATTTTAACACGAAAGTGTTTTATTCCAGGATCCACCAAGATCTAACTGACGTCATATCCGTCACGGAAACGACATCGCCAGAAGAACTTTCACTGACGCGGGGGCGCCGGGATTCGAGCCACCAACTCTTTCGCCGTAACGGCGGGAGGTACGAAACGGGCTCCCGACTGCGCTATGAACAGACGCGTGAAGATAACGACAAACGTGCCTTATAGCCTTCCTTTCAGATGGTGCTGCCATCTAGGAGAGGCGAAGCAGGTAGTTTCTCATGACGCTAATGAGCACCGACAGTTCGCGCCTCGATGCCAGCGCCTACGTGTACGGGGGACGCGCAGCATTAGCTGCGGAGAAGCCGACTTGCGGATATCGCGCAAGCGACACGGTCCGCTGCTCCTTTCGCTGCATCGGACCGTTCACCAAACGATTCGCTGACAACCTGTTTGGTTTCGTTCGCACGGCCTGTTGGCGAGCGCCTGTGGCTTCAGTCGGATTTACGCAATGCTCCGACGCGTGCAATCGAGTGGCCAACGTTGATGCGTCTAACGGTGCTATACCGACGAAATATAAATAGCGACAGTGAAAGTTCATATCGATGCACAATAAACATTCAACATCTCCTGTGAAGGCACATTTAACTTTCGCGTTTTACCGGTTGCCTACGAAAGCGGTAATTTTCCTTCGGTAATGTACATCAGCGACAAAAGATGCGCCCAGCGAAGAGCTTGATGCGGGGAGACGCGATGTAATATGCCCACGCTGGCTCTTCTGAAATCTTATCTATACATGTTTCGAGAACCAAACTTGTACGTCGACTTTACCCGCATCAAGATTAGACCAAACGTGCAAATTGTATTTAACTCTAACTTAGCAAACACCAAACAGGCGGAGTCATCATAACTTTAAGTGTACGCAAAATATTACTGCCTCAATAATTAGGAGTGTACGATACTCTCAGTCGAAGAGTGGGCCTTTTAAATGCACGGCGAAAATAGTCCACGCACGCAGATAATCGACATTTAGCTGGCTGCGAGCAGCTTCGGTAGGCTCTAATATAGTGCCGTTCAATAAGTACCGGTATTATCGCCCGCCATAGTTGCTCTGCATTGTATAGCCCAGCGATTCGTTCGAATCGATTTGGGAGAGCAGAATATACCAAATAAGAACCCAAGTGCGGAGAGTACGAAGGCGTTACATTAGTTATAAAACAACGGCCGTCTGAACCCAAACGAGCGGGTCTAGAGCACCGGCGTCAGCAAAACGTAAGCCGCTCTGCTTACAAGATGACAAAATCCCAAACAGACAAATATGGAGCCTGTGGGATCATGCACGCCTACTTGCATGCAGCAGAGACAAGGCTAACGACGTGTCTATGACATATCTCGTTCTCAGACAACGCGATGACAACATAGAGATTTAATATAGCGTTTTCTGCTTCTGCGTGCGCTATACGTTAATTTTTTTGCGTCACGCTACGTTGGCGCCACGCGAAGAGTTTTAGTATAGCGTTTTGTCGGTTTCGCTTTCTCGCACATTAAAGAGTTTTAGCTGAGCGTTTTTGACGGTCCGCTCCGCTCCGATAGCAAGCGGGAGCGCCATCGCGCATGTGTGGCGCGCTTGGCGGCGAACAGCATTGGCCCCGGTTGAGCTGAGCGAGCCACCGGTACCAGAGCGGACCGACGCAAACGGTCAGCTAAAACTCTCTATTAACGCTTATGGCGCTATCTGTTGAACCGAACGAGAAGGGACATTCGTCTGGACGAACGAGCACCTGAAAATGTGCACGACTAGCCAATCCAGCGGAACCAAACGACTTCTTGTTAGTATTGAACGCAAAACGCGATCAACATGACTGAAATATTGTCCTACATACGCACACTGTGTAGCAGAAGTATCGAAGCCCCGAGGTTACTTGTTTTTTGGCGATCGCACACAATGCGCAGAACCAAAGGACCAGGTTTCACGTACACGTTTTATTCCACTAGAAAACAATCCAGACGTGTCTTTCGAACATTTGATTGATTGTGGGGGTTTAACCTGCCGACGCAACGCAGGCGATGAGGCGCGCCGTAGTGGAGGGCTCCGGATTAATTTTGACCACCTGGGGATCTTTGTCGTGCGCCGAAATCTCGTACACACGGGCGTTTTTGCTTTTCGCCTCCATCAGAAAAGCGGCCGCCGCGGCCGGGAATCGAACCCGCGACCTCGTGCTCAGTAGCGCAACGCCTTAGCCACTGAGCCACCGCGGCGGGTATGTCTTTCGAACAAACGCGGCGTGATGACGTAACTGCTCACACTTCGAGGCAGAAGCACAGCAATAAATGCAATCTTTAGCCTTCAGCCTGTCGTAAACGTCGCAATCAATTCACGTGATTTGCGGGGTCGAATAGCATGACACTTCACTCTGGCCCAAGCCGAGAAGGCTTTTAACTGCACACACTGAGTCGAGTCGTCGCTAGCAATAACTAATTCCGAACATAGCAAGCACAGTCCAACCGCAGGAGCACACCGTCGACTTTCACCGTGAGGCAAACGCGTCAGCAGGATACGTATAGCATCGGACGTCGGCCTGGAGGAGCTTTGTTCGGCCAGTCAGCGATGCCATTTTGGTTTTGCCCTGACCGCGAGAGCACCGTGCAAACCACGAGACCTATTTAAAAAGACAGGAGCAAGAAATTTGCTATAAGGTGTAAATTGCTGCTCGTAGAGGAGCGAAAGCACTGACGTGCTCCGCTCTACCGGCCGCCATGTTGTAAACACAGGGGCACGCAAGGGCCGTAGCGCGCGCACGCTACTTTGCTGAAATAGCGTGCGTTCGCTTCACAGCCGCTAAACGCAAAATCAACTTTGCGTACTGCGCATGCGCAGTGCCACCGACACAAGAAAATAGCGTACGGTGACGCTTTGCGTAGGGCTGAAAGCGCTATACTAAGGGCCGCATTCCACGTCCCTCCTCCACTGCATTTGCTCCCTCCACCTGGCTGAGGATAGGATTCCAGCAATGGTTATGCATGCGGAAATAGATTTCAAGACTGCCCTCCACTGAAGGCTCGTGTGTGGAGGAAGGACTTAGAATATCATGGTAAAACTATAACAGGGTGTCTATCATTGTTTCGCAATACGTATTTCAAAGTGATGGATAATGCAATGGTATCGCATGGCGAGCTGTAAACTTCAGCTAAGGCTAAACTATCCCTACAACAACTAGCACACGTACAGCCACGATCAAAAGTTTATGGACCAGGAAAATGGCAATTAGGGTATTTCGATTCCTATAGCAGCCCGAAAAACTGTCGAATGCATGCGAGATGTCGTATAAACACTGAACTAAAAAAAGCTACAGCACATAGTACTCCTGACTGCCGTGCGGCAGAGAAATAACTCAAAATTGCTGCTTTCGTGGTCCGTAAACTTCTTCTCGTGGGTGTACGGTGCCCCGTATGTTCCTTGCCAAGCTGCGCAAGCCTATTGCAAGTTTTATTGTAGCTTTTATTGTGGCCCGTGCTGTTTACAGAAACCAACACGCGGGCGAGATTTACACTTTTGCACACGTGTTGGCGGCACAAAATGCGCGTCACTCTCCCCTTGTAGGAGACGCGCACGTCCCTTGCACGTTGTCACGCACTTTTTGGCTCGCGTGTAGCCCACTTCGCTCTCTTCACAGGGATGCACTCTGAACTGCGTAGCTCAATGCACCGAACAGCGCACAGCCACACGCGGTATCCTGACCACCGAAGCCTCCGGGAAGGCCCCGCGGGAAAAGAGCAATCCGGGTCTGCCAAGCCGCACAAACTGCGTGATCTCTTTTTCTGGGCACAGTTTCAGCCCAATCCCCAGGGGGAAGCGTAGTGTAGCGTCTAGGGAAGAAGAAAACGCCTCTCTCCCGACTCAGATCAGAGCGAAGAAGTCGTACACGTGGAGCGGACAACGCTGGACACGGAAAACGCTATTGCTATGAAGTTAATGTTGGGTCTTTTGCACCTCAGTGACTTTTGTCTCTGCATTCTCTTTCACGCCTCGCGTCCGCGCTGATATGGAGTAAATTCTGCTTAGCGCAGGTCAGTCCACTTAGTTGGCCTTCCCAGTTGAAGGTAGAGTCTTACAGGCATTTGGGGACCCTGGGTGTTGGGCTAGGGTGGGACCGAAGCGGAGGATACTTTTCCGAAGGGCAGGGCTGAAGAGGCGTGCGTCGGAGTTTATACGTGTTTATTTCGCCGAGGTAACGGTGTTACCCTGGGTACCATTGAAGCGCATAAAAGTAGGTTGAAATGGGTTCGCGTCGTAACTACCCGCTGATAAAGCATCACTCGTACCACTGTTTATTGTACCGGGATGTCGTTTACTGCTACCGGGATGTCGTTTACTGCATCATCCAATCACTTTAAGAAGAATTTTAGAACATATAATTTTTTTTCCGACATTGGTAAGTGTTGCTTTAATTAAGACGTGTCATCGGCCTCTCTACTGGAATGGTTTTTAAACGTAATTTATTGTACCTCTAACTTCCGATCTATTCCAAACATTTTGTATTGTATAACTGTTTGTCCATAAGACGAAACAGCCCGACGACTCTTTTTACAACTTCCAGTTCCGCCAAGTATCTTACACACGATGCTCAGGTGCTTTTCTGGCCCTGCTCTTTCTTTCTCTCAGCACTGCTGATACAGCTACAAACCTACGTCTAAGATCACAATGTTTATCCTATTATTCGCTTCCAGAAAGGCCTGCAAGGGTAAATGAAAATGCTAGGATCAAAAATATACAAAATATTCATTTTTAAACCTTGCAAGAGCTAGAAGTCCACCCTATCATTTTCGTGTTTGCATCTACTCCAACATAACGCTAAGAAACTTCCTTCGTTTGTAAACATCTTCCAGCATGGCTGTGCTAAAAAAAGCACATGTGTGTCTTTTACTTGGGCATGGTCTTCTGAATACCCATGGGGTAACGACCAATGACTACTTTACTAAAAAGCGAATACAGGCAGCAAGCCTCTTAAAGATCCCAAATAGTCACTGCCTCAGCTCGCAGTTCCGCGTTGCCCATTATAGCGAAATGGGTTGTTGCCGTCGCTTCTGAATACATGGGCTAAATACAGAAATTTTACGGTGGCTCTCAGCCGCCCGATGAGGTTAAAAGGGTTAAAGATGCTGACTACATTCTTGTTGCTTATAAGGACACTCCCTCTTCCGGTTGGAATCATCAGCACATCAGCAAAGGTGACATTGACCACGCTTATCGACGCTCTGTATCTTCGGTAATCCTGCAACAATGGCTGACGCGGAGCCTTGACTAATGTTTTCTTCCTCAACTATCGTCGTTTCGACGCTGCCACATTATCGTGTTAAGCGATATTTAGCTACCGTTCGAACTAATGCCAAACTGAAATTCAGTCAGGATACGAGTTTTGTTCCTCAGAGGGCAACTACACCGCTTCAATTCTGGGCATGTGTTCTGAAGCACGTGCGTTGGAGAGTCATATATGGCGAATAGACACATTCTTCATAGTTCTGAATAAATGAGGACTTGGTCGACTGTAATGCATGTGCCTTTTTTCTTACTCACATTTGTGGGTGCGTTTGGTGGGCAATAACATTTGTAGTCACGCACATGCAATTATGACCCAGCACGATCTACTCGTCTGTTTCTGAAGCCTTTTCGGGGTTGGTAGCGAGGCGCAAGGGAGAATCAAATCAGGCTGATGGAGCTCTACGCATCACAAACGGTGCTGACTAACACGTGTACAGAGAAGGACCTGGACACGCTCACAGGGGAAAAGAAAGATGTGTAATTGAAAATGTGAAAAAACTTCGGCGTGAACTGCGAGAGGGTTAAAAACGGAGGCCGCGCCAGAACAGACAAAATGTCAAATTTGTTACGGAGGTAGATGACGAGGGCAAAGCCGCTCGGAATTTAAACTAGTACAACCGCCCGAATGTGTTGCTTTGCGTTGCGCTTTGTCATCCTCCATCAACATTGTACCGCTATTTACTCAAATCAATAACAAGCTCACTCAGCGGCAAGTTTTGTTGGAACGAACACGACGGGGAAGGCATGAGAACGGGCGGCGCCTGGGAGAAAGTAAACGACGTCAATGGAAACAAAGCACCGTGGTGCAAAACTCGCATTAATTAACATTTCCTTTGGCAGCTGTACCGACCCGACTAACATTTCTCTCTCTCTCTCTCTCTCTCTCTCTCTCTCTCTCTCTCTCTCTCCTTTCTCTTCTCGTTTGTACACCCATCATTATCTCTCATTCTCTCTCTGCCTTTGTAATACGTATCTTCCAGTGCGCAAACGCGGTTTCCTCTTATTCCCCTGCCCTCACCCTCCTCGCACAAATCCGGCATTTCCGTATGAGTCTGACCTGTCGGCGCTTGGACACGACGACAAAGACGGCGGAGTCTCCTAGTGCAGTCCTAATGAGGTCTTCATTAGAAGCGGTGCCCAGGATGGTATCAGCCTAACAGTGCTCGCACCGCTTGTCTCTATTCGAGTTTGAACGCGGACAAATTGCCGAACGTCCCCCTTTCTCTCGTTGGGCGCATCTTTCGACCACGTACATTTTCTCAGTCGATTTCTTTGCCTTTCTCGACTTTATTTCACATGGTCTCGGATATAGGAACATTGAAACCTCAATGAATTCAACTTTGGAACAGTGGGAGTGAGAGCTGGCCAGCTGTGACCGTGATCGGCAGCTTCGGCTAGTCGAGAGAGACGGAGACGGCCGCAAGCTCTTCCAGGGTCCTGGACTGAGAACTCCACTCACAGTGTGCTTATCTGATCACAGTAAAAGTTATCCTACTCCCACACTTCAATTCATTTCATGCAGATTCACGTTACTCGAATAAGTCTCCGTGCGACTCGCCTCGGGCTCCTTGTGGATAAAGCTGCTTTTCCTGATAGCTGGAGCTTGCATGGCGAGACATTTTTTCATTCTTGCTTTCTGTGCAGGATTCGATTATCTGCGGACATACACCATAATAATATGACGTGCGAACCTGGTAAAATCTGGCAACATCTTCCTAGTGGGGCCCTTTAATAAAAGGTTTTTTAGAACCGGTGCCCGGGAAAGGGTATCGCCTGTACAGTCCCCCCGCAGGGGGGTCTCCTTTATTTGATTGGCAAATGCCGAACGCCCCCTTTCTTGGGGCCACTTTAGACCCGTACATTTTGTCAGTCGTTTCTTTGCCTTTCTCGACTTTTATCACATGGTCTCGGATATAGGAACAACGAAACCTCCAATATTAATTCAACTTTGGAACAGTGGGAAGCGAGAGCTGGCAGCTTGTGACCGAAAAATCGGAGCTTCGCTATGAGAGACAAACGGCACGAAGTGTCTTCCGGGTGTCCTGGACTGAGAAACCCAAACTCACTTGCGAATTAAAATCTTCATAAACCAGTAAAAGTATTCCTCCTCCCACCTGCTGTCTCCCCCCATATAGATTCTCGTTTAGAATAATCTCCGGCGACGTTACGGGTTCCCTAGTGGTTCCAGCTGCTTGCCCGGGAGTAGGGAAGCTTCATAAGCAAAGACTTTTTTCATTCGCTTTCTCGTGGCAGGTTCGATATCGGGGAAAACCCGTTAATAGACGTGGAACCTGGTTTAAAATGATTTGCAACATTTCCTTTTTCCGTGTCGGGGCTTGACGAACAGAAATTTATAGAGGGGAGCGGAAATGCGGGGAGGCATTAGCAGGAGCTGTAGCAGATATCGCCGCATGGGTGCAAGTAACTTTAGAAATTTATTGGCCCTTTTCTCCTTGGACTAATCACAGCCTTCTCCTATAAAGCACATGGTACACGCAAAAATTCGCAGAATTTCAGAGAATTTTGTACTACTGCGTGGCATTTTTATGCCGCTTGTTTACATTGTCAGTTCTTTAGAGCCAGATTTGGCTATGAATGAGCCAAAGACGTTAGGTTATTAGTATCGCTTTTCAGTTTCTTTTTTTTTTCGCCAATGATGTAAATCTATGCCATTATGACGAATAAATGTCGTTACACCGTCAATTTTGTATTTTTCCGCAGATGCAAGGAATAGTGCAGAGTTGGCCCGTTTTGGAAGTTGTGTTTATGCTTAAAACGTTCTTTTCTGCGCTTGTATTACTCAGTTTTTGTTTTATTGAGCAGTTGTACAATACGCATATTTTTTTTATAAAAAATGTAAAATAGGTTATTTTTTACATGTTCTTCTTTTCTGCTCTTCCTACATTCACTTTGACCATTTATCTTGATTTACTATAAATATGTGCCTTCTACTAGTAATGTATTTTATTGTGGAAATGCAGGGCGTTACACGGTTTTGCCATTTTTGCCATATTTTATTTTTTATTTACAACGTTCTTTCACGGGGTGTCCCCTATCTCGTCTGTGTTGTTTCACTTGGTATAATTGTTTTCAACAGTACGCCATTCCAACTTTTCCAGCTGCGGTAGTTCAAACTGGCACAATGAATTTATTTCGCTCTGGCTTGCTGGCTTGTATTATAGACGGCGCTAAGACCGCTATTTCTAGCGTGTCGCGTGCCCATGGGGGATCCACGTGACCACTTCTTTTATAGCACAGCTCTTAAAGCGACCATGCAACACTTTCGATAAACGCTTTCACTCTTTCCTTCGCGTCTGGAAGAACTGCGAAAGCTCTAGTTATTGCCAGCACGGAGCATCACTGCATAATTTGCTCGTCGCGCCAGATACGCCTTCCGTGTCTGCTTCGTCTTTGTGACTTTATTTTTAAAGTTACTATCGACAACCGTAGACTGCTGCAGCAGAAGGAAAACCGGGCAACCGCTGCTACATGGCCTTAATGACGTAATTAGAACCGTCGAAGAGCATCAAGACCGGGAAAGAGAGAAAAATGTTTTGAGTGAGTTTCCAAGTTATCTGACGGGCATAGAGCAGTAATTTTTTCTGAGGTACTTTGCAACCGCCTTATCTAAGTACTGAGTGTGTTGGGTGACTACGTTCTGCAAGCATTACGGATTTGAAAAAAAGTTGAAAAAAGTGTTACAGGGTCCCTTTAAGCGCCCGCTTTTGTTGTTTCGTGTTGCCGTCGGCCTCGTTGTAACCGAGCGAACGAAGACCACGCCGTCGATAGACCAGATAGAGCGAAGAGGAAAGCGAAGGAGAAAAGAATGGCGAAAGTCTGAAGGGGAGGGTGGTTTGCCGAGGCCGTGCGAGACATGATTGGCGGCGGAGACGCACTGTTACATAACGCCATGGTACAGCGCACGCCATCGTGCATTCGCTGATGACGCGATCCCTTCCTGACACGCCGCAGCTATGCGCCGTCGTCAAGGGTTCTGCAGTTCGCGCTGGGCACAAATTTCGCATTACGGAGTAACGTAATCGTCCGCCATTTGTTTTTGTCTTTCTGCGTTCAGGGAGTTATGATGTTGCGAGGGTGTGTCGCGGCCTCCTAATGAACAAGTTTCGACGTCCTCAAACCCTTTTCCTCCCTGGTCGGGAGGCCCTCGTTACGGTACTCGTTCGCATTAAGAAGATTATTTGGAATTGTTTCGTCGAAGTGCTTGTTCACCCGGATTTCAAATTGGGGCCTATTGGCACGTGGATTTTGCGACGACAGCCAATCATTTTATCTCAGAACCACAGCTGTGCAATCGCCGAATTATAGCAGTGGCCATGCGGGTTAAAAATAACACCGTTCTCCCTCTCATCTTGCTCTTAGGAAGTCCAACCCTTTCCCTCTAGAGGGGCATTAACGTTTATCCTGATAATCCCCATTTTGACATGGAGTGGCAGATTCATAAGTTGAGCACTTCACTGTCGAACATGGGGATGACGGCGGTAGCGCGAAATATCGACGAAAAGTACATTGACAGCAACCCAATTCGTCTATGGGAACGTCCAGAGCAGAGGGAGAGACACCCTTGTGTAAATCCGGAATGGATAGGTAATGATGTACTCAAGAGGAAGCCGGCTGACAGGTGCGCGGTGTACACCTGTGTGTTTTATTGATGATGATTGTGATTGGATTTTTATGGCGCAAGGCTGACTGAGGGCAAAGAGGGCCAAAGGTGGTTAGTTCATTTGAGTGACAAGACTACTATAAACATTGCACCAAAAGTAACGTAAAATCAAACAAAAATCAATTAAGATGAGTGGTGTAAAGGGCCAGGTTGTCATGATGCATGATAAGAAATGAGATGTAAAAACTTTACATAAGTGCGAAACTTAAAAACACGCTTGATGGAAAACATGGGCTCGTCTCCTAAAAAGTATGATAGGTGTAGTGGGATGTGTTGTCTGTATGTTGTGGGGAGTGTATGCGTCGTGTTCTGTCAAGCGCTGTGTGTGTTCTTTCTTAAGCTTTCCTGATTCCACGGAACAAACATTATTTTGTCTAACTGTCTCGACGTTCCTTTCCTAAAGGGTGAATGCGGCAAATATAGTAGGCGCAACTTGCGCTGTCACAGCTCTGACATTCGCAGGCAGTGCAAACGTCATTTCGCGGCCAGTCTAAGCCACCTCGTTAAGATACCTCCATTTAGCCCTCGTCAAAACACGAAACTCGTCCTTCCGCCCCTAAGGCAAATTGCTTCCCGTCTGCCCTACCAGTGCCCTCTATCCCGCAATTTCCCGCCCCGGTCTTCCCTCCATTATCGATTATCTTTCCATCGGTCCCAGTCCTTTTGACTCCCTCTTGTTACATTCTTTAGTCTTCTTTTGTTTTTCTTTCCTTTTCGCCCTCACTCGACTTTCCCCCGCGTGCCCTTAAGAAGGCAGCCGACTCCCTTCGGACCAAGGAACAATCAGGCGGGCGAAGCGCTTGCGGGTAGGTGGGAGGATGCAAGCCTTCCCAAAGAGGGCGGCCGCTTGGACATGCAAGGGGGATCAGGGAAATCATTTTGTACGAGCACCGACAGAACAGCAGCTCATGGTCTACCAGCAGAATAACGTGACCTGCCTCATTCTTTTAGTGCTTCGTCTTGTCATCCCTTTCGCTTTATCCATATCTCTCAGAATTGAATTTTCATATTTTGAAGAGGGATTCATTCACGCCTAAGATTGGGAATGCGTCAGGGGAAAATAACAGTGATCGACTAGCCATCTGGCCCCGTGATGAAAGTGGCATGTACCGTCTTGAGGCGTCGAGGGGTGGCTTTAAAGTGCAGAGCACTTTAGGCGCTCGCCTTGTCGTCGTAGCTCACACGTTGGACCCAAGTAGAGCCACACGGCGTTCCGTCGTAGCGGCTGTCGTCGCGGCGTAACCTGCTGAAGCTTCGAAAGCCAAGCAGTTTATATAGTCATAAGCGTTGGAAACTCGTGAACCGCTGGCGCTTGTCAGACATCACCCCGCTTTTTAGCGCACAGAAATCTCTAGGTACATTCGAGGCAAAATATGCATAATTAACCGGCAGCGTCCGCGTTTATTTAGTTCGGAACGCGTTGGGTTGGTTTTTACAATGGTAAGCGAACAAAAGTGGCAGCGCAACGCCGGCACGTGCGGGTGGAAAAGCAAACACAAAAAGAACAGAACTTCCGCTGGCTCAGTTTCAGGCAGGGTGTGCGCGAGCTATGAGAAGGCGGGAAATTTGAATTATGTTGGGTGGTAGCAGCGAGCGCACAACGGCGCTACATCCCATTATGGCGAATAACCGCTCTGAACTTCCGAAAGCTTTCATATTGAGTGGAACGGCTTTAATTTTTTACGTTCTGCAGGGGGGCGCCTGACAGAACGGAGCACTTCGGCGGAGCATTATTCGGCAGGGTTACACAGCACGACTCCATATGGGCAAGGCAGGACGCTGACTTGCGCCGTCAACGGCCCGTCCCGTTAGTGCTGATTTGTCCCGTGTAACTTTTTTTCGAGACAACTTGATTCAAACTATTCCAGCTGTCGGTAATTCGCGTATTTAGGGTGAGAGCATTACGTGTCCCACTGTTCGAAAAGCCGTCGTTGCTGTGATTGTTGCTGTTGTGCGGTGCAGAAAATGGCTGTTAGGAAGAGCAAATAAGTAAAAACACACTTGTGGTTACATGGTATATGAAATCGGGCCACCAGAATATGAGTCTTGTGCGTAACCATGGCGCTCTCACCGCACGTTGCCACAACGGAACAAATGTTGAACCAGTGCGTGTCGCTTGACCAGTGAACGTGACGTCAGGCGAGTAGAATAGGTTCACCCGACAGCCCAGGGTTCTTATTCTGGGGGAGCTGTGGCGTGCGTCGTCGAACTGACTAAGAAAAAATTGTCACGCCAAAGCTTATAATGGAAATCAAAGAAAGATACGCAAATGTGACGTAGGAGTTCAGAAATCGTTGATAAGTACTGCCTTCAAATCACGTAATCAGACTTAAGCGCCACGAGGGACTGTTTTCTTGGTCGTATGCACTCAAATTGAGCAAATAAACGAAGTGAAATGAAAAGCTTTTGCGAAGCACTGCTTAAGCGCGTGTTTATTCCGGGAATGATATAAGGTACAAATGCAGGACGGCGTAAAAACTTGACCTGCATAAGGCGAATAGGGAAAGGTAGGACGCTGTGTGAACACGAAACTTGAAAGCCCTCAGGGAATATGAGATAGCAACGGTTGCAGGTTGACGCATGTTAATAACCGCCAAATCCGGAAACTTGGGAAGCCAAGAAAAAAGGCAGAGACTGATGGGCGAAGGAGACGCCGACGAAAAAAAGAACATTCTATAAAGGACGGAGTAAACAGTGTGGAAACACTAAAGTCACCCCGGAAGAAGAACGCTAGTAGAACTGACTGACTGGTGACCGGACTGGCAAGAGCCGCCAGAACCGGAAGTACACTGTTTCGTTCTCGGAAGCCCTGATGCGAGCAAGGTTAAACGAAGAAACACGTGCGGACAGCCTGACCCACTCGATGATACTGCGGAAATGGGAAGAGGAAGTAAGGTAATGGGCCCTAAGGAAAAGCGCAACAAGCGCATCAAAAGCCGCTTCCCTATCGGGTGACGTGACGCAGATGGGGTCGATGTTGATGCGTAATGCGGCGTCGAGTTAAAAGCGTTATTCACGGAGGTAAATGCACGCACTAGAGGAATTTCGATGAACTGAGCGCGGGTAAAGGTACGAAAGAATGGTTGCAGAACAAGGGAAGTAAAAGGGAGGAAACAGTAATTTCCGAAGTGAACTAATGAACGGGGAGGGAGGAGGGAGGGGGCATGCGGCATACAATATTAAGAAAAAAGGAAAGGGCAGGGTAGTTTGGCAAACCATATCGAGAGAAGGTAGATCGATGGCATCAGTAAAGCGCAGAGTTCACACCACAGCCCGAGCTCACGTATAACGAAGTGAGCCCCGGGTGAAGGGATTGGGACAAAGAGGGCGGGAGTGATTATATTACGCTTACATGGGTTAGGTGCTGTTTAGACGGTTTCAAATGCGTGTCGTTCTAAGTGGAGGAAGCAGTGATGGTGACGATGATGATGATGGTGATGACAGATACGAGTGCGATGACATTGATATGTACGAACAAGGTGAGTAAGGGGATCATTAGGCACGCGATGCGCAGTTACAAAGAACATCGACGAAAGAGCAACGAAAAAAGAAATGAAGAAAAGCCGACGACACAAGAACGCCGAGTACGGCTCCACACGAATGCAGTAGGAAAGTGTTGAGCAGTTTTGCCGCCCAAGACTGATGAAGTAGGCTAAGGACAGGAACGCAAGGATATACATACAAAGAAGGCCGACAGTAGGTTCTTGAGCGCGACCGCAGCCACCCCGGCTAAATCATTGAGGGCGATTCAGCCAGGCGTGGTCACTTAAATGGCTCCCATGGGAGCATGGGGAACCCACCCCCGGCCTTTGTGGCTCCCCTATCGCTGGGAAACGCCAACCACCTCTGCTCGCCAGTCGGCTAAGGGAAACGCACTGCGCGTCCAAAGCCGTCGTCGTAGTTGAGCCTTTCTGAAGAATGAGCTCTGCCTTTCGGGAGCGCGAGTCGGGCTGGAAAGGGAGGCGGGCGCAAGAGTTATGGTGACTACGTGCGAGCTCTCCGCCATGTAGTGCTCCAAGGTCTGTATGGCTGACGGTGTGGCGGGGGTTTACTCGTGCGGCCAGAGATGTTGACATAAGCTGTGCCGGTTGGAGTGGCTATGCGGAGGAAATGGAGGGATTAGGTCAGCCACGGCTTCATGCTCCACGAAATGGAGTCGCTTGGAATGCTAACGGCGGTCAATGTGCAGAATTTGCACTTGGAGGACGACAAAATACGCGCTGGTGTGCATTTTCAAATGCCCAGCTACGTTAAAGCTTTCACGTGCTTCTTGACGCTTCAGCTTGTAATGCAGGTCAGACGAAACCACACCTCATGAACCAGCTCAAATAATGTTTTTGTGAAGGCTTCAAGAAACGCCTTTTTGTGTTCACTATCAGCCGCTACTGTAACACCGTCTGCACCTTCCAAGGCACCATTGCGAGTGCGATCGTCTGCGAGACAGAATAAAGCGAGCCTGCGGTCAAGTCAGCATAGCCACGGGACATCGCCCTCAATGGAATTGTAGCTTTCCTCCGCTCCCAACCCCCAGCTGCGGGCTGTCACTCATTCAGCAGTACATGCGCCCAATGTTTTTGAGCCCTTGTACTCCTATGAGCGTTTTAAGATCGTTAATTCAGGACACGCACGGCACAACTATCTGGTTACCAAAGTTGAGAGGCGTGTTTGAGATGAGGACGGAAAGTTTGGCTAGTTGGTTGCTTGATACTGCAGACAATTACTGGCGCTAAAACACAGGAGACAGGAAAGAAATACACGGGATGAACCCTAGTCCAGTTTACAATTAAAACTTGGATGTAACGAACATCTATCTAACGATTTCATGGATTTAACAAAGTTTTTGAATTCCCCAGTGCCCGCCCCATTGAAACCCAAGTGTTTGTGACCTCTATGCAAACAAGTCATTGCGACGGTTGACTTTGATGTAGCGAATTTCGCTACGCGGATGATCCATTGTTTTTTGCACTTTTTTCTGCAAAATTGGCTGGAGAAATGCATTAATGCAGGGAACTTCGCCCGCACCGAAAATTACCGTGCGTTTTCTCGCGTGAACGCGGTGCCGGATAGGTGCTAGGCCTGCCTGTTGGCGTGTGGTTGGGCGCCTCCACTGCTGTCTGTGGTGTCGGTTCGTCGGTGATGAGTTCTGCTGCGGGAAAACGAAAAGCTTTGTCTTTCCAGGACAAGCTCGCAATTTTAAATGCCTTCTCCGCCGACGAGAAAGAGCAACGTCGCCGCCCGTTACAGTGTCCCAGCTTCGAGCTCTCGACAATTTTGAGTGCGGCAAAGAGCATCACGTTTGCGAAAAGGCGCCCTTTCAGCATAAGTTTGGTTTTTGAAACGGGTTAAGGCACCGAAAAGTGCCAAAAGGCACAAGTGATACTTAAGTTGCGTTTGTGAAAAGAGGGGTAAGTGACCTTGCTTCTTTAGAGTGCCGTGTTGGGACTTAGTTCGAGGGAAAGCAGCCGGCACAAATCACACAGTTTTTCCGGGTGGAATAAATCCTTAAGGATGAGTTAAAAATGAACTTATGTCCTAGCATTTGGTTTCGCGTCTACTTCATTCACGCGAGCCTTAACTCGAAACCTGCATGTAGCAAAAACCTCCACGTAACAAAAAATTGCAAATTTAGACCAACTGCGTTATATCCATGTTTAACTGTACTTCCTTTACAGTACAGTTTTTTTAGTGTTTTGGATTCCGCTGCTGAATAGACAAGCATAGCAGGAACGGCAACCCGTCAGCCGCAGTGAACAGATAACCGTCCTAGACGACCAAGAACGACACCGCTGCAGGGAGGAATGGAGATTTGTAAGCCTCCAGCGTAAGGCAAAACGCTAACATACAGCAGAACACGCAAAACGACGCGCAAATGTCTCGTTTTTGGATTGAGCAAAAAGACACGTTGTAGCATCGTTAAGTAGCGCTTGAAACAGGACGACAGCAGAGAAGACACACAGGACGGCGCTACGTGTGTCTTATCTGCTGTCGTCCTTTTTCAAGCGCTACTTAACGATGTAGCAACACCAACTAGCCCAACTGTCGATTTTACAGAACGATGTAGCAGCCTACGGTAATTCCTTTTCTTTCCTCTCCATTTGCAGCCGGGGCTAAAGTGTACTCGCTCTTCCTTCCAAGATTTTCCACTCCAGTTTATTTTTTTACAGTTGCGATTACCGTTTACAACCTCGCCTGTCACATCAGACGGTTGTTGGAAGATCGGCGGAAAGCGCATTCTTTTCCGAGTGGCTCTCTCTCTCTCTCTCTCTCTGTTTGATCACCACTGGCTGTTTGATCACCACTGATATTGTTTACTGCCGTTGTACGGGCCTCGGCTTGCCAGCGGACTTTGCAGAAGCAGCTATTGGTCCAGTTAAGCAGCGGGCTCCAGATGTTGAGGGCACATTGAGGTGTTGTTGTGTAACATGCGGCGGCACCCTAAAAAATATTGTCTTGCGGTCATTAAGGCATCTCCAAGTGTCCCCGTTGATCACAGTTATGGTTTGTTGAGTTTAAAAAGGCTCGCTAAAGCCTACCCAAGCTATTGAGTTTAGCTATTAAATCTCGCAAAAATGTTTTTCCCAGTTGTTGCGTACGTTATGGCGTGTGCCCCTGTGTTTGAGACTTTAGAGAGGGCTCTTTAACTTTTCCTCCCACGCTGGTTGAAAACCGGTGAAACTACTCAACCCTCGGAAAATTGTTTTTGTCTCGCCTGGATTGGGAGTATTTGAAAAATGTAACGTTGAGGTTTGACATCATGTGTATTGAGAGCTATTGATATCTTTTAAACACCCAGAAATCCCCCACCATCTGGGTGGGAAATCGGGCGGATAGCAAGCTGACCTCACCAGCCCTTTAAAGGTATTTCGCTCTATCTGTTCTCTCTCTCGGTTATTGGGAGTATTCGAAAAAAGTGTAACGTTGAGGTTGGTGACATTTTTTAGTTGCAGCTGGAATTGATGATGCGTTGATTAAACACAAGAAATCCCCCACCATTGCGTGCAGTCTGTTATCCATTGGAGTTCCCAGACGCTGTCCAAAAAATAAATCATGCCAGTTTCAAGGAATATTCAGGGCTCTTCTTTGCCCTGTCAGCATCACAGTTCGCCCATCGTTCCTGGGAGACCATCTTTATTAGGCTTACTCTCCAACCGTGGACACTAAAGTGCCCATTACTTACCCTTTTTCGACTCCCTTCCAAGCCGAGGTTCATATTCATTCCACTTCAGTAAAAAAAATCGATTCAGCGAGTGACGCTTCAGTTGCAGCGGCTCGTAAGCCCGATCGTTAGCAGCAAGCTACTATTCTGTGTACTACAAATCGCAGATAGCCGCTCCTTACGTTGCAGATTCATGCCATTCAGGGAGAGCTTTAATACGGACCCTTGAGCAAGAGTGCGCTCTCTTTAACATCGCTCGAAACACCTCGTTCATTTCTTGCTACGACCTGATCTGCAACTTCTGCCCCCGTATGCGGAGCTGCTCGTGTGCGTAGCGTGCACGTCGTTATGGTAGAATTTATTACGCGATTTCCAAAGCAAATGGGAACAATTTTTCAGCGCTGGGTCCCACACGTTTTTTTTATGCGCCGTATTTATTTTGGCAATGAACGTGACCTTTTTGTTTTGACAAACTTTTGTTTTTTTTCTTTTTCTGTCGCTTCATTTTGTGGTCTGGTAAAGTTAGAGCGGCCAAAAATATTTGACAAATTTTTGTAATGAGCTTTTTTGCTCATACAGCCCATTTCTCTATAGCAATTACGTCTTTTACTGGTAGTCGTTTTAGAAACGAAATTTTTTATGTCTGTGTGAAAGACGGCAAGTTTAGTGTGTGTGTGTTTTTTTTTTTTGTTCTATATTCAACTTTATTTTTCCGCCTGAGTGCTCAGGGTTACCACGCATGCGCGTGGGGTTGAAGATTTTGCTATAGATAATTCGTAGGGCAAAAATGAGGAAACAGAAATTACCTTGCGGTGAGAATACTTTAGTGGGAAGCCCGAACTTCTCGTGCAGAAACAGGGGCACAGGGCAAACGTCGTTCGATCTACTCGAACACTAAATTGACGAAAATGTTCTATAAACCGCCTGTATCTGTGTCCGTATGAAATGTCCAGAGTAGGAGGTAATTTCTTTAAATTTCACGCTTTATATATCTCTAAAAAATTTCAAGGGTTCCCATAAGCACTTGTTATGATAGTGAAGCGGAAGCGCAAGTGCCCCATTGCCCAACGTGCATTGTTCCCCACGAAGTCGACGACACCCGACGGAAAACAAATAAAATAGATTTATGAGGTGGAAACAAGAAGACAGAAACAATGGCTAAACCGTGCCTCAAGGGAAAGATGGAAGGCCGGGCAATAAATCAGACCATCTGCGTGTTCTTTTTTTTATGTCTTCATTTGTTGGCGACTGTCTCGGTGTTATTTGTTCTTTTTATGTTCTTGATTGTTGACGACTCGGTGTTCTGTTTGTTATGTTCCTTTTGCTTTTTTTTTCCTCTCACGCGAACCGAGTCCCCCCAGGGTCATTTAACATAGCCCTTCCGGTGCCGCCACCTTTACCCCTTGTAGCAAAGACGCCCGGCCCTCATTAGAGAGAATTTTTTCGAGACAAACAATCCCCTCACGCTGGGTGGCTCGACTCCGTTTCCCGCACGTTTCACCTGCCCAGCAAAGAGGGAGCGCAAGGCCGCCACATTGCCGCGAAGTTGACGGTACCCAGAAGCCTCGCAGAAATAGCCACCACCTTGAGTATGAACAACTCCCGGTCGATGCGGCTCGCCGGTGTTATCCGGCTTGTCAGGTTGGTGAATAATACCTTTGGAAGAACGCGGATTAGACCTTACGCTTCGGTGAAGCGCGAATCACGTAACAGAGAGCGAAACATTTTCTCTCATTGAAGGAACTACTGCCATGGAAGCTGGAACGTCGAAATAACAGATGCGGGAGCAGTACCAGTGCGTTTTGTCGTCCACAGTGTTAACAGATCATCTTTTTTTATTTTAGCGAACGTAATAACACAGTACGTAGGGATTACCTGCTGATCCATTTCGGCCAGCGTTTCAGCGCAGCTGTATATAGCTACAACCCGGGGTTTTTCTTCCGGAGGTAACGATTTACGTGCCGCCGCTTCTCCGCTCCTCCTTACTACCGCCAACTCCCCTTTCTCACGTTTTTGTACCATCGCCATCCTCAAATGCCTCTTTCAGAAGTTGCATAAACGACTGATAACGGCCGCCGTTTATCAGCAGTGTTTTAACAGTGAGCTGTTTAGGAAAAAAAATCGTATTTTTCAGGTACTGCAGTTACAAACACCAATAAATTTGCGAGGCGGAGCGCAAGTGAGTGCGGGTCCGCGTTCGACCGCCCGGCAGTTTAACAAAACCGAAAAAAATGACTAGCACTTGTGTGTGCGTGAAATTGGGCTTCTGTCGTGTCAATTGTGTCAAAACGGTTACTCGAAAATCGCGAAAGAGGAACCATTCTATGTAAGATAAAACACGCATTGATTAAGAAGAAGGAGTAGAATAGTGTGCTTTTATCTCAAACACCACATATTGGTATACAGATAGATCGTAGATGCGTTTGCTTAGGGCACACAAAATCGCCGCACGATTTAGTTCTTCGTCTGCGATATGGGTTTTTGAAGGTTTAACGAGTGATTGGACCCACTTCCAGGAAACATTTAACGCACTTTTAGCGAATATTTCATCCACTGTTGACGCAGTTTTGATGTTAGAAATCCTTCGCGCTTCTGTCAACTTTTTTGGAAAAGGGATGGGAAAGTTTTAATATTTAAAGGTATTAAATAAATTGTGAGTAGAAGAGTGTCAGGTTACGTTGAACAGTGGAAACCCGTAGCACTTTCGTTGTAATCACAGCTTCAGCTGCGGCCGGAAAGACTCAACGCTGTTGCCCGTGAAGAGAAAACACCGAACAGCCAGGGCTGAAACCATCCGTCAGACATGTTTCTACGCGTATCTGGAGAAGCCGAATCAAAACGCACATTCAGCTGTTTCCCGTCTGCAAAGGAAGCTGCAATGGCAGCAACCGTAAAGAAATGCGGCTAAACTAACAATAGGAATAAAAAACTACATCCCTATAGTATCATTTCCTCGCACGCAGCAATTCTCCTTTTACGACTTGGACTTTCGAGGCATGAAATTCCGGGAGATGCATGCGCCCCTATCTGGGATGATCAAACTCCGTGCGAAAATTGGCTGCCATGCCCGATGTTTGCGCACTCATCGCTCTCGAAAGGGAGATTTGACAAGGAATGAGCTGAGGCTTCCGAGCGCTCTTCGAATGGCCGAGATTTAGATAAGCGGCGCGTCGCTGAGCGCGCACCAAGACGAAGCCGCTGGCAGTTAGTTGCAGGTCTAACGAGCGCACACCGGCAAAAGCCGTGCCCTGCCATTTGTGAATTGTAGTCGAAAAGCGTTGTTTGTCTGTTGGGATGTAATTTTACAACCAGCAGCGGTTGTAAAAATATGCTGCGTTTCTTTGTATCCTCTTCTCTTTCGCGTGTACAAACGGCCCTTTTTTTCGTCTCATCTCTAACACGGAGCGCCGCAAATGACCTTTTCTCCAGTCGGTGACCTTATTCCGTCACCGGAATGAGAATCACGATGAAAAAAACAACGTAAAAATGTTTCCCATCCCCTCCTAAAGAAAGTTCACACAAGCGCAAAAGCTTAAAGTGCGCCCAACTTTCGCTGAAAGTGCGTCCATTCGATCGTCAAACTTTCAATGAACCAACTTGCAAATAAAGAACGCACCCATGTGACGATTGTTCGCGCACCTAGTAAACGCATCTACGTACGATCTAAATGTTTACCGACACGTGGTTTATCAGATAAGGTATACTATTGTACTCGTTCGTAATCGATGCGTGTGTTGTGTTATCTAGAAGTATTCCTTTTTCGCAATTTTCAAGTAACCGTTTTGCACAATGGAAACGCGGTTTCATGCACGCGCCGTGTGTACAGCAATTTTATCAGAGCTTTTCGGTCGACCATGCGGTCTACGGGGAAATGCATTAGCTTTTTTGAAAGGACGCCTACGATCCCACTAACGAAGCTTTCGATTTAAATAAATGTCAGATAGAGAAAGGGAGGTGGCGTAATGAAGTTTTCCAATTATGGGGTTGTCTGCAGCGAAGCCAACACGCATAGCACCTGGTCTTGCACGAGCGCCATAGAAACAAGTGACTCGTTATGCCTTCCCCCGGAGTAAAGTTACTCGGCTGTGCAAAACGACATGAATACCGACAAGAAGAAAGATTGCCCAATGTTCTTTCCTCTCCTTTTTCGAACGTCGTTTTTATTCCCGCACAGACGGGTGGCTGGATGGTCACTGCCGTGGTAGAAGTTGGTGCGTGCAATCAGTGGATTCCGTCATGTTGCCTCCCCGGTTGTGGGGGTGAGTTTGGAAGGTTGACACGCTCGGGAAACTGCGTCCCGCTGTTGCCATCATTGGTTATGATTAAACTCGGAGTTAAGTGGACGACCGCGCATGCGCTATCAGGACCCGAGGTTGCAATCTTTGGTGAAGGTATGGCAGTACACGTTTCCCAGTAGCCTACACTGTGCCGATGGTCAGATAGTGGACTTGCGCGCCTGTGAGGGAACGCATTAGCTACGCCCACTTACCTGTGCAAAAGACCGAACGGACGCATGAGACAGTAGGCGTAAGTGAGGGATCGAAGATAAAGGCGCCAACTCTGGAAATTTTAATAGTTTGGTAATAAAATAACAGTACATGAGAAAAGATAAAATCAAGGATGCATAGATAAGTAAAAAAAGTGACCTAGCAAAATGAAAAATAAGTAGAAAAGGTCAAGAAAACCGGCAAAAAAGACTCGAGGAGCAACCCACAAGGAAAGGCCATAGACAAGAGGCCTCAATAGGGAAGTCTTCACGACGGAAACCCTCGGCGATCCAGTTAACGGTTCCCCGCGGGGATCTTTCTGTGTGGCCTTTGCTACACGCGTTCTGAAGAACGAGACCGCTGGGAGCGAAAGAAAGAATAGTGCTGTATCATGCGGTTTGTGTACGCCCTACGCTCGGGTAGACGGTACAGAGTCAGAGGGGGTTATTTAGTTTGTCGTTTACGGCGGCTGGCTCTCCGCTGTGACAGCGTACTGCAGGCGGGGCGCGAGCCTAACCTCGGAGGCCCAAGGCTATATATCGGCAACCCATCGTCACCCTATTCCCTTTTGAAATGGCTTCGAATTCTCTCTCTATCTCTCTCTTCCTGCACCCGTTGGCTCTATTGCACACTGTGATTAGCGGTAAAGCCTATCGTCCTGACGCTTTAATCAGTAATTTAGTGTTTTTCTGTGGTGGCGAAACACCGGGCAACTGATTCGACTCGAGAATCCGGGAAATTTGCTGTGGTGCACATAGCAAAATCCCTGGTTGTATTTTGTGCACATAGATTTTGATGCACCGGCACTCTTAATAGCTCAAGCTGTTGCTTAACTGGTGTACTATTACGCGTCGTTACGCAGATCGCAGTTTGGCTAACTATAAGAACCCAAAGGCAGAACAAACGGTACAAAACAAGTGCCGAAGTTTTTTCCGCTTTTGCCGTCGTCGCAAACGGGATTTTCTGTGCTACAAACAAGCAACTATAATTTTTTTTCTTACAATGCTAACGTACGTTCGATTTGCCGGTGGGTTTACGGAATACCTCAAGCACTCTTACAACTACTGAATCAGCTCGGCCGAACCAAAGAATAACGCCAGTCGTTCGCAAAGAGTCCTTCATCCTCTCTCCCAGTGTTGACACAACCTAATAAAAAAAAACAGGACGAGCTCGGTCGAAAATATTTGCTCGAAACCGGTTACCGGACGCTTTTCGTCGGTCCCGACGTTTTCGCAGCCGTCATTTACACAGCTTTCATCTCTCTCCTGGGGCTCTTATTCTGTTTTTCGTCACACTTCGAGTTCCTGTTTTATTCATTTTTTTGCTGAAAGGACGTGTCCTCCCTCCTCGGGTTTTTTTTTAGTGTTTCTCAATCTTCACCGCAAAGGCGACGCTCGCACGCAGTTCTACTTATTCATGCTGGGCTCAAGCACAGTACCTTACTATATTTTTGCTTTCATTCTTTACACCTGTTTCCGCGGCTCGTTTTGGTGCCATTCAACGTGGCTGCGTCTGCACCATTCCTTCGGCAATGGTGGGCATTCAATCTCTCTCGTAATCAGGTGGAGCACATTCGAAATCAGGAGAGCTTGGTTGGAAATGCTTTGCTTAACAAAATTTCGCACCTTCCGCAATCTGTAGAGCTGCCCCGTCGAGATTTCCCGGTACGGTCACTCTTCGACACTTATAAAACGAAGAAAGCAAGGCCACGAAGATATGAAAAAAAGTTAGCGTATGCAGGTAAGACGAAAGGGGGTGTTAAACTATTCATGAAGAAGACGCTCGTGATGGGAGAAGAATGATGTGAAGATTGAATGCTTAAGAGAAGGAAAGAGCGGCTAAATAACGGTGAAGCATTTAGAACAAGTGGTCGATGGAAGACGTTACTTCATGTCTTAGAAGCAGGCTTCAATTAGTCACTTTTTCAGTCAACCGGCTATTCCCAAACTCAACAGACATGAAAAAGCAACGTAGAAAGAAGTTGAAAGAGGGAGACAGTAAGCGAAAGAGAGACAGAGAAAGCACCGTACCTATGACGAAGAAGGCGAAATTTAAAAAAAATTTAGAGCCGCATGAATAACGCATTGTTTCTTCCTTTTTTTTTAGAGAGACTGGTTGGAAGAAACTGTTTTCTCTGACTTCCCTTGTCTCAATCGGAGGCGTTTGTCCAGATTCTTTTCCAAATTCTTGATCACGTTTTTTTCTCCAAAATAATAACAACGTGAGCTCGATTTTCTTCAAATCTACTCGCTTTATTTCATTGCTGACCTTGGCTGTCAGTTTCTTGTTGTCGGACTCACCATTTTTTGAGTACTTGAGTCTTTTACTTGCATCTACTACTGGACAGTGTCGGGGCAAAGTTTTATTGCTCTGCCGAGCAATAACCGCAGTCACAAGTACTGGCAAACACTCGAAAACGGGGAAGAGTCGTAAGCGCTATGATTCCCAGCTATAAAGGCAGGCTAAGCACGCGAGTGCTTTATCAGCCCAGCCGAGATTAACAGACCACCCTGGTGTTAAAAACCGCGATGATACCTCTCGAGCTGTTCATCTGAAACCGCGGTTCTGCGTGAAACCAGCTGTGAAAAGATCATAGCAGACCACCTTCAGAAATTCGGGATGAAGTGCAGGAAGTCGAGGAATAAAGTTGGAGCACGCGTCTTTGGCCTAGGTGTCGTCGGTACGCTTTTAAAGACACCAAAAAGTTTGTCAGGAAGTTATCCCGCTATTTTCCATAATACTGTAGCACTCCAGTCGACTCATTTGGGCGACGTACTCTTTGTACGGAAATACTTTCCAGCTCCAGAGTAAAAATTGTTTGTTACCGGGAAGTGCGTGACTAGTAAACATGAATAAGAACTCTGGAATCTTTGTGTGATCATATTGGGAAATGGTGTTTTTAGTGCCATCTTTACGTGGTCTTAAAAAAATGTAATCCCTTACACAAGTACGATTTTCCAATTAGCTGAATTTTTTAGCATTTTAGAAAAACTACCAAATTTCTACAAAAAAAAAACTACCCCACCAATATTTTACAAGCTAAATGTTGCGGGGATACAGAAGTGCTCAGATAGCTTCACCAAGCGAACGCCATTTTTTGAGGGGTTTACAGGGCGGAAGTTCGCTTCTTCTTCCGTCGACGGAAGCAGCCGGAAAGACGGTGGAAGCGAGGCATCTGTCTTCGTTGAAGCCTTTCGGTGCCAAGTTTTCTAGAGCCGTATAACCTCTTACTAAACTTTACACGGGGGCGACCAGATTTTCAGACAATCTGTGCTCCGCAAGGAACGGAATTAGCTCTGTTGCTCTTCGAAAACAGCTGTGTTTCTCTTCAGCCGGCTCCCGACGGAAGCCCGAGGCCAGGCACCTCGGCCAACGTTTACACCTTCCGACGGAGCTCCAAAAACTTATCTATTTACAAGCTTCCAGCCCGGCAACTAATCTGACCGAAGATTCCTCGCGCAGTAAAGAAAGCAGCTCGCAATCTGCCCGGGTGGGTATAGGAAAGGGAAACGTTTAGGCGCCGGTCCGCGCGGTAAACAGCGCCGAACGATGCGTGTGATCCTGTTACGAGGACGAAGACAGCCGCTTCTCTGCTGCGGCCCGTTTGCAGTATCTCTCTCGGCGTCTAGGTGCGGAATTTCGTTTAACTGTATGTGCTCACATTTGTTATCTTTAGTGTGGCAATCGCCTCAGCAAGCACTTAAACTGGACGTGTCTCGCTTTAGGGCGAAGGGGCTGCAATCGGAGCTTGTCGGGCAATTACGCATACTAATGGCCTTGGTTATCACAGAAATCGGCTAAACGCTATGCTTCCATTCAGAGAACCGCTGGGGTAAGCTTTGATGTCTACATACGTTACAGCGACAGCCAGAAGTACGGGAGGTTATTCGTTTTATCAGCAACCCCGCTTAAAGGAGACATGGTGACAAAA
Source organism: Haemaphysalis longicornis (assembly GCA_013339765.2). NCBI lineage: Eukaryota > Metazoa > Arthropoda > Arachnida > Ixodida > Ixodidae > Haemaphysalis > Haemaphysalis longicornis. Next base: position 67,900,950 of record CM023457.1, read on the forward strand.
TGCGAGTTTAGTTATTTAAGACTTTGTTGACGCACTGACCATGGTAGGAATTTCAGTTCCCACTTCGGGCAACTTAGCTAGATGTCAAGGAATGCAGAATCAGTGAAAACTCGCCAACCACTTACTTGTCAAAAACTTATGACGTCACACATATTTGTTTGCCCCAATGGAAGCCATGCCTACTTTGTTCAATCGCATCGCTTGGGTGCTGACGTCCAGTCAACACGCTAGAAGCTCGGCGTTTAGCCGTCTCCCTTCTACGTCCCAGATGGCTTCGTGTTGCGTAAAATCTGAAATTTTTCATGATTTCTTACTTTTTTTCGGCTCGAAAAACGTCTTTCGGCGTGGAAATGTGCTGAGTGAGTTCTATTTCTTTCGTTTAACTGAGGTTATATTTTGCCTTCGCAGCGCCACCCGCTGCAACGTGTTATTTGCTGCGAAGTAGTCATTACGTCATGCACATCAGCTCTCATGACGCCAAGAATATTGACGTTCTCTCGCCATAAGAGACGCTCCCGCATTCTGTTACGTGGTTACACAGGTGTTCGGTTGCACTCGACCGGCGGCATTCGCCGTTTTTGTGCGGTGTCTGAAAAATGCCAGCGAAAAAAATCAATCGCTCCAACGAACCCCTTAATGCTAACGTCACTCGCAATAGACAAATACCTTCTGCGTCTCTGCGTTTCTGGGTTGAATCCACAGTACTTCGAAAAGAAAGGACAACACAAGGTAGAATACTTTCGTATTTTACAAGGTAGTGTTTAACTTCAGCTTGTTTGATTTTGCACAACTAAGGGGCGCGTCAATGTGATTGCACACGCGCTGTTGCATCTACGTGCGGAAAGGCCAGGAAAGTGTTGCCTTTAGTAGATGTATGGTATAGACGATGCAGAATTCAGTTTACGTTATAGTGAAGAACTATTCAGCAGGGTCTGTGAATCCAAATCTGATCGGCCTCTTTACGTGCGGCGGCTAATAAAAGAAAAATCGAGGAACAGAAAAAAGAATGAAATAAAAAGTGTTGAAAACATAGGCAGTGGATAAAACAGTCACAAACGAAAACAAAAGAAGGGCCCTCCGTAAAGTCTCACCAGTCTTTCCATGACGCATCATCCTTAAGATTTCCCTCCGTGAAGGCATAGTGGCGTAGAACAGCGATGGTGCAGGACTGGTGACCGCTCTCTCAGACCTTCTGTGCTTATCGGTGACGTCGAAATGTTGGGAGTAGTGCTGCTCTGGTAGTAGCCCTAAGGAAGTAAACGTTCCATGTGTAGCCGTGTCTGTCGGCAAGAGTCCTCTAGCCTGATATAAGCGAACGTTTATATGCGGCCGGGAAAAATTGCTAGATGTTTCAACCATCAACAAATTAGCCGAGTCGTAGGCATGGGTAGTACTGGGCTAAAATTCAGGCGAATGATCCACATTTCATGTCTGCATCCAGAGACACACGTTCTTAGCACATCGCGGATGTTGCACCGCATGGCACGGGGCTGTCGTCGTCGTTTGAAGATAAAGAAAATTACACGCCTTAGCTTTATTTTGCCGGCGTGCCGTTACAAGAAGTCGCCCTGTCCAAAACCAGTATTCGCATATATCTGGAGAGTTATTCAGACTGTGCAAAGAAATACTTCGAATATTCAAGGATCTATTATTTGAAGCGTCATAATTCTTATTTACCTCTTTCAGCAATGATATATGTGCGCAATGGACAAGTAATTTTCTAATTAATTTGTGTCGTAAGTTGTAGAAGCAAGAAATGAACAACAGAATGTTTTGACGTAACCCCAACATTTCCACAATGCCCCGCGGAATTTAAAAAAAAAGATCGTGCAGTGGTGCTCTTTTGTCGCACGTCATCCTTTATCTTCTTGTAAAAGCCATGCTTGGGAACTAGTACACTGCCAACAAAATTGGCCCACTAAGAATCCCGAAATTAGGACGGAATGCGCGAATAATTTGCAAAACAAACGGGATATTTTTGATCGTGCTTTTTAATGGCTTCTCTCTGTTACTGTTTCGCTGGAACGGTTCAAGAACTCAAGCCTTGTCCCTAGCAGCGCTGACATCAAAAGTTCACATTAAAGAGCATTATCCCTCTCTTCCTCGCTATAGAATAGAATACACTAGAATACAATAGAATAGAATACACTGGCTTGTAGAATGGTCCAAGAGAAACAAAGTAAGCAGGGAATTCATTCCAACGTGGGCATACCCACCACCTGGCGCACCGCAGCTTCTCCAACGCGTCAGTGTTGCTTCATTTCCAATTTTATGACAGTGATATATTCAAATATTGTCATTGCGTATTACAACACAGGAGGACGTTTCACGGCATCGAAATATTTTTGTGCTTTCACCAGTATAGAGCACCTTACGTATATATAGCCCTGAACACCTTTAATGCAGTACAATCTTGATACAGCACATCGCAAGCACGCACGATGTATTTATGCTTTCTTATGGAGCCAAGTCGCAGCGGCGAAGGTTGTACTTCCGTAATAATCGGAGTGTTGTGGGATGCTTTATATCATAAACTGTATCGTGTTCGAAAGTGGCAACACGGAAGCCGCAAAGTTTCTATAGTGAACACGAAATGAGCGTACATTTCTGCCTCAGTACACGAGATTCCCCCCTTTCTCACTTACCTCTACCGGCGAGGCCGTTTCCGCACAGGAGCAAGATCTCGAGAAGCCGAAGCGTCGCTGTAAATCCGAAGGACCCACGCGGCAAGCACGGCTCCATGTTTCGATTCCGAAGGAAGCAGGAAGCTAACTGGCAGTGGCAGTTTCTTCCAGGCAAACACAAGCAGGTGAAATGACGGTAGAGCGTCGGCCACAGCTCAACATCGAGGTCAGAAGACGTCTTACATCTTCAGCCACCACAGAATGAACACGACGTCATAACACGCACACCTTTTGATTTCTAGATGTGAATCAAAGCGAAAATGCACTACTTAGAATCACGCGCACTTCACAGGTAGAACAAGAACCACGGCTGAAATCACAAAACCAGCTTGTTTTTTTTATCTCTCCTTCTGAAGCTTGCAGCTCAAAACGCAGTCCTACACACCAGCCTGAGATGAGCTCTTCTCAGGAAGCAGACGATAACGCGAAGGAATTACGCAGTCGGCTTCTTTCCTCTGATCTTGCAATGTTGTTCTTCTGTCCCCCGAACAACGCAATCCGATGACGGCGGCGAGAGAGCGCAATAAACGGAGCCGTAGCCAATCCAGACGGCAACTGCGACGAGCGACGCCGGATAGCAGATGACGAACACGCGCGGCGGGAGAACGGAGAGTAGGCGGCCAGACAGGTAGCGCCGGTCGTCCCTTTCTCTGTAACCACAGAATTTAGATGATATTGTATTCTTTCTGTACCTCCCTCTCTTTGTGAGTCTTTTATGACTGGAGACGCAATGAACTCGGAAGACAATCTCCGTCGACGGTTGCGACCACGAGCTCCCGCACCACACGACTGCTTCCGACGAGAGCCAGCGGCGATCTCCGCGACCGCCGGCAACGCAGCCAGCTTTTCGAGGTGGCGGTGGGGGCGGCTGAGAGAGGTGGAGAGGAGGAGAGGTAGAAACAAACTAAAGAAAGGGCAGGCAAGCAGTCCGCGATGCGCATGCGCAAATCGACCGCTTGCGAAGGCGGGAAGGATGAATCGAGGGATTTGGTTTTAGTGGCTGCCTGACCGGCCGACGAAGAGCAGCCGGTGTGCGCGTGATGATGGAAGGGAGGGCAGGCTCACAAGAAGAATGCGCAAAAGAGGCAAACAACCGGGAAAAGGCAGGCAGTGTCCTCGTAGAAACATTGGTCGCAACCCTAATCCTTTAAAATGCGATTGCAAAAAACAAAGCAAAACCCGATAGGTCCGAACACTTTAGCATCAACGCAAAGTAATCGGCAAGACACAAAAAAATACAAAATGTCGACATAAACGGTGTTCCTGGAGGCTCGGAAGTACTTACGAGGGAAGAAGAATCGAAATAAGAGGTCGATGAGTAACGCGGCTGGGCGTTGCTTATTGAAAGCAAATCTGTGATTGCGAGTCCCCCTTCCTTTTTTTTTTGCGTCCTTGATATTCGTTTTTTTCTTGCTTTTTCACTTCTGGTTACTCATCGATCTCTTGTGTTCGTCCAGTCTTCGAACTTCTGGTCGGCTTTTCCTTGGTGCAGCGACACATGGGAAGACGGCTTTTATCGATGGGATGTCCGCCGGCGGCACGAGATTTTATAGGAACATCGCGGATCGGTGTATTTTATTCGCGTCCTCCGCACATCGACGGCGATTTCGAGCCCGCGAATGCAATGTGCCTTTCATTCCACCAGTTTGCAGCGTGGACCCGACTTTTCGCATGGCGCGTATTTATGTGTCTACTGAGACCTGGCCTTTCCGCCTCTGTTTCAATATTCGCGTGGTCTGCCGAGAGGGGTTAAGAATAAAGAAATCCTGCTCAACCGTTTGCGTGTACAACCGTGACACCTTTAACTTTATCCCTCGATTTAGAGTTTTACTTTTGTTCCGGTGGAAACGAGAGTTTTGTTGTTCTTTTTTGTTTTGTTTTTTTTTTACAGCGAGGTCAAATAATTTTTCTTCAAGGCAGTTTTCCCCAGTAGGGCGTCCAGAACGCTTGCTGGCCACTACTGCGAAAAATCCCCAAATGTCAACACCACAATGAAACCTACGGCTCCGCACTATGAGCTTGTAAATGTAATTTGGCCTATGTAAGCGAGAACTTATGTTATCCCGTCTACGGTCACAATTTCTGTAATTTGTCTTTTTTTCTGAGACCAGGTAAGAGCCCGAGAGAATCGGTGACTCTTTTAATAAAACTACTTTTCCTTTTTTTTTTTTGTTGTGCTCGAATCAAACGGCAGGCTCAGAAACGGTCACAATGACCTGCGTAAGCTGGCAAACTATTAAGCCAGTTTTAACCGGGGCTGCTTTGAACTTACAGTAATTTGTTAATTAATACTTTAGCTAAATTGACGAGGTTGCCTGTCTTCACGGAAACATTTAATGCGGACCTTTCAGCTTCACGTAACGCTTCAAGGCCTGTGAGCTAGGTGGTGACTCAACGTTGCTCTCCCGTCCGACGTTCTCCACACCATCCTCTCCAGCCACGACCAGCCGGGCTCGTAAACATTTTACAGCACTCGGGCCCATCCGGAGGACTTACCTGCGGGGGAAGTTCACTGCCGCTCTTTCCTTTGCTATTCTCTGTCTCCCGACTTCCCCATCTTCTTCCTTCCCCAACCCTCCGAATGATTTCGTGGCTGGAGGACAGACGTTAATTCTTTATCGCGTTCATTATGCATAGCCCAGCATAAAAGCCCTTTTTTATGAATAGTGGCCACCCATCTGATCCAGCCGTTCCGTGCTGGCCTGAATAATTATAGCGAGAACAGATAGGCGGGTGGATCGAAAGACAAGAAGACCAGTGATTTCCCGACTGATCCCTTGATGTAAAACTTCTAGTTGTGCGCGCGTCGCAAAGAGCTATTCACCGCTGGGGTGGGTAATCGGGCTTAAGCCGCTATTTACCCAGCAATCTTGCGATGCCTAATCGCTTTCGAACATGAATCCGCGCTGAATTAGGCGGCAGTCCCGGAATAAGGCAGGTTGAATAAGGGGTTGTCAAAGTCTCATTTGTTTCGCGACAGAGTATCAGTGGAGAACGAGAGATTACGAGAGGAAACCATGAAGCAAAAGTACAAGCCCAACTAAGCACTCCTTACTATGCAGTGGGTGCAAAATCATTATAGCCCTTTTGCGCAACATTTATGGTTGTATTGTGGGCGCTGCCTAAGCGCCCTGAACGGCGGTGACTATTCCTCCGCGAGGTGAAGACGCGCGAATGCAAAGGCTGGAGCGTCGCGTTGGGAAATCCCGTTTCATCAGAGTACCACGATAGTATTTCTTTTCTTTTTGCGTCTTTTTATGTTATCGGTTACTATGATTGAGAGCCTTGGGCAAGCACCGTTGTTGGGCCTAGTCTAAAAGAAAGATCAAGACCTAGATACAGATCTTGTTTAGTCTTAACTTGAGATCTTGAGCTTTAAACCTGAATACATGCCAAGCAACGTACGTCGTGCCTCCTGATGAACTTGACATGGATCTTTTTAAGGGCCACACGAAGATCGCTGCAATACACGCCCATCGATAGAACCTTAGTCACCCATCATCAGCGCTTGGCATCTCCGAACACCGATCCCCGTTATCGTCCGCTCCTGATACACTGACAATTCCTATTATTCCGCATGAGTGCAAAACTTCCGACAAGCAGAGCCAAAGGCAGCCGCATTCGTGAATCCGCTCATAGCCTCCTTCACTAAAAGGTTTATCGTCGTTTCCATTGTTCTGAACGAGTCAGCGATGTAAGCTCATTCCGGGAATTGCCGAGCAGTGGCGGCGTTTTTATGGCACCCCGGGCACTATGGTACTATACATAACCTGACACACCAGCAGGTAATAACATTTCGGTTCCGCGACCCCTATCTTCTGTTTCATGGCGCGCAAAATTAGCTTACGAAGCAGCTCACCAGGTGGCAGTTACTGCAACCCGATTAAGCGTTGGTGTCACTCTACCGTACGGCATCGCTCTATTCCACTGTTTCCTCTTTGCTTGGCCGCTGCGGGATAAATGCGCAGCCACGGCCATCCATGTGGAAAGGGGGTGGTAGACAAACAAAACGCGTGAGCTTAAGCGGGTGTCGCTCGTAAGGTATTGCGCAGAGTGTGACGGGTAACCTAGTTTGGGGGAATACTAAGAGAGGGAGCGGCTTGATGGCCCGTACAGCTAGAGCTGTGCAGACTGCGCGCAACGACCGTACGCTGCAGTAATAAATTTCCGGCCCTGCACGGTCTCGCACAACATGGCCTGTACAGTGTGGACAAAAAAGCGAGACCAAGAAAGCAAACCCTCGAGGTTTTCGGGTACGTGGAGTGTTCTAAGCGCAGACGTTGATGCAGCGTGTAGACCACTGCACGGATATAAGAACTGCAGTAGCATTTAGCAACAAGAGCTCTGGGAAACCAAGCGGGAGTAGCACAGCCCAAGTGGTTGCAGTTTACGCAAGCATGTGCATACGTCCAACGGTATGTTGAAAGTGCGCTCACGTACATACTAATATTTGTTTAAGGAGATGCTGATGGTTAATTTCCCCGTATGTAGTTTTGCCCGGCTGTGATCAACAGACCAGCCGCGGTGGCTCAGTGGCTAAGTCACTGCGTTGCTGAGCACTTGAACGTGGGTTCGATTGCCAGCCACGGCAGCCGCTTTTCTGATGGAGGGGAAAAGCAAAAACACCCGTGTGTTCGGGATTTCGGCGCACGATAAAGACCCCTAGGTGGTCAAAATTAATCTGGAGCCCTCAACTGCGGCGCGCCTCGTCGCCTGCATTGCATCGGCGGGTTTAACCCCACAATTAATCAGGATGATGAAACTAATGCTTAAATTGGAAATTAACGTCTCCAAGAAATATAGTCGAAGCGCAGGTATTCGACAAGATACCCACGAGAAGAATAAAATATATATATATATACATATTCGGAATGACACATGTATTAATGAATTTAACAGCGTTTAGAAAACGACATTTGATAAAGGTTGGCGAGAGATGCATTCAAGGCTTGCTGGTGTTTGCGTGCGAGCACCCCCAGCTTGTTCCTGAACATGTAGAGCAATGCGAACCAGCCCGAGTGAAGCCAGACACTTTACATGCAGTTTACACCGTGCTGTGAGCTTAAATTTATCGCAGTAACATTTCGTTCTTTGAATGTTCAAGCGCTTTTATTCTTCATACTTCATAGTTCAGATCTCATACTCCCTGTGACGTTGTCGTTCTGAATTCGACAGCTTTAATATGCCTTTTAAAATAACCTGCGGGACGAAACAACGTTTAGTTATAGCAGAGAAGGCTACTTATTTCCCTAAGGGCATAAGTCATCTGGCGTAAATCTTATTGATTACATTATTATAACGTAATTTCCGTGTATTTCCGTCAAAGATATCCTAACTACCTGCGATAGCGTTGTACGTCACTCGGTGATTTATGACTTTTTTGTTACCTTCCTGGAATTATGTAACTGTCTTCGCAGCTGTTAAATTGCTTATGAAATGTCTAAGGCTTCGTGGACCGCATGCCCGAGACGTTTTCTCCCGCATCACACAAGAGGAAATTCTCTTTATTAGACTTGTATGAGTGTATAAAAGTCGAAGGTGGTAAATGTTTTATGTTAAGACAATGAGGGACATATAAGAAAGTCGTTGTCCAACGAATAGCACCAGGATCTTAGCCTTTCTCAAGGCATGTTTAAACATCGGGCGCTGTGCACGTCCCCGGAAACGTATACAGCGCCACCTGGGAACAGTTTTATATCTTTGTTTGGCTCAATCGCGACAATTGCTGACTATGTTCGTCTCGAACCGCCTCTTCATAGACCGCTGTTTTACTTTGGAAGGAGCAAATCCTTTCACCTCACCCGATCAGAAATGTTCACCAACGGGTTTCGGTTTTTGAACGGTGAAACATTGCACTGAAACAAAATATATGTTGATTGTTACATTCGTTTTGCATCCATACCGCAAAGTGGGAACGGCAGGAAGTGATGCGGCTAGTACCGCAGCCTTTGGTGTAAAAGGGCGATTGTTGATTGTTGTTCATAATAAAAGAACGTTCTGTAAAAATTACTCCACCCTCCCCTCGCGGGAACCCCTCTGTAGATGCGACGCATAGGGGGGTTCCGTTGTTGTTTCCGTTAGGTTGATTCTCCCATCGCGTGAAACGTGCCGTGAACCCCTGCCGCGGCTATGACGCAACATGGCGCGGCTATGACGCAACACAATCCACACAATCCACTTTAATCCAACCAATCATAGCCAGCCAAGCCAGCCAATCGAATCCAATCCATGACCCTCGCGAGAGAGTGTTCGTATCGGAAGGAGAGGGTGTAGGGGCGGAGAGCGCAGCTCGCGCGGCGAGGAATAGGGAGGGGTGGGGACGGACAACACAACGTGTATGGAGGGACAAGGCGAGGAATGAATGCATTTGCATCTAAAACCCTGCTTAGTTGCAATGAATACGTGAGCGATACAAATGAAGGCATCCAATATCGACTTCTGAGAGCTCACTGTCAGTATTTAGAAGGCAGTGCCTAATTAAAGCGGCAATGTTGTGTACTTTGGAATAAGATTTTTTTCTAAACATTTCCCGTACTCATTCGCTGGTAGTGGATAAAATGTGGTATTAACTTTGGCTGTAGGCGTTCCAGCATCGTCGAGCCATCGTTTTATGCACAAGACTAAACGCGTTTTCACGGGGCACTGGGACGACAGTCATACTATTCGATCACTTTATGACGATCTGTCGAGAAGGCATGAGATTCAGTTCAATGAGACTCACGTTGGATGGCTGCGTGGCTCGACTTACCTGAAAAAAAGAAGAAAACAAAGTCTTGTTAGCGAAACGTAAATAAACATTCAAGCAATGGGTAGTGTCCACTCACTCCTCACCTCACTCACTCACTCACTCACTCACTCACTCACTCACTCACGTCCGACTCACTCACTAACATCACTCACCGTCACTCACTCACGTCACAGTCCACTCACTCACAGCACTCACGCTCTCACGCACTCACGCACATCCACTACTCACATCACTCACTCACTCAATCACCACTCCTCACGTCACTCACTCATCGACCACTCACTCCGCACTCACATGCCTCACTCACTCACTCGACATCACTCACTCACTCACTTCACTCAACCGTCACTTCACACTACACTCACTCACTCACTCACTCACCTCACTTCACTCACTCACTCACTAGCAACTTCGCTTAACAACTAACCGGCAGAAAGATCAGTCAAGCGTGTGTACAGACTTTCCAAGTTGGGAGCGGGGCAAAGTACAAGGAACACAGAGCAGACGAAATTTGAGGATCCGAGCGCGTTGCTACTATACTATATCAGCACGTTCCACGAAGCTGAAGTCATATCAAGTGAAAGATGAACGTGATGGCATGTGTGTAGATCAGGTGCGCCCTGGCCAATGCGAGCTTTAATTCTAGGGAAGCTGTGGAAGCAAGTATCTCTAGGCTGCCCATTGAAGTAATTCGCTGCAATATAGAAAGGAACGGAAGTAAAGAAAGGGGCGCAAGCCCGATTCAACAGTTCAGAAAGCTTTGTTAACTATCACAAGAGAAAGATATAAGGTTTTGGAGTCTGAGCACATAAGCAGACTCAAATGTTCTGAGAAAGATTTTTCTTTTCTGGCGAGAGCGTCTCCTCACTATTGTCCTTTAAAGCGAAAAAAAATTAGCACAGAGGAGCGCAAACCTTTCGGGAAGAAGGAGGAATAAGAATTGGTTTAGTAGTGCATCAGCTTTTTCCACCAAATGCTAACTAACCCCTCACACCCCACCCATCCAACCGACGAGCAGTGGAAGTGCGTGCTGCGAAGCGGCCAGCTCAAGAATCAGGCTGCAGCACTGGTCGAACGGGCTAGGTCAGTGGCCGTGGCACGTGGCGTACCGGACTAGGATGGCCGCCCTTTCCCGTTTCTTTAACGCCCTCCTCCACCCTCTCCCAGTTTCAGAAATCAATGTTTACTCTCTCTCTCACTCTCTTTAAATGTTGAAAAAAGTGGAAAAACCTCACGTAGGGTGCCACTTGCAGTAAAATCTGCCGCGATCAAAGCACAAAACATTCGCCGTAGCCGCAAGAAAAGTTCCGATGTGAGGATTATGCTCACATGCCTAGCGGAAGGACGGTTTGGAAAGCAAATATCCAAAGACATCAGTTGATTTGCTCCCATTCGTCGGTGGCTATCAGTGTACAATGGAATCTTGGCTTATTTTTTCCATTTCCCGTCTGAGATTAGTCGTGACATATGTGCTGATAGCTCATATTGCATTTCGGAAAGCGGGAGGCGTGCAGACATTGCATTGTGCAAAATTATCGCATTCACCCCTTCTTTCCCACTATATACGTCTCTTTTATATATCACTCGGTGATGTGAGCCTCGCCCTGTAACTTTTTATCTCTGCCTCTCTTGCTCGCAGTCAATTTCACACTTCGTTTCTACAGCCAGTTTCAGATTTTGTTCTTTATTATTTATGGAGCCTTATAAAAACCAGAGCTTCATAAACAGCCACGCATGACTGCATCCTTCTACGTCCAGAGTTGTTAGTGCAAAATCTGTTTTCCCTCTCCCAGGCTTTATGAGCAACTCATTGCAATCTATCCTTTACTATGGTCTCCCTAATCCCCAAGTCAGGCTTGACGGTGAAGCGCATTCCCAGTCTGTTTGCTTACTCTTACTCGGGTCTTATCATTGTGACATGCATAGACGACCGCTATACCCGCACGATTATGGCTCGTAGAGAAGCAGCAAATTTGTCCTGATTATTACTTTTCTTTCTGCAAAGTCATTCCCAGTTTCCGTGGATAACAGAAGGCAATAACCCGGAATGGCCGCATCCCGCAGTTTCTGAATGGTCAAACAGAATACATTCCATCTGCGGCGGCGGTTTCTCCCCAACTCTTATCGCCGAAAGTCAGATTTAAAAAAATGTTGTTTTGAAATTTGCTGGGCCAGTGGTTCTGATATGCCGAAACGGTGAAAACGGGCTAAGAAATGACTGGAGCGAGGCATTCGTGGAACGCATCCCTATAAACGACCGGATTAGAAGGATAGCGGGTCTCGCTATTATGCCGCAGTTTTTTTTTCTCATTATTATTCGCATTGAAACAGAACACTCAAACAATACACGACAAGGGATCGGGGCCCGGGGTCACGAACCCTCTTTCCTACCAACGAGCGTGCCTATGATCGCATGGTGGATATTGTCAGCTAAGCCTTCAAGAAAAAAAGGCAGCAGCGCTCGATGTGTTTTGAACAACACTAAACGTCGCACGAGCAGAAATGAAGATGTGTAGTTGGTTTTAAAGCAAGAAGAAAATAAAAAGTGGGAAGAATCACCACTGAGTACTTTGCGCTTAAACCCATTTGACATGAATCGGATTAGAGGACGCAATACTCCTGATTTATGCCGTGCCTAGAATTGTGGACTTTCGCTCCATGCATACACGGCGCTTCACCATTGTCCTTATTTCTGTTATTTATCTGCTTTCGCCATGAATTTAATGACTTCTCATGTTAGCAGGCAACCCAACAATAGATAGCACCGCAAATTTCAAAATACTCGATAAAAACCAGAAATACGTCGTGCAGAGTTAGTTTGTAAATGTCTATTTAAATAGACATTTACGTAGGACAAGGTACGGTAATACCAACGTCAAGGACAACGACATGGTATAAGGCTGTCATTCTATCATCACGGCGTGCGTACTCCACTTTTTGTAAAACGAAAATTGCGAGCTGCAGCACACCTGCTCTAAAAAGCTTCTTGCATTTGCGTCGAAAGAGTACGGGCTTTAGAGCAACAGCTAAAGTGGTTGCGTTGTTCACGGGGAAGTTACCCTGTTTTTCATGAGGCTGTCTGCTCAATTGTGTGTCCGGATGAAATGACACATAGTATACGTGAACGCTGCGTGCGAAGTATTTTCAGGGAATATGTGATACACCAGATCGAGAACAGTTTTTTTAACGCACATTATGATGATGCTCGCAATGGATCATCTGCTATCCTTCTACGTAGACGCCAGAACTCGGATTATACCATTAACAAAGCTACGGAATTCAGTTTTGCAATCGAGAAGCGTCTTCCAGCTTAATCTTACTGATAATTGTTGTTTTTTTGGAGTTATTTGTGTCCCCAAAGAATGCCGTTGTTGACGCCGAAGTCATCATGTTACTGTACACTCTATGACAAACAGGAGACATGAAAAAAATTGAGGCAGGTGTACTACAAATTATCGCGCGAAAATTACGCATCCCCGTGCCATAAAGCATAGCATAAATATCACGTGTTCTATGTGTGCCAACCGTTGTTTACGCTCTTAGCTTTTTGACAACACAATCGGGTTGTCAAAAAGCTTAGCGTAAACAAAGTTACAACAAGCGATGAAAATCCCGGCGCCGTACTCATACGCAACTTGGTTTGTGGAAAAGACTGTGAAGGTTTAAACAGCACCGTTGTAGGTGGCAAGGGCTTCCATGTCGAAAAAGTTTCCAGACTAAAAGGATGGGAAATGAGTCCCCAAAGATTCAATAGAATTCTTCTAAATCATCAACACTGGTCGACGATCGCTGAAGAACGCGTGGTGTAAACTTCAGAAATTTCTGTGGTGAAGTGCTCGGGTAAATAGCAGTGGCTGAAAAACGCGTATACGGGGAGCACTGTGCATTATCCGTTCGTTTCCGGAGCACCAAATGCAGTTCTCGCAATGCCACAGGTAGTGTTACGTGCAACAAGTGGGCATTTGAATCAATATGATAAATGAGCCAGTATGCCGTTCACGAAGCCATTCATCTACAGTCCCAGTCGCTTTCCAATCTCCTTGTTTGGCATTTGCGAAAGTAAGCCTCCTTCACCGACAACACTACAGTGCGCATCCAGAAAACGTCTATTTAGAGCATTCTATTAGTCTACAGAACCTGTACACGAGCCACGAACGGACATATCAGGAACGTGACGATCGCGACTCCGTGGTTCTAATTAAAACCGCTCGAGTCGCACACACTCACTTCTAGAAGTAGCCTAATCTTTACTAGCTTTACTAGCACGTTAATTGCCGCTTAATCATGAGCGCACACATTAACAAGCCACAGCTTACACAGAAGGAGCAGACAACTACAGCGAGATTGAGCCGGCGCACACCAACGTACCAGGGTGCCGACTACAGGTCGGACGGCTGTTGACATTCGGGGTTACGTTGCCAATTAATTTAGAACGGAAGCGCGCGCCTCCCTGTCTCTGCAAGCAGAGACTTAGCCTTCGGGGTGAATCTCATCACGCTTGAGTGGAGGCATCAGTTTTGGTTTGTGTAGACCTTCGTCTGCGTGCAGTTTATTCGCTGGCCTTTTCAGCTGAAAGCGCTTTAGGCTAAAGGGACTCTGCAACACTTCTGATAAGCGCTTTCACTCTTTCCTTCGCGTCTGGAAGCACTGCGAAACCTATAGTCATCGCCAGCACGGAGTGGCACTGCGTGATTTGCTCGTCGCAGCAGATGCGCCTTCCGTTTCTGCTTTCCAATTTTGTGGCGTTCTTGGCTAGCGAATGCGTTGACTGCTGCAACTGAAGGGAAACAGTCCAAAAGCCGCTTCACCGGTCTAATGACGTAATAACAGCGCTCGAAGAACGCCAATACCAGGAAAAAGAGAAAAATCTTTTGAGGAAGTTTCCAAGTCATCTGATGGGCATGAAGCAATATTTTCGGCTGAGGTACTTTGAGACCCCCTAATCTAACTACTGGATGTGCTGGTTGACTACGTCCTGCAAGCATTTAAAATTCCGAAAAAAGTTGAAAAAATGTGTTGGAGGGTTTCTTTAATTCGGCTGGAAAACAACCAACGGCGATTAATTTTAATCATTTCCGGTGATTCCGCAATGGAACAATTATTACCAACTGAGGAAAAGGGTACTGACACCGCCGTCTGCATCTACAATAAGGATGGGGTATATAAAAACTATGTGGATCATTTTGCGCAACAGTGAAACCGACGTTAAAGGCGCTAGCCTTATAGCGCTCGATTGGTATAAACGGGTTTTATGCAATTATTTACTGAAAAATCCTACGGCCTTTCTAATTCTTTAGTAGACGGCTTATGTACAATATTGCTTTTGCAGCAATGCATTTTCGAATAATATTCACGTCAAGTTTGAGGTGCCGCCGAGTTGCTGTGCAGCCGAGCCGCATTTGTTCGACCAATGCTGAGTTTGAGAGTTGCCACTTTTGAAAGTTCCTGCTTCTTTTTCATCGAAATAAAAGCAATGACAGAGAAACCAACACATTGCGCACCTTAAACGAAAATACCGTTTGTGGTATGCTTTATGCGATTTTGTTTTGACTCAGTTATACATAGGGATTTCATTGCGCTGAACAAAGTTGACATCTATAGGGCAGTTTTAGTTCACGAGAGGGCTAGTTTGGGACTGCTAATAGGACATGGCAAATATTGGAAGCGCTAAGACAACAAGAACAAGCGAGTGGACACACATCATGTGCTTGTCGTTGTTGCCTTAGCGCTTCCTCTCCTTGGCAGTTCTAGTCATGTCCACAAAGATGTTGTCTGTTTATAGCTCATGTTTACGCTCTTTTTATCCCAGAAACCCCTTTGAAACGGGTGCTTTTCGGAAAAGGATTTCAACGAAAATGGGTGATGCAAGAAAGGCGGGGCGAATAGAAATTGACGTAAAAACGTGCCAGGATACATCAACAGGCGCTTCGCTTAGAAAAAACAGGAAACTTGCACTACATGTTTGTTTTTGTGCTGCAATGTCGTCCAAAGCAGCACAACCGGTAGAAGTGCCTTAATAATTCAAGCAGGGTTGTAAGTATTATATGTGATGACGGCAGCCATCAGCAGTGCCTGAGTGTTCGCCCTTCACTGAGACACTGATGGTCCAGTCATCCAATTACATTGGATAGGTGCTGTCCTTAAGAACCTTACCGGAGGTGGAGGCACAGAGCATCATAAATTGTTTGTAAATCTTACGGGCCTCGCACAGTTTTTTGAGCTGCCGAACGGAACACCTATTTTAAACGTACATGTGTAAGCAGCTTCGGTTTCTCATTTCAGAACGGTACAAACACCGACACATGGCTAACTTGTAGGTATATTCGGGTACCCTAAAGATAAGTTCGCTGTCGGTTTTTTTAGCAAAGAACCAGCCGTTTGAAATCTCTTGGTTTTTCAAGAGCCCATACCGCAGTTCTTCTCATCGTCAGTCAGTTGTGAGACCTCAATGGTAGCGGTTTCGAAAGGACAACAATTCGCTTCCTTCGAAAAGCAACAAACAATCCTGGAGGCGCGCGAAGCAACCTCGTGAGCGTAAGACAAAACAAGCGGCCTCATCGGTAATTGAAGCACAAACAGGAAGCAAACTCTTCCACACGGCCAGCGAAAGGCGTCGGGAAAAATTGAAACCAGCGGACGAGGAAGCTTCAAGAGGAATGGCCGAGCGGGCCCTCGATGAAAGCCGATCGGTCAGGCGGAACCGGCTTCTTCTACCTCCACTTCCCTTCTCTTCTCTCGCCTCCTTCACTTTCCCTCTCTCCCTTTGCTCTTTAGCTCGTCTTCTCAACGCCTTTTCTCAGTTCTTTTATTCTTCCCCTGAAAACAGATGACGCCAGCAGACGTGCCAGACCATGCGGTGAGAATTGCAATGGCCAGAAGCCGTTCCGCCCCGTTTGCAAGGATCGACCTGCCTTGGCCCGCTCGACTAAGGCCGCGTTCCGGCTTTGGGTTCGGACTTCTTTTCTAATGGTTTCGTTTTTCAAGCGCCGACACAACGAGGTCCAAATCAATAGTGCGAGATACAACGAGCGAGACAGTAACAATGGAAAGCGATAGATTGGTGAGGCTACCTGGGAGTCTGGGCCTCGCTGTTACCCTTTACAAGGTATGGCTTCGAACACGTACCCTAAAATTTGTGGGTACGGCTTTTACACTAAGAGAGTGTTTTTCTTTTCTTCACTTTTCTTCCTTCTTTCAAACATTTCCAAACCAATTTGCCTCATCCGAAAAAAAATTGGTCCACTGCATTCCCTGTGGAGTCCGTTTTTGACTGCTGGACTTTCGTTTTGTGTCCATTCAGTGAGCCCCTCATTGGCATCTGTGAATCCGTGTTGCAAACTCCGTATTTACAAATATGGGGTTCGATGAAAGTGTTTATTAAAATGCGCTAGGACGGTCTTACTATGAAGTCAAACGCCTTACATCACCTCTGAAAACGACGTCATCTTCGCGAATATATTATGAATACTAGTGAAGCATATTTTGAGGTGTTTAATGCGCAGGGCTTCATAAAGATGCATTGGTATTATATATGTATTTAATAAACAGGGCTCTAGAACAGCCCATGTCCCCTTAACGATGACCTTCCAAGCATGCGTTTGTGTATAGATGCGAAAGCTACTTTAAAGGGCTGAGTGTATAGCAGCGAGGTTTACGCATTTATCTGACAATTCCCAGTTGGAAGGCGGTGTTTGGAAATTTTCTGCCTTGTCTCGTGCTCGCGTAATTAACATTTGGGCTCCATAATGCATCTTTTCGTTCCCGCAACTTTTATACTGAACGCAGCAGCACACGACGGCAAACAGCAGGCGATTACAATCAAATGCCTTCGCATCATTCAGATAACTAAGAAGAGTTTCTTTGTATTTTTTGACTTGCGCTTGCACAAGGTAATAGTAACTCTGAAATGCATTCCAGGTGCAAAAACATTATAAGAAGATCGTAGGCTCTGATTCCCTAACACACCACCCTCACGTCTGTACGCCTGATTCACTGAGCACAGGCAGTAAGCTACTTTCAAATACCCTTTCCAGCAACAACCACCATTTCAGGTGCACGGAATAATGAAGCCCCAGTAGGGCCGCAGACGTCCCCATTAGTGGTGCAACAACGCTGATGTACTGCATATTTTAAGCACCAAACAGGCAAACAGCAAAAATAATAATGCGATGCTTGTCTTCTTTTGTGGATAGCTAGCCAGAGTGAGAAAGGTGCCTTGGCAAATGCTCCCCAAAACCAGACAGCCGCCGCATCAGTGCACGACAGGCGCTACTCAGATCGGCCAATGTGATGCGAGCGTGTGGAAGCCAGGTCACGTGATCCTTCATCAATCACTTCCCACGGGGCTCACGCACACAAGTGCAAAAGGTGAGCATTCGCGCGCACGTCCCCATTTGGTCCGTGGCCTTACTTCAGGGCTTGTGACGTTAATGTACTTTGCCTAGAGGCCATTCCCGGCTTCAGGCCAAATGTATGCAGCATTGTTGCAGGTGAAAGGGTGAAAAACCCCTCATTTCCCAGTTATGAGATGAAACCGAGGTTCTTATTGCTACAAGTGTCCACTACTGCAGCGAAGTGAAGGTGCAAATTCTTTTCTTCTCAAGTGTGCTCAGTGAATGAGATAATCGCAAAAAAAAGTCAGTGTAAGTCCTTTTTTAGAGAGGAATTCGAATCTTTTTTGAGTCATATCCCGTCGTGTTTCGCATGGTATGCCTAACATCTAGTCTACATTGGGAGATTTTTTAGCTAAACGAGCATGCTGGGCCACACGCAAAACAAATACTGAACACCGCTGCTAATGAATGGGTAGGATGAAAACAATCTTTTATTGACTGTTCTCCAATCCCTAAAACCAATTTTTGAATACACTGAAAAGCAAATAAAGGGCGTCTCACTCGTGTGAGAACTGCTGCAAGATACCAAATCAAGCACAATAGGTGCCACGCCGTTTTTAATAAAAAATTTCCCACGCTACCCGAACCTGTGCTCGAATGAAGAATTTCGTTCATTGGTCGGTTAACGCAACTGCAAGCAACGCTGCATTGCCAAAACTAGCTGCGTAAGAAAGCTACAACCCATCTTTACTCTGGTTCTCATTTACTCTCCCTATAGAAATGGCGCCTAAAGAGTCGTAAACTTCCCTTCCTCCTCTTGCATTCCCCTCTGTTTCTCTCGCTCACTGACAGCGCACTTCCGGATATAACAGGTCCAGCCAACGTCCTCCCGAGCTTCCCTTGATGCAACAGCGCAAATTCCAGCCTTGCAAGTAGAGTGGATTCCCAGCGCGGTCGCTGAAAGGTCATCGCTGGTGTGTCTAGACACGAACGTGGCAGTGCCAGCCGAGCTCCGAAAAGTTAATGGCTGCCTACCCTCGCAAGCAGGCTAGATGAGTGATTGTCGCTGAAGTTGGTTCCATCGGTAGCTTCCCTCCTCCTCCGTGGCTCCGCTTTTGTCCAGCGTGTTTATTTAACAGAAACATGCCTCCATTTTTGCCTTCGATCAACTTTTCCTGCGTCCGTGCAAAATTCCGCTATCTTGTTTGCAAAATGTAAAAAGTGTAAGGCATAACAAGCAATTAGCTTAATGGCTTCGTTCCAGCCTTTGCCGCACTGGCTCAGCGATAAAGGGCATTCTGTGTATGACTGAAAACGAAGACAAGGGGTCGCTTCGAGGCTGCAATGGCCCTTTTTTTTCTGGCGACAAAAAAGAGCACCTCGCGCGTGTAGCGATTTCGCAAATGTTGTAGAACCTCCCAGGTAGTTTAAATTAGCCCTTAGCCCTGCAATATAGCTTGCCTCAGCCGTTCAGGTTTCGCTTCAGTGATGTTTTAGGCTCATTTTACTCCCGTAGCCGGTGGCACGAGGCTTTTTACTCACTTAACTGCGCCTTTTTTGAACAAAGAAACAAACAAACAAGAAAAAAAAGAAAGGAACAAACAAACAAACACACAAACAAAAAGCAAGCAAGCAAGAAAACATACAAACAAACAAACAAACAAACACGCAAGCAAGCAAGCAAGCAAGCAAGAAAACAAACAAACAAACAAACAAACAAACAAACAAACAAACAATTCGCTATCTTTAATCCTCTGGTGGAAACAACAAGGCAACAAATGTTGTAGTGTTGAAAACATTTTTGAAAAACGCCACCAAGAGCCTTCGCAGCGCAGTCAGCGCAGTCAGCGCATCGCAGGTCCTTCCACGTTTTTACTCCCTGGCTCCGAAACAGCAGCCGCCACCGCAGCGAACTTATTCCGCAGGTGTTTGTAGCATCACTAGCTATTCGCCGATGCCACCTATGACTGGATCTGAACATCCGGTGGACCACAACCAACGCTTCAAGATTTGAGGTACGAGAACGCTGCTGACCCTAACCCGCTCCTGGCAGTGCGCGCAGCGGCTGCGCGTGCCTCCGGGCCCGTCACGATCCATAAATGCATCATTCTACACCCGCGTTCACGCCTCAACTTGCCATAGATGAATCCAACGAAATGTCACCAACGCATAATCCCGCCAGTGGCGCACACTCCCGCGCTATCACCCATGGAAACAAATGCTCAGTGCCCGCCATCAACGCGAAAGAGTCCCGCAAGCCGATCAACCGCTCCCAGGTACTACAGCTTCAAGCAAGCCCACACTCCCAAGGCTGCCTGCAACCGACTACAAGATAATCATTCCATTTCGAGCCGGCCTGCGAGTCAACGCCTGGACATCCCGACAGTTGGCCAGCAGTATTCCGCAGGAAAGCAACTTTCCTATATAGGTCTGCTCAGATGTCATCCCGTTTCCACAACCCGCTCAAAATCCAATCACACTCAGCACATCGCAGCCTTCGCCTCAATATCCAGTGTACTCGGGCACACACAATGCCGCACTCGACACACCCTTAGCCATGCAAGAACTTCCATCCGCAACGCTACGCCCGGACACGACCATATGCCCAATAAACTTCTCTGCAATCTGGACGCCCTGGCACTTCGAAATCTCTTCCAATACATCAATGACCACTGGGCCCACGGCACGCTCCCACCACAGTGGCGCCATATCGACATCGCACTTAACCTAAAACCTCAGAAATCGGTCTCCCTTTCAAACCTACGTCCTATTTCTCTAACATTTTGCGTCGGTAATCTCATGGAACATTTGGTTCATACTAGATTGACTAACTTATCGAAGACAACGCATTATTACCACATACCGTGCACCGCTTTAAGCCATACCGGTCCACTCAAGACATTCTACTTCAACAAAACGAAGACGTCATCCTTCGTAATCCGAAAAACTACAAATACTGTATATTTGCTTCGGACATGAAAGAAGCCTTGGATAATGTCACACAGGACGCCTACCTACACGGCCTCGCCACCCTCAACCCCGGTAGAAACACCTACAACTACGTTAAAGCGTTTCTAACAGAACGCACGGTGACAGTGGGACTTGGACACCTACGCCCATGCATGTTTACCGTTACTCCACGTGGTAATCCACAGGGGTATGTCATTTCCCCACTCAATTTTAACATCGCTATCAGAGAGATCTATTCTACGCAACTCTCCACCATAGCCGATCTGAAGCATGCTTTGTACGCAAATGACTTATCTTTATGGACAACCACAGGATCCATCATAGACCAGCAAGAAGAAGCCTGTCAAACATCTGTTTATTGCGCATGCAGGTACTTAAAATAAAATAACGCGGTCTCGCATGCCCACCTTAAAAATCGACCCTCCTTCCCCCCCAACAATGCACAAAGGACAGAAGAATCTCTGCAATACCATATTCGTATCTTCTCATTTAAATCTTTCCTATTCGAACTGTTATCCACTTAGGCATACTCGAACTCACCATCCCACAGGACGGATTAGACTCCCATACAGTACTGGAACTTCAACGTGCAATGATTCAGCTAACCCAATTAAATCGCCGTATCGCATACAAAGGGACCGGTCTGAAGGCACCAGACTTAACCCGTCTCATTCAAGTCTTACTTATAAGTCGCGTTACGTACGGCACGCCTTGCCTGTTCTTCTAGCCAGCCGAACGGCGAAAGCTAAATATTCTTATCCGACAAACCTGCAAGACGGCCGTCGGACTTCCTACGTGCACATCGAACGCAAACCTGTTACAACTAGGCTTATTTATACAACACCTGCGATAAACTTGTGAGACCCAACGCACTTCAAAACTCCAACGGCTTTAACTCACTAATGCTGGATGTGCAATCCTGGTGCGCCATGGATATTCATCGCCTTCGGTCTCCAGATGCAGAATACGTGTTTCACTGTCTATATCGAAACACGTCCTAGTTACTCCAATTCATCGCAATATACACCCTACCTATCACATTGGATGACGAATAAGGGCCCGCGCCAACCATCTTCAGGTACAACATGAACCTCAAAAGGACTTACTATACATAGATGCCTTTCTATACGTAACCAAAAACGCGTATATGATATCAGTGGTGAATAATAAAATTCAAACCATAGCCACAGTCACTGTCCTCACCACGGACACTGCCATAGCCGAAGAAGCAGCAATAGCCATTGCGGCCACCACAACACAGAGTGACTACGTTACCGTACTGACAGATTCTCAAGAGGCTTGTCGCAACTTCCTGCGAGGCACTCTGTCCCCAACAGCCCTCCATATTTTCGAAAACACGAATCACCTACCTCACCTCTGCATTATCTGACCACCAAGTCATTCAGGCATAGTAGGTAATTAAGCGGCACATACGGCGGCTCGAGAAACAGTACACAGGGCTATTGCGGACCGTCACAACCTTATCCAACCACCCTCATCCACTACAAGCCCCACCCCTTACTAATATACAACGACATACTCTCTTACGACCGACTAGCCCGCCAACAGTTTCCTCCAAAAAATAAGCAACTCACCAAAGGAGGAGTCATACTTCCCCAGCTCGAAACTAACACCTTTCCCCACAACACGCTCTGGCACAAAATATTCCCTACCCAACACTCACCTCACTGCATCTTCTACCCTACATCAGAAACACTACACCACATAGTCTTGGTATACCCAAACACCCCAGATCTCCCTCCCAATCCCAACCCTACCCCACCACAGTGGGCGGTGACGCTCACCAACTCTGATCCCTGCCCTCAGCTTCGGCTGGTGAATGGGACACAGAAGGCCGGGTACATCCAGGGTGTTCTGGACTGAGGACACCCCTCACTGGTCCGGAGTGACCGCAATCACAATGGATGGAATAAATACAGTTTTTTTCCTCCTCCTGAAAATATTCTAGGTTTGCTTTTTATGACTTTTTTGTTATAACTGAATGAACCAAAAGCTAAGAGGGTTTTATTGCTCAGAAAAAGGTGGACCCCGTTTGTCCCTCTGTCCAGTGGGGTCACTTTGCTCTACCAACTGGTCTCTACCAACTGCTAGAGCACATTTGTCCCGCTGTCTACTGGGCGCAGTTACCTCTCCTGGCAAATTGGTGCGAATAAACTCGCACACAGTGACCCTTTTCATACAGTCAATGTGTAGTTAGCGTGGACTTCTTTTTTGCTGATAAAGCAATAGCGGCACCACGAGGAGGCGAAGCTTTGATTGATGGGCGCAGGCATGCTAACGGTTGACGTACCCCAGTAAAGGTGCTTTTCAGACCGGGAGGTATTTCTTCTTGCCTTTATACAAAATAACATCGGTGTGGAATGAACGGCGCCCGCTCTTTCGCGAAGCGAATCGCTCCGCTTCTCGTACATTTCTTTCGGTTATCTATACACACTCCCACAACCCAAAACATAGCTATTGGTTGTAGGGCAAGAAAGACAATATTCGCTCACCAGAAATTTTTTCCTGCTTGGCAGTAGCTCACAAAAACGCAAAAAAAATCAACAGAGAAGTGGACATAAAAATTCAACTGCTGGTTTTGCAGTGTACTTTCATTCTGTGGCAGGGTTACGAAAGTGCATGTGGGATGCTCTGCCGGTAGGTGAAGTGAGTGACCCGTACAATAGTGAGAGCTTTGTTACGGAGCAACAGTGCCGAAAAAATGAAATAGAAATTGGGACCCGCAGTTAAACAACGCTGTCCAGCTGCACTGAGTATAGGTAGTTCGTTTATCAGCTCCTTAAAAATGACGTAATAAACCCTTCACATGTGAACAGCCAATCAATAACTGCTTTAGTCCTAAATTATATTAGTTTGCATGAAATAAATCACTTCGTTCCGCAACATTAACCTGACTCCTATAAATGGCGCTACTTCGTACGACGATTCTTTCAACTTATCCATCACTCACTGAGTTACTCGGCCCTACGTGTGCTTACCAAACCCCTTAAATGCTCATCTGATCAAAAGCTAACTTCTCTTGAGCATTGCCGAAGCTTCTGACAACAGAGTTGAAAAAAGCAACCAACATGACAAACGCAAATGTGACCAAAACAGTTTGTCGTACATACATAGCGTCGCTACTCGAAAACACTGCATTTATTCTCCTGCAATCAATGTTGCATAATTGCCCCTCAACAGCGCTGTTATTGGCGCCTGAGGCTTTCCGCGCAGACAACTGCATGCGCTGCAGTCGGCTTGGCTTGACTTGGCCTATTGCTTCGCTGCGAAGTAAAGGAATTTCTGATCCGCCATCAGGGCCGATTTGCTAACACGGGTGTTCTCCCGGTCCCCACGCCGTGCGGCACTACAGATGAGCTAAAAAAAAGATACACACTAAAATAGGCTGCGCAATAAAGTAAGAACCTTTCGAAAGAGCGGCTTATGAGAATGGCATAAAAATATATAAAGAAAAATGGGAAAATGAGCACCGCGCAAGCGTAGACGCGCTGCGAACCAGAGCGCCTGTTCTCCCGGGCGGGGCGGGTACATTGGTGACAACACCTCTGCCTGCTTGTGATAAAGGCGCCGATATTGCATTCCACCATGGTTCCTTCGCAACTGCTGCGTAAGGGAACTGCGGGAGTATGCGAGTGAGGATCTGTTGCGGTTCTTTTTCAACGCTTAAATATTTTTTTGAGGCGCTGTCCCAAAAAAATCGACTTCAGCACCACTTTAGGGAATGGTCGCCACTGTGGCCAAATAACACGCGGCGATACAGCGTAGCGCCAAAACACCAAAACGTAAAAATAGCACAGCGCTCAAAGCGCGCACTCACACCAAGGAAACGACATGGCGGCAAAGTGGAACAGTGGCGACAAAGCACGGTTACCAAATGGCACGTCATGACGGAAGATCAATGCAACGGCATTGAAGGTTCTTGAGCTTTATTAGGCGACTCTTAGCAACTCTGCAATTATTGTAGCGTAAGCTACACTGGCCGAGGTTGAGCAGTTTGCGTGGACCTTGAATGGCCGTGCTCCGCAAGCGCGAGGAGCATTGGATTGGATTGAATTTGGATTGGATTGGATTAAATTGGATTGTATTGGATTTAATTGGGTATAATTGGATTGGAAATCATTTTAGCAGCAGTAAGCATGACAATCAGCTAATCTTAGACAACCAGGAAACCTAAGAATAACCAGCTGAACCCTAGCTCACGCTACGTATATCCTGGCATAGCCGAGCTAAGCCACTGCTAATTTTTTCTGCTCCCGTATCTGCAAACCGCTTACATAACAGACAAGAGTAACTGTAAGAGTCCGGCATGGTCCACTCTTATTTACTTTTAGTGCTGTTCTTAGTGGACTTCTATTTGCGCTAAGAAATGCAGCCTTAAATTTTACCACCGAAATTGTTTTGCCAGTCGTTTTATCTCGGAGCAAGTAGGGCAGAAATCATCCGTTCGCCCAATTCAAGTTTGCTTAATCGGAATCAATTTTACCACATTCTCACGGCTCGCGTTGCCACCTGTTGAGACCTTCTGTTTCCGTTTCTCGAGGAGACATTTTATTAGTATTTACTTATCTACGCTGTCTTTTACACCGTTTTTACCTCATTTTTATTCAGACCATCTCCATGTTTGTTTTTGAATAAAAGAGCACTGCTATTGTCAGCTATGTTTTTGTGTTTCGCTGCAAAAGCATAGACTAGTGTTTCTTTCTTCCGAACAATGTTGATTTTTTGTGATTCACGGCACCAGTTTCAGTAGTTTCGTCGTGCCTACAATAGGTCTTCATCAAGAATTATCTCCACTTTGGCCGGTCGGCTTAATCGAATAACAGATAGGCAGGCCAAATATTCCCATTTAGGCAGCCCAAGAAAAAGCATCGTCTTCAAAACTTACATTAAGCAAGAGGCACCGCAATTGTTGCATTTAATCACTTCTGTTTTTGAGCAATGTTTTTATATCTGTATAACCTCACCAGCTTGTTTGCACAAATTGAAGACTTACCAATCAAGGCATCGCGCATCATGGTGTAATTGTTATTGTAATCGCACAGGAGGCGGAGGTGAATGGGGAATGGAAGAAGTTTCTGCGAGCGGACACTAAAGAAAATAAAACAAAACAAAAGTCGGTGGCATCTTCTGATTCCGAAAAGCTGCGTGTTCCTGCAACAGCTCGGGCCATTAAAAAATTCACAGTTCTCAAGTCGCGAGCTGGCCAGTCCGCTGTCCGACTGCTTTGGAGGAGATAGTACAGGGTGTGGGTGGGGGGGGGAATTTCCATGAGAGGTGGTATGTGGATCCAGGAGCGTCGCAGGCAGGGTAATTGTAGGGGTATGTTGAAGGGGATGTGTGGTGGAGGACAGGGGTATTGTAAAAGGCATTGGTTTGAAGTCGTTACCACATACGATCAACTGGGAAACGGAGTGAAGAGTGAGGAGGGGGTAGTCTAGTCTACAGCGGCGGTAATGGTAAAAGGTTTCAGTGTATCGAAGTAGAATGCGAAAATGGGTGCGGGTAGGTGCCATGCCTTCCTCCCTCTACAGGAACGCCCGGAGGGTGAGTTCACGGGCAGTAGCGTGATCCATCTAATTTCCTTCATGGGAGGGGTGACTGGGGGTCCCAAAATGCTATTTCAGCAAACAAAAAAAAAAAACTAAGAAGTAAATGTTCTTCAGCAAACATTTACCCTGCAGAAGCATGCAAACAATACAAATTAAAGTTTAAAATTATTGGATGGAATGCTTTATCGCTGGAGGTTTAAATTAGGTTTTCTGGATAATAACCCCAACCTAACCTGCTTCTCTATTCCCTTATTCTAGCTCACTCCGAAAGTCGCATATGAGCGGTGTTTCTACGGTGTGTTTTCCGCCCTTAGTGTCCCTTTGAAGCTAGTGAAAATCACCAGCTTCAGTGTGTTGTCTGCAGTCGCATTTCAGTTGCGAAGGTGGCGGAATTTTTTTGTAACCCAAGAAAGGCTGCGCGACAGCTGGGGCGTAGTGGATATAACATGAAGCAGAAATGATAGCTACAGAGGCATGTCCTACACTCTTGAAAATACACTAACTACATGCGCAATCCCATTCAATGAGAAGGAACGAGGGCCTGTCATTACAGTAGCGTATACGACGATTGGTGCAAGTTTAAAAAATGAGCCGTGTTGTCACATGACTCGAAATAACCCCCTGGGCGAGCTTCAACCTTTATGGCGCTAGTGGCGGTGCATTTCAAACATTAATTTCCGTTTTGTGAGAAAACCGTAAAATGTGCACATTTGGCCATTAGGGGACTCCGGCGTTTTACGGAATAGAATTCCAACACGACGCGATTGAGCCCTCGGCGTATCTTCATGCGACAAAGGTCGGCGCGACCCAAAAACATTCAAAAAAAAAACACCATACAGAACTGGATGAAAACATCGCACGCTCATACGCTGAATATCAACTCAGGTAAGAACCAGTCCATTCTCATTTAGCGTAATGCAAGACAACGCTATTGCCACCCTTTGCGTGTTCAGCTGCCAACATAGCAAAAACAAGATGAATAACAACAGCAAAAACTCTATATCCGGTTAAGTTAAAACCCTCACACCGTAAATGAAACTCGACTCGGTCCACGCAATTTGTAAAAAGCGGACTTAAATTATATTCCTCGTGAGGCGTGGAGGGTATGGAATAACTTTAGACGAAGAAAACAGCGATAAATGTAGGACCCTTAAGAATGTCGCAGGAAAATAGAAAATTAAAAGCGGAAAATAAGGACTCCTGCATTACCGGAACGACGTATTGCGCAGGTACCATAACTAGTGATTACGTGTCGTAGAAAGGTAATACAATGGCCGCGGGATCCGGCTCTAACCCAATCCCCGTTGGTGGCGCTTTTGCGGACTGGCCTCGGTCCCTGGTGTATTGTCGCGGGCAAGAAGGTAGGAACTGAAATGAAATACGGAACAAGAGGCACCCGACCGAACGAACGTGTATGCGGGCGCTGTGCAGTATAAAACCACTACGTCTCACCAGGGAAAGTTGCCAAAGTAAACAACCTCCAGTGAAGAAACGGAAAAGGCTACATGGTTTGGTTAGGGGCGTGGAGCAATTTGCGCGAACCAAGGTGCCTGTTCTTTGCTCTCCCGTGCTCTTTGTTTACCTATGCAGCGCTCCCCTATTGCATGCAGCGGCTGACATTGCAAGAGACGAAGCGGATAGGTGTGCTCGCAGATCACGATGTCAAGAGGCATTGGCGCGACATGTTATAAGTGCGGAGCACCTTGGATAACAGATATCCGCCCGGTCCGAGCGCATAGCATTACAATCGCAAAACACGGGATCGTCAGGTTTAGATGCGGAATAGCAACAAAGTTAGTGTACGCATTAGCCATGAGCTACAACTGAGTTGTCGGCAGCAGAACGGACTACCCAACCTGTAATGGCGGATACCTAATGAATCCAGGGCGCCAACCGTGCGCTAGCAGATAAGCGTAAAACAGCGTAATTCGATTTGACGCTCGAGTTCTCCTTTCTTTAGGAACCTATGCATCCGCTCCACAGATGCATGTCAGTGGGTGCCAATTCAGCAAGGATGAACGAAGTGATTAGGTGTACGACGCAGTCTCGATGTCAAAGAGGCGATTGAGTGCGTACCTTTTTTTTGCTGCAAATCGTGAATTATCCATGCTACCAATTTTATATACTCATTTGCACATTTGTCACCACGCCTTGCCTCCAATTTTGCCCTTTCTTTATCTTCGCGGATGAAAAATCAAAATGAAGTAGCTTAACGGCTTTAGAACATTTTAATAACATGCTTCAAATGTGAGCGCTGTCATGCGTTGTTTTAATCACGCACACCTGGGATAGTTGAGCACAGCAGATAACCAATAAGTCAAGTAAGAAGGCTGCGGGAATACTTTGCTAGAGCATAGCGCTTGCAACCGCTCAAGGAAGAAAACAGGTTTATTAAGGTTGCGTGAAAGCGCCAATCTCAAAATTGTCATATTGGAGTATAATAGCAACCTAATACAGATCAACTACACCCATTAATCTTGCACAGGGTTAAAAGAACAAAACACGAATAAGGAATAGACTCCACAAACTCAGCGTTTCTGGTGTCTATTCCTACTCGTGTTCCGTTGTTTTTACGCAGCGCAAGATAAGCGTATTCCGACTCACCCTAATTTCCGCCTTGATACACCCATTCCCCGTCCTAAAATGGGCTGGCTGTTTTAAGTTCACCCCGCCTGCTTCGGTGAGCTCTCGAGGTTTAGCTCACGCGTACGAAAAGGTCGAAAGGACCACTCTCGACTTCCCTATATCGGGTTCGTATAGGCTTAGACGCGTGTATTTGGGTCTGACTTAGCGTAACCATGGTATGGTATCATGATTGCGGACAGACAATTTGTACACAGGTGATACTGTGTCCCGGGATAATTGGAGATCTTTGGGAGAGGCCTTTGCCTGGAGTGGCCGTAGACAGGCTGATGGGGATGATACTGCGTGAATCTAGGCCTGCGGGAGGCTGCGGGAGCGCAAGCCCACAGGAAAGTGCAAGAGCCTGAAAAGAGGTAAGGCAATTTCGATAGACATTTTTGAGCGACCGTAATCACTCTCAACTTTCAACTGCTGTTATCTCAGCCAATCCAACTTAGCCGAATTACGCTAAAGAAGTCCTGTTATTTTTAGTAGGACTCGTACAGGAAAGTTTGGGTGCTGGGTAATTATGTTGAATAAACAGGAAAATAAACTGCGCTGAGATGTAATTGCAGCATGGGTAGTGAAAAAGGTTGACATCTTCAGCCAGAGTCAATTCCCGGCACTCAGGCACAAGGTCCTTTTATAAGATAAGTATAATGATTTCATTCTGAATGGCTACCAGTTGAACCAATCAAGAGTGTCAGGTAGGCGCATAGGTGTTCGCGCACTGAGCTTTTGTGCAAAGAGGGTAGCACTGACAATATGGATGAAAGGAAGAGTCACTGACCCTAACACGACAACAGACAAAGAGAGGCGGAGGACGGAAAAGTGGGGCTTTCTCCACTGATTCCCGACACGGCCCAACGCAATTAAACGCTTCCGTGAGCAATTCGCAACGGCTCGAGCGCTGCTCGCCGTGCGTCGGTTTCGGAAAGAGCGAAAAGGAGGGAGGGTCACAATCACAGAACCCCGTTTTCGTCTGCTCCGCATGAGGGAACGGCGGGGAAAAAGGACACACCTTGTCGCCTGCTCTGTTCCCTGTTCCGAATGTAGAAAAAAAAATAATGGGGAAAGCAAAGAGAAAGAGGGAGATTAACGGGGCCGAGGAAGGTGAGAAATGAACAGACGCGGCCGAGAGAAACTACAACGCAGTGGTAGCACACTGGTGTGGAACGGCTTGGTGGAAGGGTGCACGGTAAAGGGAGCCAAACGGAAGCACCATACGTGACGGGAATGGGGACGCGCTCAACGGTCACACACCGAACCAATAACTTCGGGAAAGAAATAACTAATAAAACATCCCCAAATTTTTTCGCGCTGCGAGTGTTACACTGGATGTGCTTCATTCCATTACTCTCTTGGGATCCCCCCGTCTATTGTGACAGGCTTACCTCGCTCCGTTTTGCATCACATAAATTACCCTCTCCCTATTCCTCAAGCCTAACACCCCTTTTTTCCAATCTCTCTTCGTTGCTATTAGCCGGCTGGCCTCATTCCGCGAGGCTGCTGGTTTTATCCCCTTTTCCTTCGTAATGTTGTTGCGTCGCCTGCTTTCGGCTTCTGGAACGTGATTTCCTGTATTTGCAGGTTTGGCAGCCTCGCCAGTGTATGTCCGAATGCTAGCCCCAGCCCATTTTCGAGTTCTGCTTTTCTTGGACTGAAAACTCGCTTTTGCTTTCCTGCTGTGTTTAGCCGCTGGCAATTGAACGATGCCCCGAGTATTCTTACAGTGTGCACGTGCGTTTTGTCAGTTGCAGCCCGCCGCACGTTTTGATTGGTGGGGGGTGACAAAATTAATGCGGTCGCACGTCATGGCGCTGACGACACCTACAGATGGGAGTGGTGGCGCGAAAGAAGGAGTGGGGACAAAAACGGCGCGAAAACAGCAGCATGTGAGAGAGCGAAACGCAATCAATCAAGCGGACGCGTCACTCCAAAAGATCGTCCTTTTCGCTGTCACGAAGAGAGTAAAACAAAGAAACAGCCAACTCGTGGTGATTCACTGGTTGTGCGCGGTTGAGATGGACTTGTTTCACTAGTGATACTCAGCTGCTGTTTAGAAAATAGTTTGATCGCGTCTCAGCGCGACGTGCCTTTATTCGCACCTCTGTCGGTTCTGATTTGAGATTCAGTTCATGTGACCGAACCACCGCCTTGCAACTACTGTGCACGCTATCCGAATGACAGCCACGCACTTTGGGAATGCCCCTGAGATGTTTCTCAAGTATTTGCGGTTCACCCAAAAACAAAGCAACACATCCCTCTGAGACCCACCTATAGCTGACTCAGGCTACATGCATCAGGAGCCGCATGTACGCATGGTTATCGGACTACCTCTCCGATAGGTATGTGTACATGTCTACGGACAGCGGCGACTCATCGCTACACCGGGTGACCCGAGGTGTTCCCCAGGGTGGGGTGCTGAGCCCTACACTCTTTAACATTGCCAAAGTTGGCCTGGAGAAATGCGTGCCACAGTCGGTAGAAATCTCTCTGTACGCCGACGACATCTGCATATGGAGTTCTGGCCGCAATAGGCGAGTGTTACGGTCAAGAATTCAGCGAGCAATAGACTCCATTGCGGCATTTCTTGCAACTCGAGGATTAGTGATTTCAGGGAACAACTGTGCTGCGATAGCCTTTACAAAGCGTGACCTTACGCGCTACGGCCTCACTGTTGGAGGGACCGCAATTCCATACGTCCCGACCCACAAGTTCTTGGGAGTAACATTTGATAGTAATCTCACCTGGTCGCCTCATGTTCGCCACCTCAAGGACAAGATTACTTCCTTCGCTCGCATATTCCGCATGCTCTCCACCAACACCGGCGGTTGTTCAGTCAACTATACAAAGCGCTTTGCGTTGGCCTGATGTGTTACAGCATCCCTGCTTTGGTCCCTCTATCAAAAGGAACTGTCAAAGCGCTAGAGAGCATGCAAGCACAAATCCTGCGGGTCTGCATTGGCGTTCCAAAGACAACCTCTACCATCGGAACGCTGACAGAATGCAGGCAGCTCTCACCACTCGCTCTAAGCACGCAGGAATTGCTTCGTGCGCGTCTGCGGATTGTGGCAAGACAGCGGGCCATCCTCTAGCGACAAGCTGGGCCAAAGAAGTGCGTGAATTTCTGCCGAAGGTCTATCAAGAGCCTGCTCCACCTGAGCACCCCCCCAGGATGTTCCTTCCCATACCAGTCATGACTACTGTGCCCGGCCTCACGAGGAAGGAGCATATTTGAAACAGAACAATCGCGCAACTTAGTCCGATCTTGATTGCCGATTCTAATACTCGCCTGTTATTTCTGCTTAGGAAGTAAAATTTCAGTAACTATTGAGCTAGGTAACCCCGACAAGGGATGTTTAAATCTCGATAAGGTGTCGCATAAATATTACCTGATTGCAGACAGGGATTCTTAGCACCCTCCGCTGCGTCACAGAACTGACCGCTGCCGTTGTCAGTTGCTTGGCAGCCGCTTGAGACTGAGGGCCGAGAGTAACTGGCGTATTCATGAGAGGTTGTGGCCATTACTACACCAGGGAGCCAATCGTGGTCTGGTGAGGGAGTGCGTTACCACACTCCCAGGGTAACATAGTGGATCCATAGTGAAGGCACGCGTGGCAGGGGGCGGCAGAAAGTTAGATGGGCAGATGAGATCAAGGCGTTTCCAGGGATAAATTGGTCGCAGTTTAGCACAGGACCGGGAAAAATGTAGATCTGTGGGAGCGGCCTCAGACCTGCTCTGGGCGTAGATAGGCTACTGCTGCTGCTGCTCCGGCTGATGATGATGGTGTAGAGGATTGCAGACAAGCGGAGGTAGAAGCGTCACTCTTGTGGGAGGCCTCGAAAGCCGAGATGCAATTGTGAGTACCGATTATTCAGATTTTTACGTCAATATTGCGGTATGAGATGGCTTACAGAAGAATCAGGCAGATGCTATCTAAATCGTATACCAGTGTTTCACCGCGACTAAATTTAAAATTTCATTGCCAACTGCACTCTCCCCGTGTGTGCTCTCGTGTTTAATAGTGATACGCCATAAAGGGTAGCCAATCTCTGTTAATAGGGGCTTATCACCTTGTGTATGAACTTTTCTCTTTTTTTTCCCTTTTCTGGTTGGCCCAATTTGCCCTTTCTTTCTTGTATCAGAAAGCGCACCTATGTCTCCACATTCACTGGCCTCCTAGAAGCATCCTTTCTGCACTAACCAAAATATACAGCAGAGTGCTCTTTACAGTTTGAATGAAGATGTGCAGTGTTTGCCGGTGCCAGTGGAATGACGGGAAATTGGGCTAGTCGGAAGAGTGCGGAGCACTTCGGGGGCCCGTCTTGTCGTCGCAACTCTTCTTCAGCCCAACGGTGTTACGCGGCGTCAAGCACACAAACCGAGTCACGCGGCGGGACGCACCCAAACAAAGGCTTCGAAAAGATACCCACTTTTTCCTTGTTCCTCGATTCAGCCTTCCCACCAAAAGTGAAGAGGATACTGGAACAAGAGGTCTATATAGGCAGAATTGTTCAAACTCCTGAAAATGCTGGCAACTGTGATACATTTCCCCATTATTTAGCGCAAAAACAAAAAACTAGTACATTTGAGGCGCAATATATGTACCTAACTGGCAGTCCCCGCCTTTATTTCGTTCAGTATACTCGTTGGGTTGGTTTTTATGATAGTAAGCAAAAAAAAGGTCGCGACAGAAAAAGGCGACGCATTTAAATTTGGGGCAGAAAGGCTCCTGCACATGCGAGATTAAAGCAAGTACAAAAGTACTAAATCCCGCTAGTGGTATCCCAGGCACAACAAGAAACAAAAGGTAAAGTAAAGGATGCGAGCTCTCCCAGGAGGAGGCGCGTGAGCACTTTGAAGGCGGGAAAATTGAATTGAACTGAAAAAAAAACTCTTCTCAGTCAAACAAGAGAAGAATGAGACAGGGAGGGGAAGAGCGTAAGGGGGGGTAGCAAAGAGCGGAGCACGGAGGCTCAGCCCCTCTGGCGAATCACTGCTCCGCACTTGACAGCTTTCACGTTGAGTGGAACTGGTTTAGTGTATTTGAAATTGGTGGGGTTTGTAGCATTGCTCACATGCCCAAGACGAGGAACACCGATCATGAGATACGCTGACGATAATCTTCTCGCAATAAAAATTAATCATATCATTGCAAAAAAAGCCTTTGGATTTCCAAAAAATTTTTACGTGCATTGTGCGCAGCATTACAACTTATATAAGAGGCTGAATGAGTCTGAAAGGCAATGTAGATGTTAGATGGGTGGACAATTAGGCTAAAAAATGTTGTAACTGTAAAAGGAACCCCAAGCCGAAATTAAATTAATTCCTGCGTCATTTAGCCTAAGTACAGGTCTCCCTTAGTCAAGTAGAGAGAAAGGAACAAACAAGTAAGGTTCAAAAAAAAAGAAAAACGGGTACGTCCTCATTTTCTTTTCCCCGCAGGTTTTCGGCTAAGTTTAAGCAAGGTGTGAAATAAAAAGCTGCATGACTTTTAAAATAGTGACCAGTAACATTAATAAGTAAAAGCGAAGGGTAGCGCTTTGAACTTCCATTCTCAACTAGTAAGGGAAATTTATTGCACAGGAACATTTCAGTGTAGATTTAAGTTTAGTTTACTAGCTAGATTGAAAAAAAAAATGACGTTCTTACGTTATGATAACATATGTTATAGCCGGCCCCCGTACCTCCGTTATCAGATGAGCTACATTAGCTAGAAGGGCAATAATAGTGAGGAAGTAATTAGATAACTAAGTAATTTTGTTACCTTTTAGGAGTACGTTCATTCATCAGTACTGCGTTCGCTTGTTGTGAGTTCGCCATTTTTAGAAGCGGCTTCTACATAATTGTTGAACAAGTATAATCTGCTGTTTGTTATGAAAGTGTGTGTATGGTTCTTTATTGTTTTGGTGGCGTTTATTGTTCCATGGCGGATAAAATGTGTAATTTTGACTTCCCCGGCCAAGGATAGGGGTACAAACATCTCTTCAGGCTATCCCGGCGAGGGAACAGCTATTTGCCAACCGCGAGATGCAAAGAGGCGTAGTTGCCAGTTCAAGTATGAACAAAAGGCATCTCAGTCGTCCATCGAAAAAACCCAGCTACCCGCCGTCGTGGCTTAGTGGCTCAAACTCTGTGCTGCTGAGCACGAGGACCGGGGGGCGATTCCCCGGGCCCCGGCGGCCCCCGTTTTATGGGGGGTGAAAAGCAAAATCTCCCGTGCGTTTGAGATTTCGGCGCACGTTTAAAAATCCCCAGATGGTCAAAATTAACCCCGGGGCCCTCCCCCTACGGCGAGCCTCATCGCCTGCGTTGCGTCAGCGCGTTAAACCCTTCAAAACAAACAATCAATCAATCCAAACAAACCCAATTTTTTCAATCAATCAATTTAATCAATCAATCAATCCATCAATCAATCAAACAAACAATCAATCAATCAACCCAAACAATCAAACAAACAATCAATCAAACAAACAATCAATCAATCAATCAAAAAAAGCTGCAGAGCCACATTTTCCTCTAAAACTATGGTCAGCAGAATTTTACCCCAAGGCGTTTTGTTTTTCGGGCGGGCTCACCATTCCTGCCAATTGGGGATTAGATAAAAAAAACCCCTAAAAGGAAAATTTAACAAAAACAGTTCCAAAAAAAAAAAAAAGAAGAACAAGGGGAAGAAAAACGAATAAGACAGTTTTTTTTATTGTTTTTGGGGGTTTAAAGCGCCGACGCAACGCAGGCGATGAGGCGCGCCGTAGTGGAGGGCTCCGGATTAATTCCGACCACCTGGGGATCTTTATCGTGCGCCGAAATCTCGTACACACGGGTTTTTTTTTTTCGCCTCCCTCAGAAAAGGGGGGCCGCCGCGGCCGGGAATCGAACCCGCGACCTCGTGTCAGCAGCGCAACGCCTGAGCCCCTGGCCACCGCGGCGGGTAGAATCAGATAGTATTCACTCTCTTTGTGTCCACGTTTCGAAGTAGGCTACAATATTTTGCCCAAGAAAAACAATCGCTAAATAAGGATCGGAAACCTTGGGTTCTTTTCTTCCAAAGGGGAAAACTTAAAACATAAAGTATGCGCAGTCAAGGCAAAAAGCTTGTAAGATAGGAAAGCTCACATTTGTCATTGTTATTTGTTCAGCGGGCGCACTGGGAAAATTTGTTGGGGTTTAAAACAAAAATAGGGGGTTTGAAAAAAAATTTTTGGCCAAAATAGCGTTTACTCCATAGAAGTGACAGACCAAAAAACAGCAGAGAATGTACCGAAAGTCAACCTTGACATGTTGAGAAGGATGCTCGTTTGCTTCCTGACATCCGTATATCTTTTTAAACACATATATACACATTTTAATCATTAAAAAATAATTGAATATTGGCTTGCAGAGACCTTAGTTGAAAAAGGGCGCATACAACAGCGCACACTATGGCAGCGGCTCCATTTATTTATTTATTTATTTATTTATTTATTTTTTTATTTATTTATTTATTATTTATTTTTTTTATTATTTATTATTATTTTTAAACATCTGCAGCCCCTTTGGTCTTTGCAGGAGTGGGGTAGTAAAAAAATATCGAATTAGGAAAACCAGGATCAAGCACATAATGTATAATATACAGCATCGCCAAGCAAAAAGAAAAAAGCACACGAAAAAACTGCTCAAGTAATCAAAAACTGGATGGCCAAAGTACTCAGCTAAGTGTTTCCAATAATTCTGTTACGCTTGCGTTTTACAGATAACTTCACTTTGCCTGCATCTAGCCCTCACCGGAAAAGGAAACCATATGATGGCTCAGCGGCTAAGGCATTCTGAGCCCGAGCAAGAGGGTCGCTACAGCCGGCCGCCACGGCCGCTTTTCTGATGGAGGTGAAAAGCAAAAAAGCCCGTGTGTACGAGAAATGCCCAGTTAAAAATCCCCAGGTGGTCAAAGTAAACGAGCTATAGTGTTTCCAATAATTTGTTACGCTTCGTTTCACGTAAACTTCAATCAATCAAATCACCGGAAATTGAAAACAAACACATAGAAGAAAGGTAAAGCTGTAAAGAGGGGGACCTGCCATAATAAAACATGCTGGTGGATGCGGCACAGCTTTGAAGACTTCTCAGAGGTGCGCAACGCCGGCAAAGATAGACTGTGTGTGGCAGATGAATTCCCTCTAAATCCATTGCTTGCCATTTCTTTCGCCTCTGATTCACTCACTTTGCGCTGGCTTGACAGTTTCTTATCCGGGCTGGGAGACTTCGTTGGTAATTTGATTTAGAAATTAAGAAGCGCTAAATAAATAGAGTAAACGTTGGTCAGAATGGCAATGATCGGGGGCGCAGAGTAAATGCGTTGGCTGTAAGACAATAAAAAGTAAAGCATAAAGCGGTATCTCCGTGAATTTCAGGCTGCTGCTTGAGGAAGGTACTGATGTTCTCGCTTACCCTCTTGGCATGCAGGTATTTGTATTAAGAAATTACTTTTATTAATATTTATTGGCCATTCGGGTGGAATTGCTCCGAATTATACCGCGGATGGTTAATGCGATCAACGATATCGCCGTAAAAGTGAAGAGTTCAAAAAAATATACAAAGGCGCTTTGAAAATGCCAAAAACCACTAAAAAAAAGCTCCTTGTTTTGTAACGTGAGCTGTAAGAAACGTGTGTGCGGGTAATTCAAAAGACAGTTGGGTCCCAACTGATAAATTTGTGCAGCCTTTGCACTAAGAAAAAGAAACGACCAGGATAGAATACACCGATTATGATGCATGGTACAGTTATTGTATTCGAAGAATATGGTGCTTCTTTAGTGATCGAGCCGCCAAATATTAATGAGGCACATTGGTCATGATGGGAACACAATGGCGCGTTCTAACTCTGTAGACGTACCGAGATTCGCTTTAGCGAGTGTGTTCATTGACGTAACTTGACGACACGTTTTGCAAGTTGGTTAACATATACCATTTAGGCGTTTATGACCTATATTACGCATTGATGGCGATCAAAACTTACGACGACAGTTCGCGCACAATCCTTTTTCTTATTCGTTTATTAATTACATACCTCCAGCCACCGGTTGGTGGCCAGAGCATGAGTGGTGACATATCTATACATTCATAGGACGCTGTAGTGCAGCTGAATACTCGCGCAGTAGAGAGAAGAAACGTCACAGAAATCAGGAATGACGTTTTCTGAGGTAACAAAATAGCGTAAACACCACAGCGAACAAGCACTCTTAGGCGAATGCATGCACGTTTCTCATACCACATACGCAAGTTCAATATTCTAACTGTATACCTAGCGAAATGTGACAAGTTTGGATGCTGTGTTGCGGAAATAACTTAATGACAAGTAAGCGTTGACAACCAAGAAGAAGCCGTCTTGTTAGGTTATGAAAAAACGTTTGTGCCGTTTAGAAAGGGAGTTCCAATGAACATAATCATGTAAACTGTTTTCAGAACACAACAATATATGTTTCAAATAAATGTTCTAAATTAATAAACAAAACAGGTGTTATGGCAACTTATGTTGTAATCCAAGGAGCGTGCAATGTGAAAGCGATTGTATACCGTGTCGTACGGAGATGTCCTGGGCATCCTTACAGCCCCAAGCTGCAAGTTTCAATAAGCACAACAGGAAGAGTTTCGTGGGAATGCCAATTCGCGGGGTTGAAGTTTAGCCATGTTCGAATCAACTTTGGTAACAGCGCGACAAAGTACAAAAATGTTCGCTTCTACTTTAATGACGTATCGTCAAGCGACACGAGAGGGAAAAAAATGACGGCGCCCCTTCGTTCATGTGAGCACCGTGTTAACCAAAGAAAAACATTGCACTCAAAAGTACGGGAACCAACAAACGTTATAACGTGTTTTCATTTTCTTGAGAGCGCTACAGCAAGAGCGAGGCAAAAAAAAGCACAAGTAAAACTCTTTGCAAAACTGGCAAGAAAAAGAGAAGGGGAGCTTTGTGAAAACGTGAGGCCCGTCCCGGCGCCTCGGGGCAAAAACAACACGGAGACCAGACGTCGTGTCAACAGATGCTCCACAAAACTCAGACCCAGATAAAAACCATGGAAACAAAAATAAGTAAAAAGAACACAAACCACAACTTTCACCCGGAAAGTTTCTCGCCTGCTTGGTGACGCTGATCGGCTGCGAATGTTTTTACAGACGCAAAAGAAAAAATAATACAAAATTAGTGGAGTTCAGAAAAAAGGCTGACATGCCCGCAAGCGGTTCGTGGCATGCGCCAAGAAATGTACGTGACGCCGGCTCCTGTTCCATGTTAGTGAAGATGGAAGATCAATTGCTTTCTTCGACCCTATACCGCCTTGCCTAGCGGCGTCAGTCAACAGGGCTAGGGGAATAAACTTCTCTGTCTTCAGAAGCGCTGGAGAAGTGTCCTGGGAATGCACAGTGGGTGCCAATTGTGCAAGAAAAGAAATGGGATGTTGCTTCATCACTATGACTGCCCGTGGGGGATGACTGTAACACAACAAGCTTCTCTAAAACAATACAGTGGTACTGAAAGCAGGGCGATCATCAATACATTCCCGACAGCGTTGGCGCTGGCCAAAAAAGTAGCTACACAGATCCCACACTCTCTATCAAACTGCGAGGATTACAGTATATGCACCGCGTTTAATGCCGAGCAGG
The DNA here is from genome assembly GCA_013339765.2 of Haemaphysalis longicornis. NCBI lineage: Eukaryota > Metazoa > Arthropoda > Arachnida > Ixodida > Ixodidae > Haemaphysalis > Haemaphysalis longicornis. Next base: position 67,940,516 of record CM023457.1, read on the forward strand.
CTCTTTTAGCTAATCTAAAAAAGGTTGCTGCGGTGTAGCGTCGTGCTAAACGCGTACATGATAGGGCACGAGGAAGTGAATGAACTTTTGTAGCAAGGTTTAAACGCTGTTGGTTTGGCACCAGCTTAGTTGGGGGCCTCCTTAAGAAGGAAGTCCTCATCCGCGCTGGCGTCACAAATGACTGTACTCTGGCATTAATCGCCCACTGACCAACATACTTGTGGCTGTCGAAAGCACACCCGACGTCCTCGACATTTCGGGGAGGGTACACTTCAGCTAGCATTACGCTGGTACTCGTTACGTGCGTCAAATACACGAGCGTGACGGAAAGCGTGTCATACCAAGTTTATAATCCTCAAAATTTACCCGCATGGTACGATGTCAGGATTTAGAAGAAAGAAAACGCTATAAATATGAGAAACAGAGTGTGATCACAGTAGCCTAGGGGGTTTCTTATTTCAGACGTATGCTAGTTTCTGGAGACAGACCCCTACCACGAAGGGTCGGTGGTATAGACGAGCGCTTATGGTCGAATGAGCCAATTTGGACTTGCTCTCGAATATGCGGAAATTATTTTTCTTTTGTGTACCGTCTCTGCATGCAGTCATTGCAATCATGTCACATTCCCAGCAATGTGTGAGTTTCAAATTATGTTAATTTAAATCAGTAGCAGCCAATGGTTCCCCACTTGACATGTGGGGATTTGTTTACCGCCTTGTGTTCAGTTTGTTTGTATTCACGTTACTTTATGTCTGTACTCTTTCGAAGTCGAATTGAATTGTATCCCTGTAAGTGAGTGTGCTATTGGTATATTCATTTCATGAGAGTTCTGTAACATTTAATTTGGTTTGATGACTTTTTGGGAGCAAGAAGACGCTCCTTTCGTGTGTGAGTTTTATGTGTTGTTTTGTTTTATGCACTGCGAAGTGTTCAGTGCATATACGAAAGTATTATTGCGTTACTTTTCATGAAAATGTGTTGTTGTTTCCCCAACTGCCTGGTCTCTTTACAAGCACTGCGTGCTTAGATTGACCAGAAAATTAATCCTGTACAGAAGACGGATAAATAAAAATGAAATGAAATGAAATGAATTACTTTAAAAAAAGCATGGTGAACGTAACGAATTAGCAGTTTTAAGTGCACTCAACAGGCTCTAATGAGGTGTATACATGTAAAATTGTAGACGAGTGGCTAGAGGTAACCCATCGCCGGTGTTGTTTTTGTAGGTATTCCAGACAGCACCAATTGCGGGGCACTTACAGCCGCGGAAAATACGCTAGGCCCGAACCATTATCTAAGGGTAAGTAGTAGAGATTTTAAACCTCGCGTTAAAGTTTCCATGAGAATAACGATGCCCGTTTTATGGTGCGCGAAAGAAAGTAAGAGGACAAATGCGAGCGATAAATTATGCCGTTAAAGTAAACTTTCTAAGTACAGTGGAAAACCGAAATACTTGAAAATGGTTCATGTGTGGAACTGCGCACAAAAACCGTTATTTTGCCCCCCAAGGCGACCCATGGTATTGCAGCTCCGGGTAAAAAGAGGACGTCTTGGTCGATTCAAAATTTAGTAAAATTTCCCATTTAGTCATTTAGCATATAAAAAAGTTGAAGGCGAAAGACTGGAAGTTGTGCATAGCAGTTCGGAGTTTAATGGAAAGGAAGATACTGCAAGCTCTACAAATTGAACAGTAGTATAACCCCGGTACCTCTTGGCGAATTCAGATAAATGGAGAAGATAAACGGAGAAGGGAGGTTGAACTTATGCTGTGCCGTGCCGTGCCATGCCGTGGATTTGGAAATGTTATTTTAAAACTTCTTGAGAAAACAGCAGCGTTACAAAAACGTAAGTAGCAAGAGAAAATCAGGAGGAAAATAAGTAATCACTGCAGCAAACACCAATAGAAAACACAAAATAACCATAGGAAAACTGAGGCAACCGTTACAGGAAAAGCGCGCAATCTTTGATCATGCACCGCTTATGGTATTCGTTAGGAGAGTGAATTGCCGTGCAATTGCGGTTCCTAGGTTTCCTTGAGAATAAGGGCGAGAATTCAGCGGGTGTTACGAGTGAACAAACTCGGCCGCAGTGCAATTTCTACTGCTAAAAGGCTTGCATATGACAGAATCCAGCATAGCTATGGGGCTCAAAAAATGAGCAATCTTCATTTTCGTATTCCTTCCGAAAAAGCCTTTTTTCTAACTTTTGCATTGTTATAAGAGATAGTAACAATAACGAAGCAAAATCAAATGACCGCACATGTCCCGTACAGTTCGCATCGGCTTATTTTCCTAAGCTCCCTCGTTATTCCGCCGTTACAGTCATGGGCCTAGTTAACTGGGCTTAGTTTGTAACGGTTTTCACCGTTTTTTACGGCGTTATCGCAGGCTTTGAGGACGGCGTGTACTGAGTTTCTTCTAATAGACGTTGGAGATTACAAGAAAGCTCTAAAGTACCAGGAATTTTCGCTCTGGGAGCCCACGTAGATTACAGTGATACAGGCGGTAACGCACCAAAAAGTGTTGCCAGAAACCCGGTGGAAAATAAGCTCTGACCATGAAAGAAACTTGGCAGAAGCACGCCAGAAGTAAGCTGCTTAACGATACACAACGCCGGATTTCGAGCTCGAAGGGGGAAAAAAGCTCTTGTGGTTTATCTTCTTGAAATTCGTCTTGGACATATTTTGGGATGTGCTTGCGAGCATTGGCGTCATTTTGTGTGGATGTTGCTTTTATGTTAAAGCCTAAAGAAACCCAGAGCAGATTGAGCCAAGCGGAATGAGCGGTTCAGCGTCACCTAGCGACCATAAGCGGCAACGCCATGACGACTGAAATATTTTTTACTTTCTGCTGTATACTTCGCAACTACGTTTTCACTGATACCCGACAAGGAGCATTTGAGCGAGTATCGGAAAAAATAACTTGTATTCGTGTTGAACTCGTAAACTGGATGGGATCTGATTTCTGTTGGGAACGTTATAAGTGCAATACACTGGTGCGGACAGAGCAGTGATGGAAAGACCAGGCTCACAATCTGAGTTTGAGTTCTCACGTACAAGTTAAAATTTTGTGCAATGTGTATAGCGCGGAGAAAGGAACTGACATTATACCTATTTTAAGGTAATTGTTGCTCCAATTTGGAATCCACACCAATCTTACCTAAGTGACGCCCTTGAAGCCATTCAGAATCTCGCGGCTCGCTTCTCAACGTCACAATTCAGTTTCCACAAAAGCGTTGCTATTATGAAAGTATCACTGTTCCTCAACTGATTGATTGTAGGGTTTAACGCGCCGACGCAACGCAGGCGATGTGGCGCAGCGGTAGTGGAGGGCCCCGTATTAATTTCGACCACCTGGGGATCTTTAACGTGCGCCGAAATCTCGTACACACGGGCGTTTTGCTTTTCGCCTCCATCAGAAAAGCGGCCGCCGCGGGTCGCGAATCGAACCCGCGACCTAGCGCTCAGCAGCGCAACGCCTTAGCCACTCAGCCACCGCGGCGGGTCTGTTCCTCAACTCTCTGGATCTTACACGAAAAACAGCACGCCTCTGCTTGTTTCACAAACTGTGTTTCAATTTTGCTTACTTACATGGCTCCCTGCTTCTTCCACCAATTCGAACTTCACACCGTCATTTCAATTCCTTGAGTCTTCAAAATTAAAAACGTTCGACTAACGCTTTCAACAAATCTTTTCTTCCGTTAATGATACAGGATTCGAACGAGCTGCTAAATGCAATAGCCCGTGAGCGCAAACCACTTACAGTTAAAAACATTACTCTAAACACATTTGACATCCGTACCGTGGTAACATCTTTGTATTAGTTGTGTAACTAGTTGCTTTTTTATATTTTGCACTTTTATGCCACTTTGAATCGTGCTATGTTGTGTAACGGTTTTATTATTATTATTGCCCTGATATAACAATTTTAGAATTGTGTCCTGCTTTATGTTCTTGGTGTGCAATTGCCTTTGTCTTTGCTTGTTCGACCCCCCTCACCTATGTAATATACCGTCAGGAATCGTTCAGAATACATAAATGATGATGATTCTAAAAAGAGATTTTAACATTCTAACAAGAGATAAAGGCGATCTGTTATTGTTACCAGGTGCTGCGTGGTGAATTCCAATTTTTGGTTACGGGGTAAAACTGCAGACAGAAAATTGGGACGCTCTCCGCAAATTTTTGCGGGGGCGTGACTGCAAAAGGCATGTAATCGCCTGAAAAAACTGCGGGAAACAGGGGCAACCAGTAATATCTACACGGTCGGAATAGGAATGATTTTTTTCTTTATTTTGTAACTTTTAACAAAGAGAATTTAGTTTTTGTTTGTTTTATTGGTAGTGCTAGGGTTCATCAGATTTTCACTTCTGTGCGAATGTTGACACGAGGATAATGACAGTAGAATGAAGGATCCCAAATGACCACTGTCTGTTTTCCACTGAATTGGCGATATTTGCGGGAACGTAGCAACCCCAGACAAGTAAAAGCTCGGCATTTTCTCTATGCACCAAGCGTCATCTACAGGTTTCCTTGGATCAGTTCTTTTATTCTTCCGAACAACTGCTAAAGCAATCCCGCTATTCGGGTTGTCCAGCTTAGGGGTAAAATCGCGGGTTCTGGAGTGGACGTGCAGGGTTAGAGCCCCGGCAGTCTGAATTTTTTTCAAGATTCATAATTTTTTTTCGCTAAATTGTACATACAACTAAATTCTACGCATTCCTTCCGTAAGTAAGGGTCATTTTGTATCTTTTACGTCGGGTTAAGAGCGGGGCACGCACATCTACACGTTAGTTACATTCTGTATCGCACCGGAAGTACCGACCATGTGCATATTTCCGAACAAAATATTGCCCACGAATTATTTTTGGTGTTGTTTTCGTTGTCGTTCCTTTAGCTGTGAGACCCATCTAATTAGTGGATGCGCGAATCAAAAATGGTTGGAGACACACTTTGCGCGCTGTTGCTGTTCTCTTCTTCGTTAGTGTCACATAATAGTATTTGGCAAATCCAAGCACAAGGCGGACGCAAAAAACGCTGAAAGGCGAATTTTAATAGGACGAAAGGAGAAGAATGAGCCTAAGCGCGAAGTTTGATAAACAGATTTGCATAATCGATGGTTCATGGCTCCGGCGAGTGCTCCGAGGTATGCTGTAAGAATGCTAAGCTTTGTGTTCTCACGTTTTGTCACCGTTTTCTATCAGGGCGTTCTGGCTTCAAGCATCACATCACATTTGACTCGCTCGACGGTTGAATTAAAAGTACAGCATCACGTTGTTTTTCTGGGAGTCAGGCGAACAGCGGGCTTTGCCAGCGCACTAAGAGGATTTCCAAAGACAAACAAAGGCTTTCCTCTCATCGGAATTTCAATGGTGCCAAACAAAACAATGGCGAATGAGAGCGGGCAAAGAACATTGGCAGAGCGCGCAGCGAAATTAGATTCAAGGATGCGAGTGATTATTGCTTTAATGGAAGGGGTGACTAAGTACCGTGATGTGTAAGGAGCAAAAAAGCAGGTTTGCAAATTTATACTGTAAATAAATAAGTAAATTGTGTTTGCAGTAAGCTAGCTAATCGCGAAGTTAGCTGATGCAAAACTTCACGTGTCTTCGGAAAGCAACTTCAACGCTTTACTATTCGCACCTGATATTCATCGATGGACGCATGGTCCTCTTTACGAAGTAGCTCTTGGACTTTCTTGCTGCGACTGGTCTTTACGGCATTGTGTAGCGCATGAAGCCGCTTGTTTCCTGTGACTTCGTTTTTTTTTATCTTACAATTCCATTCATTCCCTGGGGCGAAATGGCGCAATAAAAAAATAAAGAAAAAGACGAACCGAACGCAAGCTGTATCATGTACGATGTTCAACTATACACGAAGGAGAAAATACACGTAGTGAAATTCACAGAGCCTTCATCTGTTCGAAATTGATTGATGAACATATTGTTCATTCGTGGCGTTACTGTCACTGATGTCTAATATTAGGGCATACTAAAGACGCGAAATGATAACTACGACTGCAACGCCGAAGCAATTGATATTCACCAGATAACAAAACGCGAAGCCCCACAAGAGGGTCAGAGCTTACCGACCATCTACTTTCAAACATTGTACAATATTGCTGGCGTAATCCAGGTGGAACTCAGGGTTAGTTATAGTGTCTCGATAGACGAATTACTTTTGCGCACGAAGAAGTCTGCTTCCAAAAGTTTTCTGTTATGGGAAGTCGCGAAATAAATGCAAAACGACGTCTTGCAAAACGATCTAAACATGAATTATCTTAGTCGTTGAAGATTCACTTAGGGTTCAATAAGGTGCTATATAAATGGGTCATTGGGAAAGGAAAGAATCACAAATATTGTACTTGGCGCACCCAATAGTTCAGAAACGGCTATCAAATACTGTTGAATAGTGTGGCTGGGTACAAGGAGCAGGCGTGCTGGAGTACTTAGGGTATGTGAGTAGCTCCGTGATGTGATCTGCAGCTTCGAATGACAGCCAGTTCTATGGAAAGGATACACATTGCTATAGGTCACTCAGGGTTACTTATAAGCGTGTGGAATTTCATTATACTAGCATTTTTCTTGCAGCTTTTTCTGCAGATGTACAGACGCCGCGTCTACCTCTGCATCACGTGACCTCATGCACAGGAACAAAACACCAGAGGCACTAGGCCACCGTGAAAGAATGAGTATGTTTGTTCATAAACTTATCAGTAGTGGTCACAAACAATTTATACATGTTTAGGAAGACGATCTTATCAATTTGGTACAACCGGGGTTGATCGAAAGAGCAAGTGAAACGACAATTGTCTTCATCATATTAGTTACACGGCCTGGCGGATGTTCTGCTTGAAACAATGTGCCAAGTTGCAAGTTGAATAAAAAAACAAAATAAGCTGTTCTTTTTTAGACTCAATGATTTCTTGCGGAAGTTACGATCGCGACTTGCGAAGCAGGTTACAACAGAGATCGTGTACTTGATGAGAAATCTAACTCCGGCTTGTGCCATTTTTCATAATGCATTTTAGGACCTCCTAGGGGCGGTACCGCCTTCGTGCCCTCTGCCTCCTACACCTCTCTCAGCCGTGTTTCACCAGTGGCCACTCCGCTGCTCACCACATATATCAGTTCCTCGGACTCTCGGACGCATTGTAATGCCAGTATGCACTTCGCGTTCCGTCCCTGCTCAATAGCGCGGTGTGTATCTCAGTAAGAGACTAAGGGCTCACTCCAGAACGCAGTACAAGGTAGATTAGAGAACCCGAATTTTTTAAAGTGAAGCAAAATCGAGAGACGAGCTAGTTATTTAACATCCATGAGTGAAACTTAAGCGCAAACTGACACAGGGACCAGAAAGGAAAACGACGCCAGCGCTTACTATCAACTAAAAGTTTTATTGATATCGAAAGCACATATATACCATGCCAAGGCAGCCGTCACTGAGCAGCCTAGATAAAGAAGTGTTGTTTCTTAAAAAGACGGGTAGAAGAAAAAAAAGGAAAAGAGGACAGGAAAGTGGGGGGCGGGGGGAGGGGGGGGCGGCTGTCTTCATGCGCAGCCGTACGCTTGTGCGACGATCACACGTAGTGATTGTTGGGTCTTGGCAAGGTATGTATGTGCTTTCGATTAAAAAAAAAACTTTCAGTTGATAGTAAGGGCTGGTATAGTTTTTCTCTCTCGTCCCTGTGTCAGTTTGCGCTTAAAGGGGCCCTGAAAGGCGTTTTGAGCACACTACATTGACTAGCGCAATCGTTAGACTGGGTCGTCAACATCATCTGTGCCAAGTATTACTCTTTTACGCGCAGCGGAAAGCTCACACTTTTGTTGCAAAGTTTGTCGCTTTTTTCTCACCCTTGCCTTCGTGTTTTTGGACTCCGCCATCTTCACATGTCTATGTCATCAATTCCCAGATGTTCGTCATGAGCTAGACATCCTGCTATTGGGCGGCTTTTTCACGCACTTCCGGCAAAGAGATGAGTCGTCTGCTCAGCGTCGGCTCGCCGGCTGATCTGCCAGCGGAGTGCCGGAGTGCTTGGACATTTTACGACAAACGAAACAAGTGTAAACAAACGCTTAACCGTTTGTATTCAATGCAACAGGGCCATAACACGACATGGATATTCTCTTATTTGAGTACGTTCCATAAAGAAAGCGTTGAAGCCCCGTGGCACTTCTTTCTTGCAATTGCAGAGAACGCCCTGAGCCGAATGCCCGGGTTTGACGCATACATTTTATTCAACTTCAAAACAATCCAGAGATGCGTTTCGAACGAACACAACGTCACAACATGCGTTGCAAGTCCGAACCGCGATTGACAGACGATGGGTTGCCTCCTCCTGCCCCTCGTAAATTCGGCACTCACCTCGCGCGCGGTTTGCGGGGACGAACAGCAAGTCACTTAACTCTGGCGCACAAGCCGAGATGGCTTTTAGCCACGCACACTGCACATACCCCATGCGAGGTTGAGTCGTACGCCGCTTGAGAAAGATAATCCAGACCATGGGAACCACTATCCACCCGCAGAAGCACAACGTCGCATTTCATCGCGAAACAAAGGCGTCCACAGTATACACACCATCGCCTCCTGTAATGCCAAACGCATCTCGCATTTCCAAATGGGAGTGAGTAGTATGCCTGCAGTGCCCATATGCCGCGAGGTGGGGCCCCAAGCTGAACCGGGATCACGCAACCGTAACTGACTTCCAGAGCGGTTTGTGCCTTGTTGCCAGGGCAACCGATGTTTGATATTGTCAAAGAAATGGTGCTCGCTCCAGCGCTAGAAAGCTCAGAGCCGCGGCGGAGCATGTTTTGCCAACGTTGCCGCTCTCCACCACGCGTCGCCCCAAGCTGAACTGGCGTTTTGTGCACGGGTTCTGTATCGGTTTAAAATGTCTTTTTCACATGCCGCCGGCAGGAATTACCACCGCCACAAAATAAGACCCGGCACCAGCGGGGCCACATCTGATACGGCGCTTTTTGGATAAACAGTGCGCTGTGCATCCAAGGGAGCGATCCTCCCCGTGCGGCTGCGAGTTCGCCGCCGATAAAAAGTCGCGTGCCGCCGATAGCAAAGTTCTGCAGCAACGTACACCGCGAAAGGGCAAGGCCAGGCCGCCGCACACATGGGACCAGATTTTTCGTTCGCTTTTCCAGCCTTGAGCGGAGTGCGGGATTCATGGTGTCAACAAAGCTTGCCCGTAGCAGACGGCTGTGTGAGCAGCGCAATAGCGGAAGTACGTCACCGCGTAGGAGCGGAGCATCATGGGAGGGGAGGCTCGCTCGCCGTTAACAGCGGAGAGTAAGTTGAAAGGAGGAGGAAACGCGGCGCGACGATAATGCGCGTTTTTTGATTTACGATTTCTCAGCTAATACTCATCGCTTAAACAAAATTCTTGCGGGAAGAGATTGCTAATACATTGCTTTATTTGGTTACATGTACATCCACGCATCGGCGGAAGGTATTTCAGGACCCCTTTAAGTTTTACTCGTGGATTTTTTAAATGATGATGGTTTAAGTTTAATGGCGCAAGGCCGACATGGGCAAAGAGCGCCAAATACAAAGTTATTTGATAAGGAGGGAAACCGGATAAAGTCAGTTAAATACTATGAGCACGTATGGTGTAAAGGGCCAGGGTGAAGAACGTGAGTGGTTAAAAGATAAATACGGTGGCTGGTGTATAGGACCAGGGGTAAAACTATGGGTGATAAGAGATGAGTTGTAAGAAATGAACTTCAGATAGGAACCTTAAGGTTCGCTGAACAGAGAACATGGCATCATCTCCTAAGAAGTATGACGGGTGTGGTGGAATATGTCGTGTGTGTAGTTGTGGGAAGTGTTTTCGTCGTGTAATGTCGAGTGCCTTACATTGTATGAGGATGTGGATCACGGATAGGGCCTCTCCGCACCTGCTGCACAGAGGTCTTGGAGACCCCGTGAGAAGGTGCGAGTGCGTTGCATGAGTGTGCCCTATCTGTAATCTAGCCAAGGCGACTTCAGTGTATCTATTACGTGTGTCGGTGGTGTATGGTCCCAAGTGTGGTTTTATTACGTGTAACTTGTTGTCTGTTTGTTCACTCCAGTGTGTTTGCCATGTTTTGCGAAGTTGTTGTCTGATGTGTGGTTTCACGTCGGTGTAGGGTAATGTGGTTATGTCTACTGTATTCGAGAGTGTAGCAGCAGCAGCCATTCGGTCCGCTGCTTCGTTCCCGGCTATACCACTGTGGCCAGGGACCCAGCAAAGAACCAGTTCAAATTTGCGTACATACACCGACATAATACCCTTGACTATTAGATTTACAACGTGATTTTTTGAAGACTTTGTTGACGACAACGCCCGCACGACACTGAGGGAGTCTGTATATATAATGGATTGTGGGATGTGACTTTGAAGGATATGATTAACAACAAGAAGTACACCATAAGCCTCTGCCGTAAAGATACTGGTATTACTGTTAAGAGTTCTAGTGACATTAAGGCCGGGCCCATGCGCCGCGCAGGACACAGAGGTGGCAGTTTTAGAGGCGTCCGTATAAAATTCAGAAAATTGATACTTCTGCTGCAAATACAAGAAGTGCTGCAGAATTGCACATGTGGGAGCTCGGTTTTTATCTACATGTGTGAAGGATGTGTCGCATGATACAGGGCGGAGATGCCATGGTGCTATAAAATCTGTTTGAGAACTTTGTATGGTGTCTAAAAAGGAGACAGAAAGCTCTGACGCTTCCTCTCTAACTCTGTAAGAGAAGGGCGCAGAGAACGATGGTCGGTTTAGGAGTAGTGCAGTCTGAGACGTATCATAAAAAGCCTGATTTAAAAGGATGGTGTGGCATAGATGAAATTTTAAAAGCAAAAAGAAGATCTGTGTATGCTCGCTGACGTTGTAGGTTCCACTTATTACACTCCACATAGAGGCTTTCGACCGGGCTAGTCCGGAAGGCGCCACATGCCAACCGGAGCCCCAGATGAAGCACTGGGTCCAGCATTTTGAGGGATGTCTTACTTGCTGACCCATAAACAACGCTTCCATAGTCTAATCGTGAACCTATCAGGCTGGTAAAAACACGTAAAAGAAGTTGTTTGTCAGCCCCATATGAAGAGTGGGAGAGAACCTTGAGTATATTCATGGCCTTTAAGCATTTATTTTCAGTTGTTTTATGTGTGGAATGAACGAGAGCTTTTCGTCAAGGACTACACCTAAAAACTTGTGTTCATTTCTGACTGGAATTGAGACACCATTGAGTTTGATGTCTGGATCCGGCCGAATGCCGCGCCTTTTCGAAAACAAAACACAAGTACACTTCACTGGATTAAATTTAAAACCGTTGCTATCTGCCCAGCCAGCTAGCTTGTTAACACCAAGCTGGACTTGGCGCTCGCAGATAGACAGGTTACAAGACTTAAAGGATAATTGCACGTCGTCTACATAGATTGAGCAGGAAATGGTTGGTGGCAGAGCCTTCCGAAGAGAGTTCATTTTTACAATAAACAACGTGCAACTCAAAACTCCACCTTGCGGAACACCGTTTTCCTGCACATGAACTCTAGAGAGTGCAGTTCCAACTCGCACGCGAAACGTTCTTTCAGAGAGGTAACTGGCAAGCGTGTTCCACATGTTACCCGACATACCAAAGGACTTCAAATCGCTGAGGATGCCGTACCGCCAAGCAGTGTCGTACGCCTTTTCAAGATCAAAGAATACTGTCATACAGTACTGCTTATGGAGGTAAGCATCTTTAATATATGACTCTAACGCAACGAGTTGATCGTTCGTAGATCGCCCCGCCCTAAAGCCTGCCTGACAGCTCTCGAGAAGACCGTTGTACTCTAAGAAGTACACGAGTCTCCTGTTTATCATCTTCTCGAAGAGCTTACACAGGCAGCTTGTCAGGGCAATGGGGCGATAACTGGCGGGAGAGGAAGGGTCCTTCCCTTCCTTTAGGAAAGCCACTACTATGGCCTCCCTCCAAGAGCGTGGGAAGTGCCCCGAAAGAAATATTTTATTGTAGAGGTGAAGAAGTGTTTCAAGTGTGTCTGCATGTAAGTGTTGTATCATTGTGTATGAAATCCTGTCTGCACCTGGAGCTGAAGGTTTACAAGTACCGAGTGCGACCTTCAGCTCATGAAGTGAAAAGGGGGTGTTATAGGATGAGTTCGACTTATTAGTGTCTCGCAAGGACTTCTTCTCACATGATGCTTTGTGTTTAATGAAAGTGTTGGTGTAGTGTGCTGAACTGGACACGTGTTCGAAGTGTTGTGCAAGTGTGTTAGCCTGGTCTTCCAGTGTGTCCCCTGTTGTACTAACCAGGGGCAGGCTGTGTGTCTGTTGTCCTTTTAGTTTTCGTATTCGTGTCCAGACTGTGTGTGTCAGTGTATGAGTTGATGGAAGTGAGGAAGGTGCGCCAACTCTCCCTTTTCGCCTCACGACGCACTCGCTTCCCAAAAGCCTTTGCCCGTTTAAAAGAAATGAGGTTATGTGACGTGGGGTACCGGCGAAGGACACCCCACGCCTTGTTCTGGGCCTCTCGCGCCCGCCTGCAGTCCTCGTTCCACCAGGGCCTCCTTGGGGTGCGGGACCCACTGGAGGCCTGGGGAATGGACTTTTCGGCAGCGTCGAGGATGTGCGCCGTGACGAGTTGGGCGGCTTCCTCCACGTGTAGGTGTTTTATGGATGTGTGGTGTAGTTGAGATGTTTGTGTGAATGTGCTCCAGTTTGCTTTTGATTCATTAAACCTTTTATGGGAAGATGGACTGCTCGGGCCTATACCTATATACGTTAATGAAGTGGGGAAATGGTCACTACCATATGGGTCCGTGCCCACACCCCACTCAAGACATGGAAAGAGAACTGCGGAACCAATAGCCAAGTCAAGATGCGAGTATGTATTGTGTCCTAAGTTATGGTATGTAGGCTGTTTTTGTTGAAAAGGCATGCTCCGGAGGATGTAAGAAACTTCTCTATCAGGCGACCTCGGGCATCCGTTCTAGAGGAGCCCCAGTTGTGCGCATTAAGGTCGCCTGTTATGATGTATGGTTCGGGCAGCTGGTCGACCAGCGCCTCGAAGTCAGAGCTCAGAAGTGCAAAATCAGGAGAGATGTAAATGGAGCATACCGTTATTAACCTATTAAATATTATCGTACGGATTGCTACAGCCTCAAGGACAGTGTTCAGAGTGACAGGGTGGCAGGCTAAGGATTTCCGGGCGACAATTGCCACACCTCCTGAAGAGTGTGTGCAGCCAACCCTGTCCTTTCTGAATACCATGTACCTATTTAAGAAATTTGTTTGTTTAGAATTGAGGTGGGTTTCCTGGAGACACATGATACTTGGCTGACTGGCATGCAGAATCTCATACACATCGTCAAGATTTTTAAGGAGGCCTCTGCAGTTCCATTGGATGATGTTTTCTGTTCCCATTATTTAAGTTTAAGAATAACTGGAGTGTGTGTGTGTGTGTGTGTGTGTGTTTGTTCATGTGTCGTCTTTCGGGGCTGTTATTCTAGGATTTTTAGGCTTTTCTGTCTGCTTGGACATCGGAGGCCGCTCCTTGCGCTGCGTAGCAGGCAGGAACGGCGTGACATCCATCTCCTCGTCGGATGCCAGAAGGGTGCCCGGCGGACCAGGCCCCCCGGACTTGGCCCCCTTTCGGGAGCCCTTCGTTTGAGCCGCCACCGCCGAGGGCGTCCGGGGCACCAGAGGTGGCACGGGAGGGGCGGTGGCGGCGGGAGCCGATGCGGGGCCCCCGGTGTCCATCCGGTCGGCAACCTCCAACGCACTGGAGGACGGGGAGGCAGAGGCGGGAGCGGCACCGGTCCCCACAGAAGAGGTTGTCACCACAACCGCTGCTGCCTCAGCAAGCGGCGTGGCAACGGATTGGGCTGCCTGAGGCACCCCAGGGGGGGGGGGGGGGGGGGGGAGAGGGACCAGGTCAGACTCACTGAACTGGGTCCCTGTGGACACCAGACGCCGCTCCGCCCCCCGGCGAGCCGCGTCGGCGTACCTCCCCAGGGGGAAAGAGGCGAACCTCTTTCGCGCCTCTGGGAAGGTGATGTTCTCAGTTACCTTCACATTAATGATCGCCTTCTCCTGCTTAAACTTCTCGCACGTTCGAGAGTAGGCGGCATGGGGTCCCTGGCAGTTGGCGCAGGTGAGGGTTGACGATGGACAATTATCGGAAGGATGATCATGCTGAGCGCACTTTGCGCAGGTCAGACGACCACGGCAGGAGTTGGTTCCGTGCCCGAACCGCTGGCACTTAAAGCAGCGGCGCGGGTTTGGAATGTAAGGACGAATGGAGCATCGGATGAACCCTGCGTTGATATGGTCAGGAAGTGAGGAGCAGTTGAAGGTCAGGATAATATGTTTCGTGGGGATTATCTTATCATCTCTACGCATCGTGATGCGGCGCACGGCTGTGACACCCTGATCCTTTAGACCTTCAAGAATGTCGGCATCTGTCTCGTTAAGAAGATCTGCCTCAGAGATCACACCCTGCGAGCTATTCAGGCTGCGGTGGGGTGTGACCCTGATGTCCAGATCGACCATTTTCGTCTGACCAAGAAGTGTGGTTGCCTGCTGCTGGTTTTTTACTTTTAACAAGGACTTCACCTGTGCCTTGTTTTTCGGCATTGTAGGTTTTCCCAATTATTCCATCAAGGTATTTTGTAATCAAAAATACTGATTGTGAAGCAAGAGGGCGGGCTGTGTCAAGAGATTCGATAACAAGGAAACGAGAGTATTTGTCTGGCTTTGGGAAGCTCATACTTGAAAGTGGAGGGAAAGATACTTCGGTGCGGCCCCTTTTCAGGGACCGATCACGTTTGGGGGGGGGGGGGGGTTTGAATTTTCCATACAGCATAGAAAAAAGCAGGGGACGGGGGTACTTTCTTCTCAAACCTTACCCTGATAGCCTGAGAGGTCCTGGAGCTCCCTGCCTGGTAAACAGACAGGGAGCCCATCCGCCGGAGCTTGACCTGGGCTCCGACGGCCACCGTTTGAGGCTCCTACCCTTCACCTTTAAACACATCACCACGGTAGGTTACAGTTTATGTTGGGGGCTCGGGGTCCGCGGTGTCGCCAACACCGTCACCATGAATACTCAAGGTGCCCCGTGGGGGGGTAGATTTTTTAAAGCAAAAGCTTTCTTGCTGGTACCGATGGCGTCCTGTGAAAAAACGATTGCATTTCCCCATCGGTCAGTTGCTCAACCGCAAAGCTCTGATAATGTCTCTGGACAAATGGCGCGTGCGCGAAACCGAGCTTCCAATGCGTCAAAACGGTTGCTTGAAAAATCGCGAGAAAGGAACGGTTCTTGATGAGAAGATACACGCAGCCCTCTTAAAAAGGAGTCCAACAGTCTACCTTTATCGCATAAACCATGTGTCGATATACACTTAGATCGTTCGTACACGCGTTTATTACTGTATATAGTGCGCTGAAACTTGTCGAATTGGTTCCTCCCTTTTTTGCGTTTTGGGCCTTTGAGCGGCTAGTGTTGTTTCAGTTTTGTGTTGCAACATTTCGCCTTGCATACAAGCACCGCCAAAAGAGGCCTGCATGCGGGTCAACATCAGAGCCTACTGTACCTGCTTACCACTGGTGCATACATGGAAAAGAAAGGGGAAAAAATAAAACTGAGTGCAATCGTCCAACCATCGACTGGGCACACTTTCAGCGAAGGTTGGGTTAACTTTGAGCTTTCACATTTCTCTCAACTTCTTAAGTAAAGGATGATAAATTTCGTCTTTGCTAAAACATGTATGCTTTTTAAATGTACTCTGCAAGCAACTCACTGAAACCGGATTTCGTTTTGTACAGGGCAAATGTGGCGAAATTGATCGGAGCCGACGTCGTCCTACTAGGGAGGCCCTTGGGAAAACTCTTGGTCACGGGCTCCCATCACCAGTCTCTCTTGTAAGTCCTGTCAGCTGCTAGCGGGAATTTCGAGCCATTAAAAAGCACGGAGCAAATAAACTTTCTGCCCTGGTTCGAATGCTTCTACGTCCTGACGTTTGCCCGATGGGCGTTATACCACAGTGTGCCTGAGCTTGGTGGCTGGCTTCATTCGGTTTTCTTTCTTATTGTCCAGGTCCTGGATTTTGAAGGAGCCGAGACATGCCTTGTGCAAACCAAGTGTTGCGCAATACTGTAAATTACCGAATTGTGTTTTGGAACATGCACACTCACGATCAATTTGAAGGTGGTCGTGGGAGCATTGACCAGCGGGCCTATCAACCTGCATAGCGACCGTTTTCTGCTGTTTCGAGATAAGGATAGCGCTGCCTTTTTTACCCTCCTAGTCTCTTGCATGATACGACCATGATGCAACCCGTAACATGGGGCAGCTGCTTTTTTCTCCGCCACTCGAGCGAGCACATTCAAATTGATTGATACTGTACATTAGCCCATCGAAAATGAAGCACATAAATAAGTACAAGCTATCATCACTGAATCAGGATGTGACGTATGGCTACGACTCCATAAATGATGTAGCATTACCTGCTTCAGGCTTCCCCGTGTGACTGAAGCCATTCTGTTTTGTTTTCCCTGGGCGCGTTTTCACGCTACCTCGATGGGTATAATGACGTTTAAACCAGAGAGCGGTGCAGCATAATTTGTTTCTAGGGCCCTTTGAAATTTGAAGCAGACTTTTTTGACAATTTTTCTGCCTTTTAAAGTTCCAAAATACCTCACTCCAAATTACGAATCGCTATCAAAAACAATATACAATGCAGACAAAAACATTTACTTCGTTGAGCTGCGTTAAAACGGGCAAATTTCATATAGATCTTTCGGTGCTTCTGCTTTGTTTTCGTGCTCAGTGGCAGGAACACAAATGCCTACGAAGGAAACTAAGAATTACAAATAGAGATTTCTTTTTGTTCACTTTGTTTGTTCCACTGCATAAAGTCCGCATTCATTTTTGAAACACCGGTAAGCTTCGCGAAATCTTCTTGCGATGGTCAAGCACCGTGACAGCGGGTGCGATTCAAGCAATCTTCCCCCAGCTTCATCCCACAGCGCTAACTCTAAATATTCAAGCCTGCATACCTCAGTTTAAGTGTACGTTTGAATAGCAATAAACTGCCTGCTGATATTGCGGGTAAAATCTTTACCACCACTTTCTCCGGAAAGTTGAGAGACGCGCGAAAGCATCCTGCATCCAAGAAAGGTGCGCACGCAAGCAAGCGTGCCCACACACACACACGCACGCGCACACACAAGCACACGCTTGTAGGCATATATATATATATATATATATATATATATATATATATATATATATATATATATATATATATATAAACTTTTTCTGCAGATGCGTCCTGTCACATACCACCAGAATATTCGGAGTCTTGAAATTTTTCTGGGTCATTTTTGCTCTGTTCTTTCTCGCAATAACATTGCGGAAAAGGCCGCCACATAATCAAAATCTGGACGCTGCCGCCAAAAATACACACGATGATAAGGATCATAGAGAAAAATGATTGTCAGACCAGAAGACGTACACCTCTGCGCTCGAAAACTACTGGCGGAAACTACGTCGTCAGCATCTTGGCTAGACATTCAAACTAATGCAGCGAACAGAGCTGTCACCGCCAGCTGCGTCTCACCCAAGTGCCTCTAAGTTTTCCAGACTGCATTGACCCAGTTTCTGAGCGATATCAAAGCATGCCATCCTCAACTTGTCGCGTCTCCTTTCCTGCTCACGACACATGCTGGAAATGTCAACTGCAGGGAGAACAAGGTGGGAGTTCAGAGATCCGGATGGGAGTGTGTTTTAAAGAGTAGAGAACAGTTCATTTTGCACAAAGCAATGTGGTTTTAGAAGAAACTCTATTGTGAAGGCCGGGGGGTGCCAATTTATTCATAAGCGACTATACCGAGACGGGTCTTGGCAGGTTTATTCCAAACACGAGTGTGCAGTCACTACGCTTAAGCAGCAGTTTAGAATACACTTCAACGACTTTTTATGGCCACTTTCGCGGATAAGCGGATTTTCTTCCTTTAAAAGGTATGAAAGCAACAAATTTCTCATTTATTGACCGTGAAGTCAACACTTTGGTGGTGTCTTTTTAACCGCGAATTATACAAGTGCAACCAGGTTATGCTTAGCGTGGCCACCGTTAGAATGTAAAACCAGTGCGTGAACAGCTACGAAAAATATTTATCTCAACGAAGAAAAAGAGCACGATTTAAAATATTCGCTGCTGTCTGGAATTGGCACCAGTAGGGTAATAATGACAGTGTAGGCTAGAACCTGCATGAAATTTTGTTCTGCAGGGCAGGCTTAGAAATATATTCTTCGGGGAACGGGTCAGAAATTGGACTACGTATTGACATGCATTCAGTTCTGAATTCTTTGAATTCTGGAATCTTTCACCATCGAATGAATAGTACGTGGGGATCACCATGTTTTGCAGGTTCACTTGAAAAGGCTTGTCCTTTCCCTGTTAAATATGTGGCACCGAGTGCTTACCGGTGTAGTGTAAACGGATGCTGTCCGTTCGCCGCCTTCGTTTAGAAGAATTGATTGCGCGGCAATACAAGCATTGCATGCGGAATATAATACCCTGCAGTTGGAGGGCTACCTCTGAAGCAATGCCACAATGCGGCAGAGAACCTCCTACAGGCAGAGCCGAGCAGCAACACTAGCAGTTGATGTTCTTCCTATTAACTGGACAAGTTATGTGACTGAGACCCATTTACAGGCGTAGCGAGAAAATGAATTCAAACAGTTGAGCCCGGTCAAGCTCCACCATCCGACTCCTTGTTCTTTTGTCACGGGATCCCTTCTGCCGTCGGCCGCTGTCGCTGGCGGCTCCCGATTGGGCGGTGGCCAGCGGGAGCTCAAGCTGTGGTTTCGAGTGCTCGGCGCCCTAGCTTGTGTCAGTGAACTTGGCAGAGCACCTCGCGTGTGCCGTCTGCTTTGCAGTTTCTTTTCGTCGCCTTCTTTTAAGGGCATTCGTTTCGGTCCTTCCGAATTCTTCGCATGAGAAAGTGCAGTTATTCTTGCTACCAGGTGTCGTGTCACGCTACACAAGCAAAATCAGAAGTCGATGCTACGTTAGCCACGGTGTGACGTTGCCCCTTCGTTCATCATCACCATCATTACGAATTTTGTTTTTAGGTAATTTGAGGCATTGCGTAACTGCTGGCTACTTACAGTAGTGCTGGTTCTTGTTAAATTACATGATCTCTCCGGATGATTTTTCCGTTAGAGCGCAAAAAATAATGCCTGATCAGCTTGCCGACTTCGTTATATCAAGGTTACCCGCCGCAACGTTTCGTTACATAAAGGTCTCAAACACACCAAATCCAATAGTGTGGCAACGGGAATCGAAACACTTCGTTAAATCCAGGAATTCTTTACGTGGAGGTTCGTTACATCCGGGTTTAACTGTGTGGCTGCACGCTGCTCACATAATGAGTTAACTCGGCTTTTAAACTGGAGTTTGAGAAACCGAAAGTATGATTTCGTGGGCAGAGCTAATTACAGTTGTACAAAAAAGTGACAGTGTATTTTTCGCCTCATGTGCTATATCGAGAAGTGCAATATTTCCGTTGCGCTTGAAACAAAAATGACGAGACAGTGGGCTACTATACTCACTCTGATAATTACTCTTGCTTTTTATTCGGGCACTGAGGACGTTGTTGCATTTAGCAAGATGCAAATGGTGTTGCACTAGTCTCAACTATTCTAGAATAACACTGACAAGGACCACAAAAACAAAAGCTGGGCAAGTGTTAAGGTGGCACCTTGTACACAAAACAAAGCGCAGAAAGATAGGGCAAGACAGCAACAAAAGAATCACAAGTGTAAAATGAAAAGACAAGCGAAACAAAATACGTGTCAGGATAGCGAATATAAAAGAAAAGACTCTGGGGAAGCCTGCTGCTCCAAATTTAAAACTAAAAACAACGGGCGAAAACGTCACAGCTGTCGCGGATGTCTAGTAGGCAGTGCGGGAAAAGGCGGCCCCGGGCGCAATAGTAGTAGCAGCAGCAGCAGCTACCGTGATTGCTTCCGTACAACAGCGCACGATGGTAGGGCCAATCGGAACTGATGAACACAGCCGCATTTATGGCCCCGCAACACAACTTTTGCCCGCCTTGTGACGACGTCTGTTGAAAATTTGTGCCAACCCTTTCCTTCCCAGATCTTTTCACCTATCTTTGAACACTGCCAAGCCTAAGTATTCCTTTTCTGGCCCGTGCCATTGCAGCACGCAGAAAGGACAACGAGGGGACTAGCAGGGAACTTGTAAAGTGCTGACAGGCAAACAAACCCTTGCATGGAGAAAGCCGGTAGAAACGCCAAGGAAAAAATATGTGTTAGGCAACCGACGGACGCTGAAGAGGGACCGTTTGCCCAAACACCCTAAATAAAACGGGTGGAGCCCTACATCAGAAAGTATGAAAACAGGTGCTGCATGGAAGCATGGGAATGAAGGTTGGTAAACAGGAAGCCATAAAAAATGTATTCCATACGGAAGAGCGCTCCCGATGGGTGAAAGCGATTGGAAGTTTGCCAAATTTTTTTAAAGGTTTTTCACTTGCTAGTCCTGGATGAACAGCATTGTAGGAGTCAGTTGAAATACTCGGTGGTCATGATTCACATATTCCTCTACTGTCGTCATTTCGGCAAACAAACAACGAAACAGTGGAGGCGCCATTTGCCTGCAGTCATAGTAAACAATAAAAAAGGAGCAACTGCCGAGAGAGACAGCCGAGAAAAGTTACAGAAACTACCCAAAAGGTGGAAAGCCGAGAAAGTATATAAAACGTAAGCTCTATCTAAAAAAAAAGAAAACTTCATGTCACCGAAAAAAGTAAGAAACCACGTGATTTATAATGGGAGTTCGTAGGTAGCGCGTCCCAGTGTTAGACTTGCTTCACTCACCCCGCCAAATGTATTCCTCCCCGTCAGAGAACACCGTTAAGGTAAAGACAGACGCGTTCCTACCGCCTTCTCGATTCTGACAAACAGCTCCTCAGAAACAAAACGAGCCGTGAGATACGTCGAGGTGGTGTTCAGAAGAGCCAGCTCAAGCAAAGTATCTGTTTCTGCCATTTCGCGTATGATTGCACGCAAAGCCTTCAACTGAGGACAAGAATTTTTCAGGGTGTGCACTGATGGGGTGCGAGGAGGGGGTATAAAACCAGCGCAGCGGTGAATTCGTTGTGGGAATCCAGCACGACCATTTTATTTCTTTCTCTTACTTGTTTCCATATTTCGTTGTTTTCTACTTTTCTAGCAAAGTTGGAGGGAAAAAAACGATGAAACTACAGTGGAAGCTCATGATTCGGAACCAAGGAGGAGCCCAAGAAGCAGGTGTGTTCCCATTTCATACTGCAGTAAGACCGCTCTTCATGTCATGGGCGGGTCAGCTTCGGTTCGGCTTCGGCTTCAGCTTCGGTGAGTCAGCTTCGAGGTGGTAGAAAGACAGAAGGGGGAGAGAAAAGGAGAAGGAAGAGAACTACACATTTCTCCGTCTTCCTACTGTTGTTCAATGCGCATATTTAATGACAAAACCTTGCGTTTCGCGTCTGACTTCGAATAACAAAGGGAGTAGAGCAGTTCGCACCCCCCGAGCAGCAGGCGCCGTTTCACCGTGTAATTTTTTTGGCACTCAACTTTGTAATCATTTTTTTATACCGCAGTTTTGTTCAAGTGTCTTTCCCGTACGTTCCCAGAACAACTTCACCAAAAGAGCTTCACCCCGGTTTTAGCTTTCAAGCCAATCCGGGCCCCGGGTTCGTCTTGTTTTACTTTCCCCGGACATTCTCCATACTCCGTGCATCCGTAAGTCTCGTACCGGGACGCTAAAAAGCGGTCGCTGGCCTCACAGGGTGGCCGAGGGGGCTCATTCTTATTGCCGTATTTATTTACCAGTTTCACAGTTGCTGGATCGGCGTGCGTCCTTTCTCCACGGCTTTGTTTGCGTCGTTTCACTGCTTTTCCTTTATTCATTCTCCCGTTTCGCTTGGGTGCATTTTGTTTTTTCGCTGCTGCTGGCGGCTAATTGTAGAGACCGGTGTTGAAAAGGCGACGCGCTGCATGTTAAAACTGTGTAGCAGGTGATGCCGTACTGTTGGGTTCGAAAAATGAAAAGTTCGAAAAATGAAGCTCAAAGATAAAAACTAAATTGTTTCCTGAAGACCACTCTTTTCTTGAACTGTTGGCCTCGAAAAGAGAAGTGAACTGTAGGGAGTTCAGGTCATTACCATACGACCCCCTCTGTTTGCATGGTTTAGTACGGCGAGCAGAAAACAGCTAGCGGTTTTTGTGGAAGGCATTATCAGCAGCACCCTCTTTCTTCTTCTGTATTTGTAGAGTGGGATAGTGTAACTTCCAGTGCTTGTGCTATGGTCTCCCGTCGCCGATCTCTCGGACAGAATCTGCATACTTGCGGGGCATACCGTTGTACCGGAACAGTTGCGGCCGCGCCCGAGCTATAAAAGAGGCCGATGAAAGTTTGAAAAGCTCTGACTTGAAATTTGACACCGAATGTTGGTTTTTTTTTACCTTCCACTTGATTTGTCGTATTTTTTGTGAATTGGGCTACGTCAGGGTCGAAATGAAAGGGGAATTTTTCGGTGTTGTAGCAAAACGAGTACTGGCGAAAGACCACTGAATTTGTGTGAGCTATCTGATGATTGCAAGCATGTTCCACCTTGAGTCTCAGGCTTAATCATTGCAATTTTGTAGTTGGATACCTTTAGTGAGATCATTTGTATTCAAAACATTTCATATTTAAAGCAAAGAACTCATTTACGCTAATCGGAAATTCGCTAGGTCCTTATGAAGTATAGTTGTGACTGATATAATGCTTGTTGTTCACAATGTGCCCAAGAGGCCTAGCTATTCTGATTTTCTCCCTCTCCCTTTGCAACGACATGCATGATGAAGGTTGATATTCAAAAAAAGAAGAACTGTAAAAACAAAGACCAAGACGGTTGAAATATAAACGGCTTTCTGCAAAGTCGCAATAAATATTGCTTTGTGTCACCCACATCGCGGCGACGTATCGTTGCCAGATGAGGGCATTTAGTACCTGTACGCTCTGAAAGCGCTGAGAAATGCTACAGCCATACCGAATCTGAAAGTTTTCACCTTCAGTACAATGACCCTCCTAAACAGTTATTATGTCTTCCTCCCTTTAAAGAGCCCTGGTGGGCTCTTATTGCAACCTTTGGCCCCGCTATTTTATCCTCTGCTCAGGAAATTCGTGGTACCATAAGCGACCACATTTAGCTCAGCCTCCGAGGGCATTTTTCGCCCACCTCTCGCTTGTACACCTACTGTATTGTTTTTACGCATCCACCTGGCAACAACGCTGCGTTCTCTTTTCCGTTCTTTTCCTCTTTTGCCTTTCCCGTCCCGTTCTTGCATCTTTTTCTGCTCCCAATGCAATCCACCAGTTTCAATCCATCCACATCCCCTGTTTATTCCTCCCGCATCCAAAATCCCCTGAATTGCATCCAATATCCGTCCCTTTTGTTTCGATGCTGCAGCAGTCTTTCGCAGAAGGTATACCCGCTAGGCTCAGACGGTAAAAAAGGAAAGCCTGCCGAATTGGGTTGTGTATACGCCGGTTCCTGCAGCGAGCATTGCCTACTACATTCTGCCGACCCGCGGGTTCCCAGTCTTGTCCCTACTTCGGCAGAACTCATTTTCTGTCTTGTTCTCGCTATGAGACTTAGAGACTATGTATGGTTATTTCGGTCCTTTCGAGTAAGGACGCTTTTATTGTTTTGTCCTGTTACTAGGATCAGACTTTTTGTTTGGGGATTCTTTATATGGCATTCACTTCGCGCTTTTTGTACGCTCCCGAGGTGTTGTCCATTTCCAAGAAACCATCTTTTCCATCTCACATTGTTATGTTTCTTTTTCAGCCTCGCCTTACTTTTGGGACAGATGCATTTGTAGATTCTTTTTTCAGAAAGTTCCACATCGTTCACTTTTATTAGGGACAGGAGCCGGGAGACGCGCAGTGGTGGAATACTTGCGCATGCTGTGGCAGTACTAAAAGAATGTCATGCCAACTTCCCTTTTAACAGTGCAAGCTGTTCAGCAAATCGTTCGAGGTTGGTGTCCGAAGTTAAAAATACCGAGAAAATACCGAGCGCATGTGAGCGGGTGGCTCGCGGCGACCACCCGGCAGTTAAGAAAAAAACTAAGAAAAAAAAACCGCGCGTCCCCGGCGTGCGTTTGTCAAACCAAGCACACCCACTTAGGGAGATTGACAAAGAAGGCCGATCAACTGTGTAAGCCTCTGCGTTCTACCATAGCGATAACAAGGCACTGCTACTGAAGAGGAAGACTGAGCCTACGTGTAACTGCACACAGCACTACGATGTACTTCTAACATCGGCTCCACCAACACCACCACAGGGATTGGAAGTGGTCGCCGAGGGAGATAGAAAACGTAAGCTCACATTAATAGCAACAAAAACGAAGTAAAGGTCAATGAGGCAGCGAAGAAGAAGCAAATCGGCTGCAATCGTGGATTTAAACAATGGTGATGGTTGTGAGTATTGCTTACAGCTTCGCTGCCTTCACATCGTATGCATTACTGTGAGTCTCCTTATAACAACGAAGATGTAGTAAGGGTCATCGCGGCAGCGAAAGAAGAATTAAATCGCCTGCAATCGTAGGCTTAAACTGTCGTAATGGTTGTGAATGTTGCATACAGCTCTGCTACCTTCAAGTCTTACGCGTTGGTAGGAGCCATCCTTCTTTTTCTGTTTGCGTTTGGTCTGACCCGCATGTCAGACCAAACGCAGGCTGAGGAAGCGGATACTTTTACGACGCCTCTGTTTGTGTGCGTTACGCCGCGAAATACCGTGACCGCAGACGAGCTACGACGGCAGGCTGGGCCACTAAAGTGCTCCGCAGTTAAAAGAATTACACGCGACCAAACATCGTTACTGAGGAAAGTAGACGATGCCGACTTTTCGACACGAGTACCTGCGACCAAGCTTGAGTTTTTTTTTTTTAATTCGTCCGCAAGAATTTTTGGTTTCCGACATATTATATATGACCCACTCCCACTGTGATTGCGAACTCATTCCCCGCAAGTCTAACGCTCGTTTTCCTTACCCACAAAATCAGCAACTCCCGCAACAAACCGGCATACAAATTTAGGGGTAAAGGAGAAAAATGCGGCAATAACGGGATAATTTAATCGACCAGACTTACGGGAAATCCCGAAGGTGCACCAGGGCAAATTTGTTTTTCAACTACGAAGTTTCTGAGAAAGCTGTATAGATTTCCTTTGTAGCTTTATGGTTGCGTTGAGGTGGATGTGAAACTTTCCTTCGCACAACAGGGGGAATTGTTTAGAGTGCGTTAAAAGCTGTCGGAAAGTAAGAGTGGGTGGGTCAGGATAGGGAGTGCTCCACTGAAAATAAATGTTGCGTGAACCATGCACGCACGGCAAGATCCCCATATTTATCCCTGCACTGCTGATATACTAACTATGGATCGCAAAAGACAACCTACATAATTCCCGACTTTTTGAACAAACACCCTGTTATTCTTACATTGATACAGTCTTCCCTTTTTGTACAATCTTTCAAAAAAAAAAGTTGATGTGTATTTGCTGGAGCTACAGTGAACAAGCTATGATATAGATAAGCGTAATATTACCGTTGAATATTGCTCTGTATTTATACTTTGTGATGTTGTTTATACTTGCAATGCCAATTCTTAAGTAATACAAATTCTACCTTTACATCTGTTACCTAAACGTTGTATCTAATGGAGTTTGTTTTGTGTATTATGTTTTCTGTGCTAGAAAATTGTGTACTTTGTCACGTTGCTGCTGAGTTGTGTGGGGGGGGGGGGGGAAGGAGGTGGAGGAGGGGCGGGTATGTCGCTTTGTCAGGTAATTCGTTTGTCCTTTCGGCATCCCCCGAAGACAACCGCTTCCGTGATGTTTTTATGTGTTCATTAAGATGTTTACTCGGTAACACTCCCCTGTAATTTTTTTCGGTTGTCTGAAATAAAAACTTCACATTCACATTCACCTCAGCAGAGTTGGTGTTTGGGCTCGTTGGCAGCGGGAATTCATGACTTCGTGTAGCACAAGAAAACGGACGAGGACAGAAGGAGGCGACGGGCAAAAGTGCTAATATACACTGGTTCTTTACGGCAAAGCTGTCTATAACAAGGACCCAGCAGGCGAGATTCCGTTTCGTTGTGGGTACAAGCCATGCATTTCCTGTGCGCACCCAGCGCCACCTACTTTTTTGCTTGGAAGACACCTTCTGTTCTTTCATGGAACTGCTAACATAGGTTCGCTATTCTGCCTCACTAACCTAAGCGGTACAAACGTTTTTTTTGTAACGAACCCCCGGGTTCGAGCCCCAGGAATGCGAATATTTGTTCCAAGAGCCGTGATATTTCTTTTAGTGAAAGTGTTCCCTTGGCTCAATTCTGCGCATTCTTTTCATACGCAAAAGTCGTTATAGCAAACAAAAGGGTAGCATTGTAATAAGTTGGGCCTCCGAATACCAAACATGCCATAATTAAGGTTTTGCATCGCACCGGAAAGGTGGGACTTGTACCAATCATGAAACACAATATGGCATCCTCCAGCAGATCGTCTTCGACAACAGTTACAAGAATCGGAAACAATATACAAGAATCGCAAGCGGGCCTAGCACTACCTTGTGGCGCCTGCTCAAATCCCCGGATCGTAAATCTCTGCGTCACACGTTCAGCGTGTCGAAAAACTCAAAAAACAAAAGAAAGACCCAAGTCCTTCATATTTTAATAAGGACGGCTTATATTTCCCCTAATAATGTCTTCCGAGCAAAGCATTGCTGTTTAAATGTGACGCCGACTTTGGGGACCGTTTCAAGCTTGGCTTTTGTAAGATGGTTTTCCCACATCGAGGGTCGCATAAGGAAGCTAGTTCCTTTTCGGGGGAGTTCCACTACAAAAGGTGTCTCAGATGGTTCTTTTGTAAAAACTATCGCGCAAATTATTATTTTTTTTTTGCAGATTAGCCACTAAAACGACTATAGCATTACGCCGAATTTTAGTTACTTTTCAAGATTACGTAGTTCGCGGTGAAGTCGTAAATATAGTGGAATTTTCGTTTCGCCGGGGCATAAATTGGCACACGTATATGCAAAGCGTGCGTACGAGGAGGAGTTATCGCCTCTGGATGCGGGTCCATCACTTTATTACTGGATCACCTGCTGTGGCTCGTACTGAAACTTCACCTAGCACCACACATATCACATAGTATTTATTTATTTTATTATTTATTTATTTATTTATTTTATTTATTATTTATTTATTTATTTATTTATTTATTTATTATTATTTATTTATACCGACCACGACACCGCAATTTGCCGCCGTAAGGTCGCACATTTCACTGCATACACTACCAGTAAAAATGAGCAAAAAATGTGGGCCCAGCGATAAGAACGATTGTCCCACAACCAAGTCTACACAACTCTGCACAACTCTACAACTCTGCAGAACCAACTATTGCTGCCTGCAGTGGACCCTGGAGGTCGCGGAATCCGCACAATGAAAGTACTGGCCATTGTTGGTGCTTCGGCGCATTGCTGCTCCATATTCTCGAATTCACAGCGCAAACAATAAACAAGGACGACAGAGAGACCGAGAAACACAGCGCCTGCATGTCTCGCCCTCCCTGTCGTCTTTGGTATTGTTTGCGCTGTGATTCAAAGAAAAAAATGGGTCATAACAAGGTACAACGAGGGGAGGGCCATTCTTTTTGACCTCTGAAATAACCATGTAGGGGCAGGGCTCACGAGACAAATTGAGCATCCCAGCACTTAAAAAAGAGAAACAAATCTCTCTCCGTTTGTATATTCTACGGATAATGCAAGATATTGCCGGAAGACAAGCGGAACAGAAAAGGTCAGCGAATCGGTGCAAAAAAATTCAAAGGTTGAAATGTCGGTTGAATCATCGTGCATTGTGCGCGAATGTATTCCGCAAATGGAACTTCCAGAAACGTTACCCCACGAAGGAAAGCGTAGTCAAAAATGTCGAAGTGAAAATGACAGCGCTTCGGGAAAACGAGATGGGGGCTGTTTCACGCATCACTGGCTTCCTGCCGCGTCTCGACTTGGCTTCGCAACGCTGCCCGAGATTTGCTAAGGCTGGCTTGGCTTGGCTTGAAAAAGGAACGGTTTGGCGTTTGAAAGCAAAGTTTTGGCGCTGCACGAGCAGTATTTTTGGCAGAGCGACGACGACTTTGGCGTTTCTAAATTCACAAATGCAGTTTGCATAGAAAAGGGACGAGCAAAAGAAATAAAAACGGTAGTGCTTGAACTTGATGACATACGGACGCTGAAACTTGGCGCCTTAGTAAGCAACTAGAAAGCAAACTCAGGTCGGGGCAACGTGCCGTGGAACGAATAACGTTAGGAATAACACTCAGGAACACGAAATAAGCTACCTGGGTCAGAGAACAACTCTGAGTTGACGATATCATAGTTAAAATAAAGAAAAAGAAATAGACTTGTCCTGGCCATGTAGTCAGACGAATTGACAACCGGTAGACAATTAGGGTAACAGAGTGGATACCAACAGATGGGTCTGGAAGAAGGGGAAAACTAATAACTCGATGGAGGGATGAAATACAGAACTTCGGGGGTAAACTGTGGACTCGAGTGGCGCAGGATAGGAGAGGTTGGAGGTAAATGGAAGAGGCCTTTGTCCTGTAGTACACTTGAGCAGACTGACGATGTTGATGAGTACTTGAACCAAAGAGAAACACCGGTACGTTGTATCTCCTTGAGCGAAGAAATTTTGAGGCAAGAAAATTAGTTCTGAAACGCTCGTAAGGTTCAAGGAGAGGCTTCTTTTCCGCACGCTTATGCGAGCATTTTGTATGAATAGGGTTCCACGTAGCGTGGTCACACTTAGTCAAATTTTTATAAGGGACGAAGCCCCTTAGGAGTTCGGACTGTCAGCGACTCATGTCGTCTTGGTATCATACGTAGTCACGGTACTAAAACACCGGGACACTCGTTTTCCAACGCCTCGCGCTAGAACGCTTCGTGCTTCAAAGACACGAGGCTTACAGGCTGTATACCTCTACCCGGAACGGTTTCATCTCCGTTGGCAAAAACGCCAAGGCCCCAAGAATACACTTAGTTATACGCTGCATGCTTCGCCGTTCCCCAGGTTCCAGGTTAGTGGAAATGGTCCGAGATTGTAAGACGCGCTGCATGGCTAACTTCGTTCAAGATCGTTCGCACGGGACTGGCGCTACTGCGACTGATTTTATGTCTTAGTTCTTCGCACATATATACCCCGATCCGAGCCCACACACCATTATTCAGATAAAAAAATATTGACATAGACTTGGATTCCAAGCGCAATACCAAGAGAAAGTGTCTAAATTTCGTTTGTGTTCCCCCTATTTTTTTTCCTGTGGTTGTTTTATGGGCGAAGCACCTTAGGGACTTGGGCTGTCCGCGTCTGAAATACCGGGAGACTCGTTTTCCAACGCCTCGCGCTAGAACGTAACGCGTACTGAAAGAACAGACCGGGACACTTGTTTTCCAGCGCCTCGTGCTACTTCTTAGCATACTTCTTAGCTTGGTCCGGCGTGTGACACTAAGACAACTTACCGCCAGTCTGTCTCTCATTTATTTGCTTAAATCCGGTTCAAATCAAGAGAGGGCGCCACCGCCTAAGCAAGCGCGCGACTGCTCCTCCCACCGGCGCTTCTCCGGCGCCCAATTAGCGGGAGCCGTGAGGCAAGAGACAGACTTACAATCTTTGAATACACTTATACACTGCATGCTTCGCCCATCCACAGGTTTCACGTTAGGAGAAATGGCCCGGTATTTTTCCTTTGTGCGTAAGCGTCGAGTGTGGAAGGAACGCGAATAATATTCCCGCAGCAGTTCTGAAAGAAAAGCTGCGGCTTGTCTGCTGCGTTCACAATGTTAATAAGCACAGATCAGTAGAAGAACCACTTCCCGAAATCGAGAAAAGCAATGTTACAATTAGGGAGCCCTTTTACTTACGCGCAAGTATCTCCAATCTCAAAACTGACTCCCATGAGTGATGGCTACGATAGCAAGAGCGACATAAAACTCAGCACTGGTTGACATGGAACGACGGCAAAATACTGAAAAGACCACGAGCAAAATGTTTCGCTGTTTCTTTTAATGACCCAGGGATTTATTATGACACTATCATGAAAAATCCCTTAAATGACAAATGGAAGAAGTGTTTGCTGAAGGGCCCGTTGATACATTGTAATGCGAAGAAAAACAGCGCAACAGACAGGACCAAGAACGGAACCACAAACCGCCGCACCTGTGGTTTGTGGTTCCTTTCTTTGCCCTGTCTTTAGCGCTGTTTTCGTTCGACAAATGGAAATACTGACCAAACAGCTCAGGCTGTACACGAGAAGAAAACTTTTCGGCGAGGAGTTGGCGCACAACTTTAGTGGAAGCGCCATTTGTGCGGAAGCCGGAAAACAAAAGTTTTTTTGCTTTCAATAAAAAGTGGACCAAACTTGTGTACAGTTCGAGAACGAAATGAGTACAATTTGGGAATGCGCTCCTGCGAAGGTTCACTCTCTCTCACCCTTGCGCAGAGACAAGCCTCGCTTTCGGGATCGCTCAGAGCAAGGCAGAGCGATAAGTGAAACGTCTATTCGGTGGAAGAATCGCTGATGACCGTTGCGGTACAAAACAATGCGGCTAAAAAGCGGGAGACGGAGCGGCCTCCGTCATCACCATTATTACCTCGTTCGCGGAAACGAAACGACGCTCAAAAGCACCCCCGTATTGCCAAAGTGAAGAGGGGAAAAGACGCGAGTGAGATGGTACGGCCACCGAAAGCAGCCTGAAATAACTGCCACACGGGAAGAGAAGCAGGAGTGGACAGTTCTCAGCGACGTAAAGTGTGCGCGTTCCACCCAGACAGCGAGATGGCCAACGGCGACACTGAAAATGTGAAGTGGGGAAAGGAACAGCTAGCAGATAAAGGCTTCCAACCGAGACATCAATTGCAGGCGAGGAGACGAAGAGTAGGGAATGAGTAAGGCAAAGAAAGCGATACAAAACGGGAATGGGGTATCTGTTACCCCGCCTAACTGTCATTCACGAGTGAGAGCCCGAAATCAAACTGGTGGGACAATCGACGCCGACATCAATGGTTGTCCCTTCTCTGTAAGTGCTAGCTGTGTGCAGAGAGAGGGAAAACCGTCGCGCTAAGATTGCCGCGCACGCAGTGCTAAGGTGCCCTGGTTATCCGTGGAAGTAACGTACGAGTGTGAGGCTATATCGAGCGAGGAAGCGCCCCCGGATGTTGGAGGCATGTTAGTTTGGTCACTGCTCGGGCCGCAGCAAACGCTAAAACGGTCCTTTGTGCGCCAAAAGCTTTTAGGTCGCCGCTGGGTGGGAAGCGGGAAGATTTGCCGCTGGTGTTTTTACGGGGACGGATGGCGATGCGAGAATTAGGACTAACGGCCGCATCACTCGTGGTCTGTGGGGCCAGCGGAATCACGGAAAGACATTGAGCGGAAGATGGGTGGAGGCAGTATGAACGTCTTTGAGGAAGACAAAGGAAGAGGACGGATGTGGTGACAATGAAGCCGCTAAGTCGAAACTCGTGTCCGGTTTCAGGAAGCTCTTGCGTCGTTTGCTTGGTTGCCGGTCCGGTCCCGCACTTATTCTTTTTTGAAACCGTCGGCATGGTGCGATCAGGGACTGGAGAGTACTATGGGGAGTGTTTCGGCGGTAATCAACTATAGATGGAGTTCTTGTGCATATGCCAATGGCACGAGGTTCCCTAGATGGACTTCGCCTTCAGGTAGACACAGCGCAGGGCATTTTGCGGCGCACCTCGGACAATTGAGGTCTGCTATAGCGAGTTGAAATATCGCAGAGTGTATCGCAAGCTCCCTAGTCGCCACAGTACTAAACATACCAGATCGTTGCAGTTGGTGATGGCAGTTTGGTGTGTGGGAAATGGTGTTAGGGTTTTCAAAAAGGCGATCAAACTGAAGCGGCGTAGTGAGTGAATTTGACATCAGTCCAGGACATAGATCAGGGAGAGGGAAACCGTTATGATGATGATGGTTTGGGTTGCTGATGCTGATGCTGACCAGGAGGACAGCATCTGTCTGATTCTTGAGGTCTAGTTCAGAGATGACATCTGGGCTACTGTTCAGGCCCCGGTCGGGTGTCACCCTGATTTCAAGATTGGCGGCGCGAGTTTGAGCAAGGAGGATTGGGGCTTGCTGTTAGTTGTGTACTTCGAACGAGGATTTCTCCTGTTCTTTGTTTTTTGGCCATATACGACTCACCTATAGTGCGCTCCAGAAATTTTGGCATCACGAACACAGACTGTGAGGCAAGATACTTTTCTTGTTCAGCGGACTCAGTCATCAAAAAGCGGGGGTAGTTATCGGGCTTTGAAAAACTGAGGCCTGGGAGTGGCCGAAATGAACCTTCGGTGTGGCCCGTTTTCAGGGGCCGATCATGTTAGTGGGGTTTTTGACGATTTACCATATGGCACGTAAAAGGGCAGGGAACGGGGGTACTTTCTTTGTCAGCCTTACCCTGATAGCCGAAGAGGTCCCGGAGCTCCCTGCCTGGTAAACAGACAGGGAGCCCATCCGCCGGAGCTTGACCAGGCTCCGACAGCCACCGTTCATGGTTTCTGAACCCTCCACCTAAAACACGTCGTCACGGTAGCTCACAACTTCTGTTTTGGGGCTCGGGGTCCTCGGTGTCACCAGTACCGTCACTAAGATTACTCAAGGTGCCCCGTGCGGGGAGGAAAACTGTTATATCTGTGCTTCCACATAGCCATGAAGGCACCGAGAAGTAGACATATATCATTCGGTACATGGAGCAGTGAGCAGGAAATAGGTGACCGATTCAGCCGAAAGATTTCTGCTTCCTATTTTGTTGCCCATTCGAGTGTTTTAAAAGGCGCTGCACAACCAAGCCCTATGATGGAACTTGAACATTACAAGACCAAACGAGGCAGAGGGAAGAAGCACTTTTTCTAAGCATCGACAAATGAAACACCACATGATAGGTACTTGTAACGAAAATTTTAAAACCAGTGTTGCGTTTCGTTTTGGTAAGGTTCAAGAAAGCCAGGATCGTCCCTTCCCGGAACCCCATAACAAGGCTCTGTCGGCGACTTATCGGGTGTCGTGCCGGCTTCTGTTCTCACGGTGCTTGTCCGACAACACAATAGAAAATACTCTTTCCTCCATCGCTGCCTGAAGAAAAAAAAGTCAAAATCGATGAACTGGACAAAAACAAAAGTGATAAGTGCGCCTTTCACTTGCCTTCGCCACGACTGATGTTTACCACCGCGCCACCACAAATCGATTTGCGAGCATTTGCCGGACCGCTAATGCCCGCTGCGTCGTTTCGTTCTTTACGGCACTTTCCCCGGCCAGGATGCTGGTATTGCTGGACGGGAGTAAGAAATCACAATAAGTTCTCCGTACACCTTAAGTGAGGGCTGGAGCTGGGAGAAAAGCTGCAAGAGGGTGTCCGATTTGAAATCGATGCGAAAGTAAGCTTCGTTCACTGTCTCACCGATAAGGGCACAGGCGAACGACGCAGAGCTCGGATGACGAAAAGGAAAAGAGGGCGTTGCTGCCTGCGGCGTGAGCGATTGGAACTTTTAGGGGCAGTGTTGCTCTGTACGATTTCGAGTGGAGAGAATGGAAGAAGGTGAGGAGTGGCGTGTGCAAGACAGGCACGTGAGATGAACCTCAGAAAGCCATCAGCAGATTTTCTCCTGGATTTCTTTGTCCATCCTATTTCTTTTCTTCCTCGTCCAATAGGTGACGATGACTGCAATGCAAGGTACGTTCGTCAGGGAGTGTCATCGCTGACAAAGGTCGTTACTCACAGCGACTTAGTACGTCCTGCTATCGAAAAGAAAACATTAAGAGGGAGCCAACACATAAAGGAAAAGGAGATGCGGCGACTCGTCCCATGTTTTTGTAAATCGACATAAGCTTGCACCACACGCCTTCGGGCCCAACCGCACGTGCAATCGATTATGCATCGCTGGAGCTCTTTTTTCCGAGCGTGCGCGTGTTTCCGCGCGCACATACGAACGCTCCCGCACGACCACTGCTCCGCGCGAGTATTGAGTAGGCAACCATGTCGAACACGCTCCTTGGTAATTGCGGTATGGTCCCCTTTTCCTAATGATAGAAACTACACGACTGCCGCTGTTCTCTGCCACACACGTTTGCAGAGGGATCAGCGTACGATGCGTCGTAATCACTCGCAGTGTGCAAGGTTCGTCGACTACTATTGCGTGGAATAGCCTGGTATGGTTTGATGCAGTTAGGTCGCCGGATGTTTCAGCAGAACCTGGCCACATTAAAGCATAGATGCATTAAAAAGTTGCGGTCACTGACCAAGTTACACGACCAGTATTGATGTATGGGATATAGTACGGGATCGTCGATTACAACGAGCTGTTCTGGTAGTGTACGGAGTCCAGAATTGGACGGAACTTCGTCTAGGTCAGGTTATTAATGGACAGACAACCAATTTTTGTCGGCTATATGTTGTCTACCTCGTATGAAAGCCTGCGTTTTATATAGGGGGGTAACCATAGGCTAAGTGCTTAGGTGGTTAGGCCAAGTGTAGCCGGATTTTAGAGGGCCGTTCTGGTCGGTCCCCAAAACTGACAGCGGATCCCGGGGAGGAGACGGCGGAGGGGAGGGCGAGAAGCTCGACCGACCCTCACCTCCGCTGTGTCTCCTGCCCTGAACCACTAGTGCAGCTGCGCCAGTTCGTTTTTGCGTTTTATTAGCCTAAGGAAAACTGTCATCGTTAAAATGGTATAGCAAGGGGAGCCGCATACGCATCTGGCCCTTGTGCTCACACTCGATGATGAGATGATTCTATTGGTTTCCCCTTTGATCGGGGTGTGACGTGTCATTACCAAAAAAAACTAATATACCTATGTTTTACACTTTTGGTGCATACTAGCGCTGCTTAGGGCAGACACAAAAGCTATTGGACAAAATCTTTTTTTCTGTTACAAGTGGTAACTGTCCTAGCATTCCCCTCTCTGCTTTTCGTCCACCAGCATTTAATCTTCTTTTCGCCTCACGCCTGTACTTCCTCTGTGATACCTTTAAATCCTAGGGCTTCTGACAGCCCAAATTCCCTTCATGTAGATTCTGGATACCCTCACTATTCTAGCACGATGTGCCGCATAGTTTCTGTCTTTCCGCAGACCACGCATACCCATCATTGTGAATACTTCCCAAAACAGTCTATTCAGAGGCCACCTGCTCTAGCCTCAAAAGCAAGCACTGCCCGGAGAATATCGTAGAAATTTCCTTACTGATGTTCATCTTACTCAGCCCTGTACATTACTAACGACGTTTTTGGCTTCCATTTTTTCCCTCCATTTATTCGTTTCAATCTGCCGCCTTTTTGGTACTTGGCGTTTGGATTCCCCACTGTTCTTACCGTATTTCATCTAGCCTTCTAGTCTTTCTTAACCACGCGTGCACGCTTTTCAGTATAGGTACCTAAAACCTAGCTCCCACCTCGTTGATCCATTGCCCTCAACCTCATCTCAAACATATTACTTGCGCATCTTAACTCAAACGACGCCAGCCATACTCCTGAACTGCTTCGTAGTTTTTCCATCGCGCAAGGCCAGACTCCACCGTTCTCTGGTTATTCAAGGCTGATAGAACGTTGATTTTAAGCAGAGACAGCATTCGCAAACGTGAGACCCGGAACCATTCTCCTTCCACATTCCTCTTACTACTTTCTATTTGTTATAACCCCCAAGCCTATGATTCATTAAGCTGCGTTTCGCTTATCCTTAACCTTATTGCTCCTGTGTACTTAAGTAGCTATCCCCTCGTTTATCACACTCCCAAATATTTATATTCGACTCTAGGTACTTCGCCTGCTGGATAGACACTACGCGGTGGTAGCTCATTGAAACCATATTCCTGCATTTTCTGCACCGAAAATTTAACCCGAGGTCATGGCTTCCTGGCCGCATATATTTTAGCCGCTGCATATCGGTTTGGTTATCAGCTAAAAAAAAAGTCGTCTGCGTATACATTCCCGGAATATGCTGTTGTACCACTTCGCCTTGCAGCATATGGGTTAGGCAAAACCCCTACTTGACTTCTTCCAGTTTCTTTTCTAACCCTGCCATATAAAGCATGAACAGTATTGGGCTCAAAGGGCATCCTGTTTCAGTCCCCGATGGATGTTGACCGGCGGGCGCATTTCTGTCCTTCCCAAGTAAGGTGACTCTATTGTCTTTATAGATGCTATAAGGAACTGTATAACTCGTCATCTAATCCCTGGAGTTTCAACATTCTCCACAGCCGTTCTCTGTTTACGTTGTCATATGCCCTTTAAATGCCCAAGTACGTAATCCATATGGTCTATTCTGTGCTTTCGAAATTTCAATGCATTGCGAAATCTCGAGCGGGCGCCAAAGCCGGCTTCACTGTCACAGTCCCCTATCTATGATGGTGTACCCTTTACATGCGCGCAGTTTTTCCTCTTGGTATATTTTTTTTTTCTGAAATTGCTTTAATAGTGTACATGTATAACAGGAGACCAGGGCTAAAGGCGAAAACCGCCTGACGGGGTCCCGGCCCCCTTTTCACGTTAATACATCAATTCACATCAATACATTAATGAATAATTAAAACAGTTCTATCAGAGTCACTCGGAGCATAATGCAGAAAGGAAAACATTGAAACAGTGCACTTATCACTTTCAACAAAGTAACAGAATATAACAAAGTAAAGAAACATGAACATGAGCATTTATCAGTTTATACATTACCAGCCTTACCCTCACGCGGAAATTTTCATTAGCGTACAAGTAACAAACACAAAAGCAAATGCAAAAATGTAAGCCATATTGATAAACACAAACAACCAAAAAGATAAAATTCGTACTGAGGTTCATTCAGGGCGATGGATTTTGGCAGACATCAAAGCCTTTCAAAGTTGTTTCTATCCCCTTTTTCTAGTTCATAAAACACCGCAAGTACATTGCATAGAGATACAGGTTACCGAGTTATCACAGAAACATTTGTGTTTACTAAAAGCGTCCTGCACTTCTTTTTAAAGGTGGATGGGACGTCGTAAAAATTCATGCTCAGTTCTTGCATATTTAGCACTTTTGTTGACTGAAAATCAATAGTCTGCTGGCCGTAATTCGTCCTTATAGGCAATGGCCTTCGTTTTGGATTCCGGATATTATATTCGCCTGCACTTTCAGATGGTAATTTATATATCCCGCTCCTGTAAATCCACTGTAGAAGCTTAAAATAATAAACTTTGTCGGCTTTCAGCATGTTGTATTTAATGAAGAGTGGTCGTGTTCTTAGATCGCGCCTATAACCTTTGAAATTTTCGCACATTCGCAGAATTTTCTTTTGCAGAATAATTAACTTATTGTAGTTATACGCGGTTGTGGTGCCCCGTACCAGGATTCCGTAGCTTAGCCTAGAATAGAAAAGGGAATAATATAATGTCTGTTTCAGCCAGTTGGGTATCAGTGTGTGTATTTGATAAATTTGCCCGGTAACACGTGATAAGTCCGATCTAAGGCTATTAACATGCGCAGTCCATGTAAGGTCTTCCGCAAACCAGACCCCTAAGAATTTCTGTTCAACAACTCGGTCTAGTGTGGTACCATTGTAGGTTATACTGATGTTGTAGGAATCTCTTTTATTTATTGGTTTGAATATAATTACTTTGTTTTACTTGTCATCATAATCATCACAGCCTATTACGCCCACTGCAGGGCAAAGGCTTCCCATTATTCTCCAATTACCTCGGTCCTGTGCCACTTTACTTTTTTACTTGTATTTAGTTTTACTTGTATTTAGACTTAATTGATTGTTATGGAGCCAGTTAGAAAGCTTTATGAGGTAGGAATGCAGCTTGTTCTAGACACTTTTTTGTGCCCTGAAAAAAATATATTTGTGTCGTCAGCGTACATGATCATGTCGGTTGAGCCAGGTATCGTGGTTATGTCGTTTATATATATAAGAAACAGGAGCGGTCCCAGAATGGAGCCATCTCACCAAGCTCAAGCTTAAACAGTTCCGCTGTAAAAAGGTGTGCTGTCGAATTTGTACACGCTCTGCATCCCTGCTCTCCATCGGTTCACAAAAGGGGACGACGTGCACAGGTGTGGAGAGATCGGGGGCGGGAGGGATGTCGCCAGGCTGGAAACCGAAGGCTGACCGAGCCGCACCTCTAGAAAGCAGCCAATAGAACGTGTACCTTGGAAAGAAAGAAATATATCCGCCGCACCTTCTTAGTGTGTCCACGCGCGGCGACGACACCGAAGCCCTAGCGCCGAAGTCCAACTATATAGGAGCCACCTGTTAATCAAGGATGTGAAGTGGTGAGCAAACGTATTCAGTCCCAAATCCAAGGGCCGTTATTGCATTCCCTCTCACGCTCTTTGTCCACTTCCTAAGCCAATGAAGAAGCCTATTAAACGCTTAATGGTTCACCTATTGAATGCACCATCCCACGATGAAACAAGAACAGCCCGCGGCCCATCATTGACCCTTTCGAGATCCACCTGTTCGGACGCAGGCAAAAACAGGAACAGAGAAGCTTTTTTCTTCCTGAATTAATGCGGTGAGGACGGAAGCTTCAGCAGCCGACGGCCACGGCGTAGCTAAGCCCCTGCCGGTCCACAAAAGTGGTCATTTCCGCTCCGCCTGCCTTGGTGCTCTCCACACTTTAGTGCAGCCACAGGTCCTTTCGCGGATTTTTTCTGTCCTTTTTTTCACTTTATTCGCCTTGGCGCGAACCTTCGGGAGTGCTCTCCAAGAGTCACCTTACACAATCAGCGGTCAGTTAGTTGGGTGTGGGAGGACAGGGGCTAAAAATAAGTCTTCTTGATTTTGTTCGTTTGCCAAGCATACCTTAAAGAAGCCTAACGTTATTTTGGCGCCCAGTCCGCTCGCAGAGCTTACCTCCATCACATTATTAGCCTCGCTTTCCTGTCACCGTTTTCAGTGTATGGAGGTAATTCCAATGCAATAAGCCCTTCCGGCTTTTACTAATAAAAATGTATGCACTGGTTAAAAAATTTTCCCTACCTCAGGCAGTAACAGAATGGTTAATAAAGATCACTTTGATTACGTAGTTCATTAACTGTCGATTTACGTGGCTTAAAAACCGCTGCACATGAAAAAGGCGTTAAAAGATGCCGCTGAAAAGCATAGAAAGGGTGTCGACTGGCGTGCGGCCTCATCACTGCCTCAATTATGATTACGTCATTGAGTCGGATGGATAATAAATGTATCAATAAATAAACCCAACATTCAATTAGTTTTAACGGTTTTAACGTATTGTCTTAAAAAGCTTCGGAT
Organism: Haemaphysalis longicornis; assembly: GCA_013339765.2. Classification (NCBI taxonomy): domain Eukaryota; kingdom Metazoa; phylum Arthropoda; class Arachnida; order Ixodida; family Ixodidae; genus Haemaphysalis; species Haemaphysalis longicornis. The sequence goes on from CM023457.1 coordinate 67,979,921, forward strand.
GGAAGGCTCTTATTTTAGGCAAACCAAAGATATCTCGTTAAACGGCTCGTATGGAATATACAAAACTCAAATATAATTGAGGGTAGTAAAATGAATAAGCAGAGAAGAAATTAATACAATACATACCTAAAAAAATTCAACTACAAGCTGAATAACGCCGAAAAGAAAGAAATGTCGAAAACACCTTTGGCCCGTTCGCCTGCCTTTTTCGAATATTTTACCTTCCTTGTTGTATGTGGTAAGACGGCAAGCAGTGTAGAAATTTTTGAATAAAAAAAATTCTATGCAATAGGCAAATCAGAAAAAAAAAATACTTTTCATACACAGAGGCTTCTTATTTAACCAAGACAAGTGTGCCAGGACTTGAGGGACCGCCAACAAGCTTCCCCGCAGGACTAGGTAAATAGACGGTTGTAACGTTAACAAAGAAACAAGAAATAAAATATACGGTAAGTGGGTCGAGCACTTTGCAAGCTGGGTTGTCCTCCCACTGAAGTCTTTTAACGGCCTTCACATTATTCAACGTACGGGAACATTACAGCCGTAGCGGTCTAATACAGGGTAACGGAAGCTCATTCAATGCGGTAAGAGGGAGGGGGTGGAGGTATTCAATTGTAGGCTAACTAGGTGCGGCTTATGACGAGAAAAATTGTGAGTAATGTCTACAAATTTTCTGCTCAGTTTGGACTGATGGTACAAGCATGGTGCGTACGATCAAGGAAGAGAAGCGGTTGCATTATTTCACGATTGATGACAGAACGTTTAGGGTATTCCCTCTTGTACTCATTCGTACTACTAGTTTACTAACTCGAAACTAGAGGGATGTGTGCGAGACACCTGAACCCTAAATGACGCGGATATTTCAGAAACGCATATGTATATGAACGCAGCCATAGTTCCAGAAAATTTGAAAATGAAATGACCCAACTCTACCTCCACGTACCTTACATGCTTTATGCCAATTCTAAAAGAAATTTGTAAAATCACGTGGTGGCGTTACACAGGAGGTGGCATTCTTGAAGGGATAGTACATGCACCTTATTGCTGGTTTTATTATAAGGTGCTGTTAATATTTATTATCATTTATAGGCTCTAAATAATTGCACATATTATATAACAGATTTTTATACTCTGTTTGGGACTTTAATCACTGATACATGACACACATATACCGATGTAAAATCTGTCGAACAAGCACGAGAACAAAAAATGTACAAGGGAATGTCCTTGTCGGCAAATGCAGAACTCCCAGCACAAATTTCCCTCATTTTATTTTTGTCTTAATCCTTGCGTCGCTTTATGAACTTAAAAGTACTCAACGCACTACTGCTGGAGCCATTCCCGCTGTCCGGCTTGATTAGCACGCAAATGGCCCCAATATAACAAATTCCTAGCTAAACTTGTCTCGCCTCACGTCGGTTAATGCGAATGCCGCTCGGCCACGTAGCCCTCGGAGAGGCCGCATTTGCGAGTTTTGTTTTCGTAGCACGGCCGTCGCCCACACGACAGTGCTGACCGTTCAGTCGCGACTTTCGACAGTGCCACGGGGTCCGCCTTTTTCGGGACTCGTAGTCGCACGCGTAGCATTGAAACGGTATCGACGTTCTGCTGCGAATGAACCGGCTACGGACTTAAATTACGACATGACACGCCAAAGAAAAAAGCGCATTACGTAACACAGCTCACGCTTACCAGACTATTTACAACTGTTGACGCAAGAGCACGGGCTTTCGGTTGCGGCCTGACGCAAGGCGCTTCTGTGCAGCGATGCCAGAGACCGATATTTAAGCACTAACTGAACAACGGAGCTGAAAAACTTAACGTCGTCGACGTGAAAAAAGTTAGACTGTATTAGCGACACGATAGTCCTAGTTATTAATTGAAAGTGATGTTGTGGGGCTGCATAAGATGACCGGAAGAATGTGCGTTAGAGAAATGGGGACTTTTCCCGGACTCTTGCGTAGCGTACGATCTTTACCAGCCGGTTTATTGCGCGCAATTAAAATTTTGCATCTCTTACCTCCAAATCTCATTGTTAAGGTCTTAAAGGGACAGACAACCGATTTATCTGGATCGCACGTCCTCTAGCTCATCTGAAAGTTAGCGCTTTAATAGCGGGGTAACCACAAAAACTTACTAAATAAATTGCCGGAAAGAATTTTACTTTGAAACTAAATTTTCTGAAACCTGTAAAGTGGTGCCACGTAGTGTCGAAACGTGTCGCGACGGTACGTATACAAACAACACCGTCTGTTTAAAATTGTGATTGAGAAGCCGCATCATGGAATAGAAAGACTGGATTTAATGATTGCTTTAGCTGGGGACAAGTTTTTCAATACTCCTGGTCACCTCATCACGTACGTTGGAAATGATATTTTTCCGTGGATCACTGCTGTTATTGCCAGCATTCGTTCTGGCATCATACGCATGTCTCGTAGAAGTAAAAATTTCGCTTTTAAACGTTTTAGGTCCCTATAAGAAGAACCGTTTCGGTTTAGGTGTTTTCAGTGATGCTCCGTCATTCGGGATACAGAGCGTATACTCCCCAAAAAGGGGTTGGCTGTCCTTTAAAGAGGTATTCCTTTTGGGCCTTGTAGCAACTACAGTAGAATCTTGATAAACGGAAATCGCTTAAACAGAATTGCCGCTTAAACGGAACACTAGCGTGTAAGTTGGTTGTTTTGTATACAGATAACGTAAAAAAAACTCTCGGTAATCGCAACTAAAATGTCTGCGTCCACCGTGTAAACGGAACCAGAAATGGAACTTCTTGTGAAACCCATTGGCATGAGAATCAGCCTTTTACGGTTCCGGCTGTTTCGTTTTTGTTTAGTTTTTCTTCCTTCATGTTTTTTCTTAGCCACGTTGGCCTCATAAGCCTCGTCTCGTTGGTGGTCAGCCGTGTTAGCGCAACGAATGCAACATCGCAGTTCTTGTTCCATTCGTTCGGTCTCGATTCAAGACGCCGAGGTTACAGGGCTCAGCTCATGCCGCCTCGTTTGTGCTATTGTAGTGCTATTGGCGCTTCATTACCGCGCCGCCGTCTTCTAAATTCGGTGGCTCGTAAGCACTCACGAAGTTGAGTCCTCTAGCCTCCGTGAAGATGCAGTTGCAAGGACTCAAACAAGAATAATTGATGCATTTCGTAGTGCACAGCCACTAAAATCAACCTCAGCTCCTGCCGCCTCGTTTGTGCCATTTTTGGGCTATTGGCGCTTGCTTCATTACCGCATTGCCATCTTCTAAATTCC
>CM023457.1:67983271-68183271 GCA_013339765.2 Haemaphysalis longicornis
GCAGGGAGTTGGCTAGGAAATAGAGGTGGGGGAAAGCCCTGTGTGCCGCACGCTGTGTAGTGTTCTCACTTTTTTGGGGCAGTACATAGCGGAGCTTATCTCGTGCGGCCCGCAGTGTTGATATAAGCCGCGCGGCCACGAAGAGCACATGCTGCCGGTTGGAGTACCTATGAGGGGGAAATGGAAGAATTAGGTCAGCCACGACTTCCTCCTCGACAAAATGAAGCCTCTAAGAATGATGCCTGTGCTCGACGTGCATGTATTGCGCTTATAAAACAGCAAATATTGCACTGGTGCGCATTTTTTAACAGCATAACTGTGTAAGCTTTTAGTTCGCCATCGAGCGTTACAAGAAAACACAGCCCAGCCAAGCGACGTCAGGGTGCGCCTTGTGAGGAGCGCCCGGCGTCGTCCTGGCTTGCGCGTGGGCTTGCGCCACGGGAGAAGCTCGCAAAAAATACATAGAAAAAATACCGAGCGCACGTGAGCGTGCGCCTCGTGAGGAGCGTCAGGCATCGGTGAGCTCGACCTTCAAGAACGCTTTGCCCAGCGTTCGTGGCGTGATATCTCGCATGCTGTTCTCCTCGCCAGTTCACGTGCGTTCGCGTCTGAAGTTCGCGCTACAGACGCCGAGTTCGCGAAGCCAGTTTCCACGGGTTGTAGCGCGAGCTAACGCGGCCCTCTTTGGGAGAGATGTGAAAGCTTGCGGACAAAACGATCTAGGCCCGCCAGTCATGGATAACTTTTAGCGGCAAGTTCAGAAATCCATGTGAGGTGCCACAGCCGGGTCTCCGACGAAGGGAGAGGGGCTGCCAGCTCTACTGTTTCTCCCGCATTGCACCACTAGTGCAAGCTGCGACAACTTTTTTAACTTGACTGCATGCTGGCGCATCCACTACTTCGTGCCACCTGATAAATTTTGGGCAAGACAGACAAAGCCACGCATCAATCTGATGTGTCGAAGTGGCCATCGATGGTGCTTTTGTGGTGGCGGCTAAGTATTTGCGTTCATGTGGGTCGCTGCTGCAACTCAGCCGGTACCAACTGCGACAGGGAACGTCCCGCGCATGCCCGTCCTAGCGTCACTTGGAATTCAGCTTTCTTTTCGAGCAAGAACAAACCGGTGATCTCTGCGGGAACAACGCGGGAACAACCACTTTCTAGAGGCAAGCATTCTTACATTGCATGGAAGGCCTCTGTTTAGAGGCAAGCATTCCCACACACATTGCATGGAAGGCCCATTTTTTTTTTTTTTTTGGTGCAACCTTTGGAAGTCCGCTTTTCAATAAACAAGCATGACAGGACCTTCAACAACAGATAAGGGAAGCCGATAAAGGACACCACGACCGAGCGAAATGGTCATTTGTAGGCCTGCAGTGAAAGGAACAGCGCTGTCAGCACACAACGGAGCCCGCGAAACAAGGCGGAAATTTCTCGCTTTGGACTCACCAAGGAGACAGGCTACAAAAACCTGCGCACATTCCTTTCCTCTCCCCTCCTGTTGCCGGCGGGGCCAAGGTGGACTCACTATGCCGTTCAAGAATTGCCACTTTTCGCAATTCTGTTTTTCACAATTCTGATTTTACCTCTTACTGCCTGACGTGTCAGTTTAGCCGGCTTTTTGGAGAACTGCTGAAACAGCGTAATCTTCCAAGTGGCGTCTCTCTCTCTCTCTCTCTCTCTCTCTCTATCTGGGTTTTGTCGACAGTGTACCCTTTTCCCTCTTGCATCGCCTCCTTTATTGTTTCAACGCCAGAAAGATCAGCCTGGAGCGGCCAAAGAAGCCCTTTCCTTCTACTCCTGCCGCTCTCCCCCGAACGCTAGCCTTCCCAGCACTTTAGTCACGTGACCGGTTACTTTTGTAGCGACGTGTGGTTGAAAGCGGCAACGTAAGCATAAGGTGCTCCGCTGCTGCGCTTAGTTTTCTACCGCTGGGAGGAGCGCCGCAACTTCGGCGGCCTCAAGCATGGGTTGAATTGGCACCCAGTCGCAAGCCGTTTTAGTATTGCGGACGGTCTGCTTAGCGCGGTTATCCATGCGACCCAGCCTTACGGCGTATGGCCGAAACAGGAGTTCCCATCGCTCGCATTGTAAAGCACGGATGCGTTTGGCGGTGAAGAAATACAGGAGGCGATGCCTGTTATTACGCCGTCCGGTGCAGGCCGTCGAAACGGGCGTGAGCTCAGTGGTTTGGTCCCCGAACAAACCGGAATTTGCGTTTCCCGTCTGTTTACGTTTTTTCTCGTTCCGGCTCTTTTTTTCCTCTTCGTCTTTTAGGTATTCATTATTTGCCCGGTCGCCTCTTGGGAGACTCGTCAGCTAGTTGTTCTGCAAGGGCGGGTATCGGCCGTCGTAATCATTACTCGCTCGGGGTGGCTTCCTGCGATCACGTCGTCGCTGAAAGAAGAAAACATGGTCCCCTAGGAACGTATTGCCATTTTATTTTTATTTCTGAAAATTTCGTGTTACGCCTTTTATGTCAGCTAATGGCTTTTTGCCTCTACTTGCGCGGAGCAGAAGGCAAACCGAACTGCTACAAAAAATGGCGGCGAGAGGTGTAAGGATAAAAACAGATCATTGCGAAGGCATCGTCCCACTACGGCGGACAGTCGCGATGCGGCGAAGCGTGCATTACGGCTGAGCGTCGCAACACGCCGGAGAGTGTCACTACGGGGAAAAGTGCGTTACGGCTGAGCGTCGCAACACGGCAGAGAGTCTCATTACGGCGAAAGAAATATCACTCCAATAAATTCACTTGCAACATGATTACACAACCTTTTAGAGTTAAAATACATATTGCCAGAGATGCAGTATACACTAAATCAGCTTTGATGGAGTAAGAGAGGAAGATCACTTGTGAAAATAAAGAGAGCAATAGGCTCAAGACCGAGCCTTCTGGAACTCCTCTATTAGGTGCGACAGGGGGTGATCCTGTTATCCCATATCACTGAAGCTAAATGAAAAGAACATCATGGTCACCGGTGTCGAATGCTGTCGAGAAATCTTTGAAAACGGCAACACCAACGTCACCACGGTAAATGAAAGATTTAATTTTTTTCTGTTAGGCACTCATTCTTAATGTTAGTAGATAGGACAGAAAAAAACAAAAGTGAGAAAGAAGGAGCAAGCGGAATTTTTAAGATGGCGGGAAATACAGGCCTCAGTGAGTTCTTTTAAAACCTTATCTGACAAGAGAAGAACAGATTTGAGACGATAATTATCCATAAACCTCTTGTGGCGTTTTCTGAGTACAGGAATAATGTTTGCCACTTCCAATGACTGTAGAAATAATACGTATTTAAAAATTAAACTGAATATGTAACTAAAATTACCTGCCCCAAGTAGATTCAAAAGTTCCGTGTTGAATTCATGAATACCTTCTAAGCCAGGCCCGGTAGGCTTTGATTCTTCATTAATAGCCTGGATTTCTTGAAAACAAATGGTATTTAGGAAAAAAAGATTGGGGGCTGCGCAAAAGTTCCCCAGAAATTGGGTGGCACGGACGTTGTGTGCAAACAGTCTAAAAATCTAAAAAAAGTCTAAAAGTATTAGCAATATCTGAAGGTCAGTAAAATTAGTCGCCTTGAGCAATTAATATAATGGGGTTATGCTGGGTAGGAATATTCAGCAATTCCTCAACTAATTTCTATTTTTTTAAGTTTTTACCACACGTATTAAATTCATGGTCGCAGTAGCGGCGTTTGGCTGCTTTGAGAAGCCAAGACTGAATCTGGAAGTAATGCTCACAACGTGTTCCACGATTGGAATTTAAAAATTTACGCTTCATTTTTTATGTAGGTTATCTTTTTTTAGCAAGGCTAGAAGAAGGGGAGTCCGTAAGCAAAGACCACCGAGGGGCGTTTACGCCATTTGAAGCGATTAGGTTGTGCAGTCAAAAACATAATTATTAATGACACCAGATAATAGCTGTAAAACGCGATATCACGATTCGAGAATGATATTCTGGACAAGTCCACATTGATGCAAGGTAGAGGCATTTTTCACGATCAAAGATAGATTGCTTGCGGCTTTCTGCTTCTTAACAGTGAAGCTGTTTTAGAAACGATAGGTCCGCCGTTACCTATCAAGGACTATCAAGGAAAGGCCGAGTGCTCGTTAGCACGTGCATCTTAACTTTGATAATAGAGAAGAAAAAAATAGTCTTCTCTCTCTCTCTCTCTCTCTCTCTCGTAGCACCCGCCGATAGTAAAAAAAACCGGCAAAAACCCCAGGGAGCGAGAAAATGCCGAGCTCTCGTGAGAACGTGCCTCGCGGTGACCACCAAGCCTCCTGCTCCCGCAGTTGCTTCCGCTAAAAATAACAACAAATCAGTGCTGTCGTCAAGCGTTACCGCACCTGTAAAAAAAATCCAGTGATAATGCGAAGTTAAAAGAGCCACCCTGCTTGGGAGAGGTCTCCGAGGCCCCCGCATCCTCTGAGAGTTCATTACGGATAATTGGGCGCATGGCTACAAGTGTGCCACTCCTTCCTGAGACGACTTGCAGATACCACCACCGCTGCCTCGAGTCGATGACTAAGAGCTGGATGAAGTCTACAATGTCGAGGATGACTTTGCATCCACCACTCGCTGCGAAGAAGACGATGGGCTATCCAATGCATATGCCGAGGATTACTAACACCGCAACTATGCAAATAAACAATGACACCGAAGTTTAACTATGTGTCGGGCAATGCTCACCTACAACAGCTTCAAGGGGGAGGGCGAAGCTTCACTGATTATGAGGTTTAACGTGGTGTAATTACTAATAAGGTTTAACGTGGAAACTAGGATGGTTCTAGATGTACCGCACAACAGTGCCGGACTCGCTGCACATTGTTCTGGTTGCCACAAGGTGTATATTTGACTATAGCCCCCTAAATATACTGAACACAACTAAGGGATATTGCACGCGGGGTTAAGGTTGATGGCATAGTGGCTATTATTGTAATGCAAAAACGTGGAAATATATATGCTTAAGAGTTATCTCTTAACACGCAAAAAATAAAACAGATGCCCGAAAAGAACGAAAATACGGAAAAGTCCATCAACATATAGATGCAGGCTCTTGTACGTGACGCACAGCTGCGACAATACCGAATGGAACCATCTCTAAATCATTTGAATGGCTGAACGGCTGAAAATGTCCCCCTTCCGCCGTGTTGCGAGATTCAGCCGTAACGCGCTTTTCGCCGTATTGAGAATCTCCGCCGTGTTGCGACGTTCAGCCGTAACGCACTTTTCGCCGTAGTGAGACTCTCCGCCGTGTTGCGACGTTAAGCCGCAACGCACTTTTCGATGTAGTGAGAATCTCCGCCGTGTCTCGACGTTCAGCCGTAACGCACTTTTCACCGTAGTGAGACTCTCCACCGTGTTGCCACGCTCAGCGATAATGCACTCTACGCCGTAACGCAAATGTCCGCCGTAGTGGCACGATGCCTAAAAACCAGGCGAAAAAGGAAACGAGGAGGCAGTAAATACCGTATTCTTTTAAATCAAGGACGGCGAAACAAAATGCTGTCTTTGCATGCACAAAGCAATAGAAGTTTTTGCTGTCAGGAGTTCATAAAGCGCATTGACACTTCTCGCGACAAAAAGAGTTGCGCTGGCATGCCAAGCACTCCGATGATCGTGAGGCCACAGAAGTTGCCTACCTATTCTACCATGGCGGCGCGTCACTTCGTGTACCTCGTCAAGTCAACATTTCGAAGAAGAAAACTATACCCTTGTGCTCCAGAAAGCTGGATAATTGAAATTCCGTGCGATGCGTTGAACATAATGGTATGTTCGCAAAAAAAAAAAAAAAAGGCGAGACAGCATTACGATCACACGAGGACTCAAGTATTAGATAGTTTTAGCAGTCCGTCTGTTCCGTCCTGTACGTAGTTACCGTGTTGACCGGGACTCGTCTTGGCACCTGTGCATTCGTCGCGGTAGGGGGATTAGTTTCGGGGGCTGGCCTTCGCCATGTCCGCGCAGTCGTCATGGTGGGTTGCGTCTCCTCGCCCTCCCCGCGCGCGCATGCGGAGTCGTGTCCCGGTCAACACGGTAACTACGTACACCACGGAAGACGGAACAGACGGACTGCTAAAACTCTTTATTATTGCAAGGCGAACGCGGCAAACGTGACCTGCGGCGAAAGTCAGAGCTCTGTGCGTTACAAACAGTGGCTTGGTTTCGGTTGCGGGGCATCTAATGTATGTAAACTAGTGCCCCCCTGCTTGTATCGCGTCCCATCCCGGCGAGCCATAACTTCAGTCAGTTATGGCTCGCTCAAAATCGACCCCCTGAAACGGGCATGAAGCGGACAAAAGTCCGAGTTTTGCAGCGAAGCCGTGAACCTCTATTTCGACGGAACATTTCGTGTCGTATAGCAAAAAACACAGGGCAGGACACAGCAGTTCTCGCCTAAGACTCCGAGGGACGCGTCAGGCTAATCAGGCGTGCAGCACACAGCTCAGTATTCGTCTAAAGAAAAAAACCACAAAACAAGCATCGAAACCGCATTATGTGTAATAAGGCGCCTTGGAAACAATGATTCCCCCCCCTCCCGCCCTCTTGTGTTCCTGTAAAGATTATGTTTAGAGATTATCTTGAAGGATGGGAGGACTAGTCTCACTAAATAGAGCAGTTTTGCCCAAGAAACCTATTGCATGCCTCAGGCTAGGCAGGACCCAACTTTGCCGCCAAAGAAGCCGAGCGCAGGCGACAAGGCCGCCGAGACGACGAAAACGTTCATTCCCCTCCCCCACCGCATTTGAAGCAGTTTACGACCGCTTTTCTGGACATCCACTTTCGCGGGACGGGGATGGCGCCCATTTTTTCCCCCTGGAAACTTAAGTTTATAGTAGCGTGTACGTAAGCGCGTGCGTGCGTGTGCGTGTGTCTGTATACATGTGTACGTGCGTGCGCGTGTGTGCGTTTGTGCGCGCGCGTGTGCGTGCGGGTGTGCATGCCTGTATGTCCATATGTCCACCGTGCATCGCTCCTTATCAGGAGCATATGAACTATGCAGCGCATAACATTACACAACAAGGCTAAGCGACAGAATTCGAAACCCGATGTCGCTCGTGTATATGTCTGTCGTAAAATGAAAAGAGCGCTTTCATAACACAGCAAAAGTGGTCGAACGGGGTAAATATTTACCTTTTTTGTGATCCGAGCCCCTCAACCATTCCTGACGTAACGAAGCTGCGAAGTAGCAATCTGGCGTATTTGAAGTGACGTAGACATAGCGCCACTGTCAGTGTTTTACGTGTTTCCAGCTATCAGCTTTTCCAAACATTGCCTCTAAGTCGTCCCTGCAGACCAGAGCTTCGAATGCATAGACCGGTAACAAAAACCAGTACAACAAGCTTTAGAGAGATGAAACGAAAAACTTTTAAACGTTTAAGGGTTCAGTTCAGATTCAGATTACTCTTATTTTTTGTACAAATACATAATGAGGTTGAAGAAAATGCTGCAGCAGCGCAGCCTGACATAGCTCCAACCCCCTTGTTACCTGGACAGCAGTGCGTACAAGGCAAATGCAGCTGCCAATAATTTCATGTGCTCCATTCGATTGCAGCATTTAACATGTGTAAATCATACGTTTTAAATCTAGAAAGCGTTATACAGCAGTGCAATACACAACGGAACAATTGCAGTACTAAGAAAGAACGGCGCGACTGTATACATATGTAATCATGGGAAACAGTACTATACAAAAACCAGGGCAATGGCAGTGTAAGCAACCAAAAATGCATTAAGGTGAACATCACTAAAGAAACAACCTAGCCATACATGGCATACATGTCTACAACCTCAGCATACATGTCGAAGCTACCTCGGCATACATTTCTATTTTCTGCGAGAGCACGTTTTTTTTTTTTCGAAAATAGATTTCCACTGTGTCCGTGGTATGTGTATATAGGCCTTCCTCTACAGTTCTTCGAACCGCTAGAAGGTCTCACACGTACTAGGATAATTCGCAACGACTGATGCGGTTGCCGTAAACAATGCTTCGGTTAGCGCGTAATGTTTTAGATCGGAGGTCATGTTGTGGTGCCCCCTTTCGTGTGTCCCAAAAATAACTAGGTTGCGGCTGTATGTTCAATGCCAAAATAAATACAGTAATTCTATCTATTACTCAACTAGGTCACTTGCAGTCCTGAAGGCAAGGCAGCCCTACTTAAGACGTACGATATCTGTTCCCCATGAATCAAGAAACACAAGCGGCTATGCACTGCCAAGCCGTTGGACTGTGGAGGCAAGTGCGATATAAACGCTGGTGCCCACGTCATTAATATTTCCCCGAGCCATTTTTTACGAGGTGGCGGTAACGCGATTGAGGCAGCGGGGATCGTTTCGCCTTGAAGTTCGGCTAATTAGTTTCTTGAATGGCGAAGAGGTTGAGTGAAGAGCAGGATCGGGGATTCAAAATACTATACACGTGCCGTTCAATAATGCCGAATAGTTGACTCACTAAAGCGGCGGACGCTTGTGCTGACACAACCCACGCCTCGGCAGCCCCCAGAACGGACTGGGCAGCCTTCCAAGTACTCACGCTCTGATCAAAACGCACGGACGTACGCACATATTTACGGCACGCGCGCGGCAAAGACGCCGCGGGCCGGGGGCTGGATAGGCGAAAAACTTCAAAGCGGCAGGCCGCAATTCTTAGAACAGCCTCCTGGCCATATAATGATCTCTTGTTGACTCTTTTGTTGTTGACTCTTTTGAGCACGGAAACGCCCCTCCTACACCGCTCCTGCCGCAAAACAAACGCTCCCTACGATATTCGCTTGCTCTTATTTGTCTGTTTCCGGCACCCTTCCAAGACAGCCCTCACACACGCGCTCTCCGCGGGGAAGCCCCTTGATGAAATGGGGTTCTTTTGTAGTGGGGGAACGGATGTTACTTTCACACATGCGCTTATAGGAAGACTCAGGAAGACGTGTTTTAGGACCCCTGAAATTCTTGACTGCTGTCGTGGAAACCTTGGCATGCTAGCGGATTTTAAGGGAGTAGACTTTTCGTTCAGTTCAGATGAGTGTAGGTACAGGTGGGACACCCTTCACATTCAACGCTTTTATTGGAGCGATTTCTACATCAAAATGCCAATATTGTGCGAGATAACTCCTCCGAACTGTCAGTCTGTTTTCGAATTCGGTGGTTCTCCTGTATCACCGATAATTCTGCCAGATTCATGCTGTCATTACATCACATTGCACAAAGAAGTTTCCGGTTGCCTACTTTAAGGTCATGTGACCGTATTTCTTAATCAGTGATCGGGAGTATTCGATAGGATGTTAGAGGATGGTTGCGACGTTTTTTTTTTTTTTTTTGCTGTTAGCTAGCAATTGATTGCTTGTGGGTAATTTAGGTCTTCAATTACCGAAGCCAACACCACAGCAATGAGGCGTGTTGTAGTGGAGGGCTCCGGATTAATTGTGATCACCTGGGATCTTTAACATGCGGCGAAAACTAAATAAACGGGCGTTTTTCGCTTTTCGCCTTCATTAGAAAAGCAGAGCCCTGAGGCCGGGATTGATCCGCGTCCTTCTGCTCAGCAGCATAATTGCCTTAGCCACTAAGCCACCACGGCCGGTTTTTAGCTGGTAATAATAAGCGTAGAAATATAAATATAAGTGTTTTTTAAAGAAGCTTTAAGCCTTATACCTCTTTCCAGCTTTAAATTCCGTTCGAAACTAGGAAATGATGCCAGTTTCCAGGATACTCCGCGGTTCAGTTTTAGCTGCCACCTAATTTTTGTTACGGGCTAACCCTCATTTCAAGCCGAAGCCTAACTTTCATTCAAACCAATCATGTATTCAAGCGAGCAACGCTTCATTTGCAGCGGCACGGAAACTCAAATTTTCGCTCCGAGCGAGTATGCTACTACCCGCGTAGATCGCAGTGCCTTAAGCGTTCTATATTCAGGCCACTCGGACAGAGCTGAAAAGCGGATAGTTGAGTACGAGCGAGTGCCATTTAAATTCGCGCAAACCATCTCTGTTCTTTCTTTCATTTTTTATTTAATTTTTTGCACTTACATCGTCAGAACGACTGCCCCCATGTGCGGAGATGATGGCGTTCGTCCACTACGAAGTGCGCATATCCCATCTCGGTACCTAAATACGCGATTTCAAAAGCGGACGGAGACAATTTGTCAGGCCCACCTGACAAGTTTTTTAAGCCGTATCTTTTTTTTTTTTTTTTGCTGCAAAGCAGGCCTAGTTAGTTTTGACGCACTTTAGTTTTGCTCTTCCTCTGCAGTAGCATTTCTCCGTCTGCAACGCCGGTGTCGCTAAAGCGGTCGAAATGTTTGAGTAAATCTTGGAATGCCCGTTTTCGGGTGTTGCGTATGTAACCCATACGTTTAAAGCGTGTACAGTTTTTATGCATAGTTTTTTCAAATAAAATTTGCGATGACCCATGTTAAAGACTACAATTTTAGTACGTTTTGTTTTACATATCGAAAGCTATTTTTATGGCTGACCGCTCGACGGCATGAGATATGAGCCTGGGGAGGAAGATTTGCTATGCAGGACATGCAGGGAGAAAATGAGAAAACAAAAATTGTTGCGTTAAGAGTAAATCAATTCCTGAGAACTGGCGTATGATCTACGCAAAGCCTTAACGAAGCTACGTCCCCACACTGTACACAAAGGTGGATTCCTGTTCACGCTGGAATCCCAGGCAGTGAGGTAGTGAATAGCCTCGCCCGCGAACTTCTGCACCGGTCGCCTGGGATTGCCTGGCCTTATCCACAGACGTGGGACACTACTCTCCACAACAAACAAGAAATAAAGCTTCACTACAAGAAAATCAGAGAAACTCTTCGTACACTTCCTGTTCCAGACAAATCTCTAACCACCACGCAACTACGCATTCTTCGACACATACAGTTAAATACCACCCTTACACCTACTCGTTCCTTCCTCTACCGTATCCGACACTCACCAGCATGTCCCAATTGTCCCGAACCATACGCTAATTTACAACACTGCATTTTCTCCTACCCCATTGCAATTCAATCCCCATATTTTCCCCACCCTCCACCTTCAACGTGGCGGACTTGGTTAGCCTCGGACCAGCTCACGGACCAGATGGCGTTGGTGAACGGCCCGGGACATTCTCGACGCTTAATGTTGTCGTTTCAATAAGTTTTTGCCTCCTCCTCCTCCTCCTGGCAAGCCAGGCATTTGCTTTAAGAAATAACGGCGATTGCGAAAAGGCGTTCAGTCTGATGGGACACTAAAATGAGCTCAAAATTCAATCAAACGGTCCTTATTTCTATGAATATTACATGTGAGAGGGGAGTACAGGTCTTACTATTTACTTGTAAAAAATGTTTCCGGGTTACCTAAGCACTCGTTACGATAGTGAAGCAGAAGTATTAGTGTCCCATTGCCTTACTTGTCGTGTTTATTTACCGATAAGCCGACGACATACTGCTTAATATTAATAAAAATGAAAACAACCTTGAGGTGGAATTACGAAACCTGTAAAAACTAGGGTCGGGCACGACCAAAGGGAGGGGCGGAACACAGACAGGAAAAATAAAACGGCTTTTTCGCCGTACTTCTTTTTGCCCTATTTGTTTAGCTGCTGGTACACCGTGAAACCATGTTGAACCATGCCCTTCCGGTGCCAGGTATTTTCAACTCTGGTGTCGGTACCGCCTCGCCCGCATTAAATTTTTTTTTTTTTGCCGAGACAGATAAGCTCCTCACGCTGAATGGAACGCCTGCGTTAGCCGCAAGTTTTATCAGACCGGGAAGAAAAGAACGCACGTCCGGCACCTCGCTTCAAAGTTGACGGGACCCAGAAGCCTCCCGAAAATACCCACTGCCTTGAGTAGGAAGATTGCGCAGATGCGGCTCGCGGGTTGCATTTTCTGTTTGTTGGTACAGCGAATACCTTCAGAAGAATTCAAAGGAGACTTTAGACCTCGATCGACCTTGATTGCGGTAAAGACATACAAACATTTCTCATTCAAGTAAGCATTTATAGTTACGGCAGAAAGTTGAAAGACAAAAATACGGGAGCCTTATCGATACATCGTGGTGGCTGTAGTATTCACAGCTCCTACTTCGTGCGTGTGTTACGGATATTCAACCCACAGGGCCAAAGGCCAACTACTGATGCCTATTGTCCACCTTTTTGCACCTGTCCCATTCTCACGAAAATCCTGCACACTATGACACGAGGTTACGAGATTAAATGTTTACCCTCATTGTCCGAAACTTTTTGTAACCCTCTAACAGCATTCGACTGCTCTTACACCGCTCCTTAGAACTTAGGGGCTTTGTGATTTCTTCATTGCAAGTAATTCTTCAAGAAAAGCAGCTGCGTAGATTAGAAAACGCCGGATAAATTTTCTGGCCCAACTCGGCCCGGAGGTACGAGGTACGTCCTCGGCATCGTTATCCGCGAAAAGAAAACATCGTACAGTACGGGGCCCCCAATACATTATCAAACATCCTTCAATGTCACCTTGAGGTATCGACCCAAAAACCACATTCAGCTGTTACCCATGCGCAATGCAAAGCTGTAGGGACTGGAATGAAAAGAAAATCGAAGAGAAATTACCCTAGGGAAAAAAAGACATACAAACCGAATGGCTGCAATAATAGTTATTTGCGTGCTCAGCAATCCTCAGTTCACGACTTGGACTAAATTTAGACATGGAATGAGGGCTTCCCTGCGCGCTTTAATAGCCGAGGTTTAGATAAATAGGGCCTCGCTCAGTTCGCTCGGTGGCGAGAACCGTGATGAAGCAGTTACGCGGACGCTGACGAGCACTTGCCAGCAAAATCAGCGCGCCGCCATTCTGAAATTGTATCCGAAAGCATCGCTGGTTCGCTGTGATCATTGCAGCAGCATTGTAAAAGTATTCCGCGTTTCTTTTCTTCTTCTTTCATGCTTGTCTAAACAGATTTTTTCCCCTTCTCGTTACTTACCTGGGAACACACAAAAAAGAACCTTTTAGGTGCGGAGAACCTTAGGACCGGACAATGTCCGTCCGCGTCCATGCGCATAGTATTTTCAATCGCAAAAAATCACGCAGACACCGGTAGGATTCGAACCTGTGTCCGGAGACCAGACAGAGTTAGTGCCAGTCATCTCACCCATTGGGCTACGACCATGAGTTAGCACCCGGGACTCAAACGGCTTACTCCCTCGCCTCTAACGGTGCGGAGTACCTTAGGACCTCCCAATGTCCGTCCACGACCATCCGTGCACACACCACCAAAAGCGAAAATCAAGCGAAATTCGATTTGAACCGTGAGTTGCAGTTTCATTTAGGAAATAATCAAGGTGCAACTCACGGCTCAAATCGAATGGTGGTCGGGGCGCAAATCGGATGTCACTCCGGGCGCAAATTGGATGTCATTTCGAGTCCCCGTACTCTGCGCGCCCTCGCCATCATTCACGGAGCGGAGATGCTGCCATTTTTTCCTTCTAATTGCTTACGTGGCAACACAGAAAAGAACCTTTTTTTAATTTTATTTCACTTCTTTCCCAGAAAGGCGAATCATGAGGACAAGAAATAATGTGAAAAAATCAAAGTGACAGCGAGAGGTAGAAACCTTTACCATCCCTGCATAAAAAAAAAGTTCAGAGAAGCGCAAAAGCTATCTGAGGTCAAAACGTCGTCAAGAGAGCGGCAAAACCTTCCCTAAAAGCCTTTACTGAAACCAAGTCCAATCGACCGTCAAACCTTCAAACACCCAAAGCTGAAACGAAGAACGAACCCATGTGACGATTTTTCTCGCACTAAATAGACACATCCACGAACGCTCCACATGTATACGAAAACGCGGTTTATGAGAAAAAGGTATACTATTGTTCTCCTTCTTCATGATCGACGCGTGTATTGTCTTATCCAGAAGCATTTCTTCTTAGCGATTTTCAAGAACCATTTCGAGACAGTGGAAACCCCCTTTCACGCATGCGGCGTGTGTCCAGAGATTTTATCACAGATTTTAGGTCGACCAACCGGTCTACGGGGGAAATGCACTAGTTTTCTGTCAGGACGCCATCGGTCCCAGTGAGAAAGCTTTCGCTTTAAAACACCGGGCTGTAGAAAATATTCTTAAATCACGGTGTTATATGCAGAAAACAGAAGACATAAATGCCTGGTGTTGCAGGACCCCAGAAAAAAATTTAGCAGTGGCTTAGCTCGGCAATGCCAGGATATACGTAGCGTGAGCAAAGGTTCAGCTGGCTATTGTTAGGTTTCCTGGTTGTCAAGGATAAGCTAATTATCATGCTCACCGTTGCTAAAACGATGTCTAATCCAATCTAATCCAGTACATTCCAATTCATTCCAGTCCGGTCGAGTCCAGTCTAGTCACTTCTCCTCGCGCATGCGGAGCACGGCTCTCCAGGAGCCACGCGAAACGGCTCTCAAGCGGCTCCGGCGCACCGTCAGACTTGGCTACTGCACAACGGAGGCGCACAGCGGGTCTGCCGGGGCTATGACGTCACTCTCTCTGGAATGCGCAGACCGGCGAATTTGCAGACCCAATTCTCTACACACCCGTCTCAATTCCAATCCACAATCCCGTACAATCCAATCCAATCCAATCCATCAATCCAATCCAATCCAATCCGATTCATTTGCCAATCCAATCCAATATATTACATTCCAATCCAATCCAATCTCCTCGCGCTTGCGCAGCACGGCCCTTCAAGGTCCACGCGAACTGCTCAACCTCGGCAGTGTGGCTTACGCTACAAAAGCCCCTAGTTTTGCACGTGACGCTCACCCACCGCTCAGAGTAAAATACCTCCGCCGCCACTGGCGCCATGACTGCCGACTACAAGAATTACGCAATGCCATAGTCCCGGAGCGTCACTACCCGTGTTTCTGGGTCAAGGTGGGAAAGTTGTTGATACGCTCGAGAGACATGCGCCGAGCTGCAGCCGAGCATGGGCAACGATTCACGACTAAGTTAATTGGCTGACCACGCGTACGCTATTCGGAGTCGAGATAGTAGCCTCCGTGAAAGGTATGGCTGTACTTTGGCCAGTTGCCTGCATTGCGCTGTTGTTCGGGTAGTGGAGGTGCGTGCCTGCGGGCGAAACGCATTGGCTACGCCCACCTGTTTGGTCAAAAGACCGGGCGGACGAGATAGGGGGCGCATTTATACAAGTACGGCAAAGTCAGAACTCAATAGCAAACGAAGAAACGTTCCCCAGGGTTCTTGATGGTTTATAGTTAAACAATACTAAGTCGTCTCCATTGAATGCCCATATGTGGACTCCAAACGACTGCTCAAGTAACCCCTCTAGGCGTTCTAGCCTGTACCACTATGGAGTTCAAGTTGCTGTCTACACTCTTCTGCCAACGTGACAACATATAAGATGATGTCGATGAAGAAATACGCCATCGTAGCAATATGGTTGACGTATATTATAATAATGAACAGTAAAAAAAATGCAGGACAGTGCAGAAAAGGACGCGCAACGTAAATGGGGGGACTGTCGACAGTAGCTAAAACAGGGGAGAAAGAGATATATGAAACGCGACAGATAAATATTAACATAAATGCATATAAGGGAAGATGTCAAGGATACCGACAACAAAGACTCGAGGAGCAACCCACAAGGGAAGGATATTGGCAAGAGCCGTGTATAGGAAGGAAGTCACGGCGGTAACACTCGGCAATCCAGTTAACAGTTCCAGGGCGGGAGGTTTTTGTGTGTGGCCGTTGCACACACGCGTCCTGACAACGGAGAGCGCTGGTAGGGAGGCAGCGTTTCGTCCGGCCGGCACGACTATTCTCTGAGGCTTAAACCTATAAGTCTGCAACCCCACCGTCGCGGCTTTTCGCCTTTCAAATTGGCTTAGAAGCTTCGAAGCGTCCACCCAGACAAGCTCTTCAGAGAAGGACCTCCTCCCAGCGGGCGTGGCCAAGGGGGAGATCCCATGCACGGAGGAACAATAAGCACGCATGGATTTCCATAATGCTTCCCGGGCTTGAAGCTGTAGCGAAGCGTGACTAGGTGAGTGTGTAAGGCGCGAAAGGTGGATTCGGCTGACCGCAACTGCTGGCCGAGCTTGAGGCTTGGTGAAGACTTTGACGTGCCCATTCAAAACGTATCGGCAAAGGAAAATTCTCCACAATATCTAGTATTGTAGACCGATAGACAGAAGGAAGTGTGTCAGGAAACTGTGCGCAGGGCCCTTACGCATGGGACGAACCCTGAGGATACGGAGGTAGGGCTCTCATTCTGAGGCAGCTGTGGCCGAAAGGAAAGTGAGGCAGGGACAGCTACATTACTAAGGTAGCGGGTCTGGAGGATTTGATGAGTTGAACAGCGATGAGTACCCGTAAGTACTTCCTGCGGCTCATCTGGATCCACCCACGTGATAACGTTTATCGTAACAGGAGAACCACCCCCAAGGTCGGGTTCCTGATGAGCGACCGTAATGCCGGGTCAATTCCAATACATCTGAGTCGATGTCAGCCTGGGGCAGCGTTCAGCGATGGTGCTCGAAGTTGAAATCGTGTTCATTCACTTACGGTAAGCATAGCCGTTGAATTCCGTGCGTGGGAGACTCTTCTTCAGTACATTATGAACTATGAGAGTTTATACGGTTTGCATTTTGAAAGGATCCGTTGGGGCAGATAGCTACCCTGTAGGATACAGGCTGCGTGACGGGAGCACGACTGGTGGGTTTTCAGCATTCAAAAGGCATGGTCGGCGCTCCAAAGGTTTCAAGACCTGTTAGGTACAGTTTGATGTAGCGTTCTCTCTAGGTATCTGCTGAAAAGGGAGAAACTGCGTTTGCAGTTAAAGAGAAAGAGGGTATTGAACCAATGAGGAACCGGAAGGCCGTGATGTGATAAAGAAAAAAAAATTAGTCGGAATAAAAAAAGGGATGGAGCAAGCGAAGAAAGTATGCTAGATAATTTAGAACAGGTCGTGGAGGGAAGCCGTTACTTTGTTTTTTTAAAAAGCAGGCTTCATTCAGTCATTGTTTTCTCCAACCGGTGATTCCGAAAAAAATTGAGAGAGAGAGAGAGAGAGAGAGAGAGAGAGATAGAGAGAGAGAGAGAGAGAGAGAGAGAGAGCACAAAGATAAACTTTTTCTGGTTAACGCTACTCCGACGATCGCAAGGGCGAAGGTTATACAAAAATCAGAGGCACGTAAATAACACTCTGTCTGTCTGTCTTTTTTGCATTGGGACAGCCTGGTCTGATGAAGGCATTGGTTTTCTTGGATTGCGAAACTCTCCATTCTGGAGGCCGTTGTTGCGATATTTCCGAATTTATTTTACCAAGATATCTTCTTCACATTATTAACACCGCTACCTTAATTTTATTCACTTGCACCCTCTTTCTTTGACAGCCCACCTTGGCTAACGGTATGTCGCTGCGGGGCACATAACTTTTTTCGATTACCTGTATCTAGTACTAGCTGTTGTCGGGGCAGCGTTTTAGTGCCCTGCCAACCAATAACCGCTGTCACGAGTACTTGCAAACACTCCACACCTGGAACAGTCATAAATGCTATGGTTCCCAGCCATCAAGGAAACGCTAGGCACGCGAGCGCTTTATCAGCCTAGGCGAGATTAGCTGGCCAGCCGTGATGTTAAAAACTGCAATGACGCCTCTCGAGCTGTTGTCCGTATATCGGCGCGGGGCGCTAAATCACTCTTGACGGATCATTGCGAGCATATATGAAAAAATTCGCTATACAACGCAGAAAGTACGCGTCTTCAGCATAGTTTCCGTTTCAAGGTTTAACAAACACCAAAAGATATATCACGAAAGAACACGGGTCCCTACCTTTCCACAGTACTTTTATGCGACACTTAAATGATTGTGCAGCGTCATCTTGGTACGAAGGTATTTATCTTACAGCTCGAGAATATTTTTTCTCACTTTGGAAGTAGATCACTAAATTGTGCAAAGCAATAAACATGAACAAAATTTACCAGAACCCTAGTATTTTTCTCTGCTCGTATTTTTAGGAATTAGTCTCTTTTTTTGTGGCACCTTTGCGTGGTCGCAGAGAAATAAATCTTAGAAAACTAAAATTTTTGCACTTAAGAGAATTACCAAGATCCTATAAAAGAAAACTAACTACCACCCCGAGCTTTCGGCATGTAAATGTTACTGGAATACACAACTACTCAAGGTGCTATATATGTCCGGAAAAGATCATCAGCGAGGGTTCCCGGGGTGGAAGCTCGCTTCTAAGGGTAAACGGAAGCAACCAGCAAAACAGCGCAAGCGAGAAAGTTTTGTCGTTCTTGCTTTTCGCTGGAAAGTTTTCAAGGTCTGCATAGTAATTTACTAAACGTTACATGCGAGCAACCGATTCTCAGACCAATCTGTGTTCTCAAAGAAACCGAAAACATCTGTGTTGTTCTACTACCGCCTCTCGATATACGCACGAGGCCAGGCAACTCGGTTGATGTTTGCACTCCCCAACGCAGCCCGAAGACGTATCTATTTACAAGCTCCCCGCCAGCCCCTTAGACTCGCCTCAGTAAAAAAAGGACAGCTCGCAATGAGCCCAGGTGGGTTTAGCAGGATAGGAAACGTTTAGGCGCCGGTCAACGCGGTAAACACGGGCGAACGAGGCACCTCATCTGTTACGATTCCGAACACAGTTGTGATTCTCCTGCGTCCCCGTTGGTAGTTTTCTCTCGAGGTGCTTAGGTCCCACACTACGTTTAACTGTGTGTACTTGCACTGCAATCTTTAGTATTGCAATGGGCTCCCCAGGCACGGAAAGTGGTCGGTCCATTACGTAAAGTAATGACGTTCCTTCTCTTCACATTTGGCTAAACGTTGTCCTTTCATTCACAGAAATGGTGCGGTAACTCTTTGCTATTCCAGTGTGTTGGTGGGGTGGCCCTAAATCGCTTCATAAGAAACAAAGAACTAATTAGATGCCGGTGCTTGATATTGAAGCGGGGCCTTATTATACTATACCGCTGGACTGAAACCTCCATTTGCGCATACACAAACGCCTGTTCAGCTTATGAAAAGATAAGATTTCGGAGGTGCAAGGCTTTAGTTAGTTTAAGTGTTTCAACTATTTTTTAGGTTTTTGCAGGTAACATGTCTATAAACAATCCACAAGTTTAAGATGGTTTGTCTTTCATGTAGTGAAAGCGGGTATTCCCGCGGGAACCCATGTTGGCCATTTTGCACTGCGAAATTCGAAGTTGTGCTTTGTCGCCCTTGATTTTGAAGTCACTGTCAATTCTTGTACAAGCAGCGTCTAGAAACACGTCCGCTGCCCTAAGAATCCTCAAACTATGAGAAACTAGTTTGTATAAACGGGGAATTGATCATCAAGCTTGATGAAGGTTGCACTGTATTACTATTTTTGTGAACCATGGTAGACGCTTTAACTGAGGTAAACCTCATTGTCGTATATGCGAAGCTGAAGAATGGCCGTGTGAAAACCCGAAGTTAGCCTATTATTCACAGCAACGTCAGGACATTCATTAGGTTGAGCGGCTCAGCTTCGCCACTGGGATACTTTTGACGCCGTCAGCAATTGTGGGATCATTACTCTAATAAAAAAAAGTTGCGTACTCGACACCGGAGAACGTTTTAGTGCATGTTTAATTTTCTGGCACTTTGTCAAGTAAGTACTAGCCCTATAATTATTAGAGGTATTTACTATATTTGTATTTAAAAATGCATCGCAAACACTCGCGGTGTATTTTTGTAACGACGAATAATATACCCTTTTACTCGTTGAAGTGCCTGTGGCGAGCCTTATGTTCCAAACGGTAGAGATGTTAGAAAGCGGCACAAATTCAGCCCCATTTCATTTTTTGTTTGCAAGCAAATGCGCGGCTGACACGGCGCCACAAGACGAGATTCCGGGATTTTTTACTCACCTCTGCCGGCGAGGACGTTTCCGCAGAGGAGCAAGATCTCCAGAAGCCGAAGCGTCGCCTTAAATCCGAAGGACCCACGCGGCACGCGCGATTCCATGTTAGAATCCGGCGAAAGAATGAACCTCGCAGTGGCAGCTTCTCTAAGGTTAACACAAATGAGGTAAATTATAGCAGGGTGTTGAGCACAGCTCAATGTCGAACTCAGAAAGCGTCTTCCAGGTCATTCACCACACAATGTGCACGACGCCATAACACGCACTCATTTTGCTTTCTAGGTGGGGGTCAAACCGAAACTGCACCACTTGGAGTCACGCGCACTTCACAAGGAGAAGAAAAACCACTACTCAAATGACAAAATACGCTTTTTTCTTGTCTCTCCTTCTGAAGCTTGCAACACAAAGCACAGTCCTAGACACAACACTGACATGACTTATTCTCAGAAAACAAACGATGACGCTCCGGAATTACGCAGTCGGCTTCTTTCCTCTGCTTCGTAAATGCTGTTCTTCTGTCCCCCGAACGACGCAATCCGTTGACGACAGCGAGAGAGCGCAATAAAGGGAGCCGTAGCCAATCCAGACGAAGACTGCGCCGAGGGACGGTTTATAGCAGACGACGAACACTCACGTGAGAGACCGAAAGTACACGACCATACAGGTAGCTGTAGTACTACTCCCTTTCTCGGCCACAGTAGAATTTCGATTGTAATGTATTTTTCCTCTACCTCCCTCTACATTTGTTTTCTCGTTTACGGCTCGCAGCGCAACAAACACGGAAGGGAAATTTCGTCTATGGTTACAGCCACAAGATCGCGCAACACACGACTGCACCCGCCGCGAGCCGAAGGCGATCTCGGCGCACGCCGGCAACGTGGCCAGCTTTTAGATGTGGCGTTGCGGGCGGCTGGGAGAGACGCAGAGAAGGAGAGGCAGAAACAAACGAAACAACTGGTTTTCAAGCACTCTGCTATGCGCATGCGCCCATCGACCGCCTACGAACGCGGGAAGGATGAATCGGGGTATTCGGCTTTAGAGGATGCCTGATCCACCGATGAAGAGGCAGTGTGCGCGGAATAACAGAAGGGAAAGAAGGCTAAGAAAAAGAAGACCAGAGCAAACAAAGAGAACAACAGGAAAGCGGTAAGCGGGACCCTCGCAGAAACGGAGGGCACAAAGCAGATTCCATAAAAAGACGATATATAAAAGAGCAGAGCCAACGTAACTCGGGCGATAACTGTCGCATGAACAAAAATCCAACTGAAAGAATAGCATAAAAAAAAGTAATCAAGAAAGTGTCGGCATAAATGGTGTTCTTCGATGGCACCGAATCACTTAGGGGGGAAGGAGAATCGGAATAAGAGGTCGATGAGTAACGCTGCTGGGCGCTGCTTAATGAAAGTAAAAGTGGATTTGCGAACTACCTCTTCCTCCGTTTTTAGCTTCCGTTTGTGTTCGACGTTCCTTTTTCCCTGCTCGTTCACTTGGGTGTGCTCATTGATCGCTTCCGTCCGGTCCGTCTGCCGCCCTCCGGTCAGCTTCTCCTTTGTGTAAGATCGCGTGCGAAGATGGCTTTTTTGATGGAATGTTCGCCGACATGGCATGTTTTTGTAGGGCCATCACGGGTCACTATATTTTCATCGTGCTCTCCGCGCATCGCCAACAATTTAGAGCACGTCAGTCCGTTCTGTTTATCACTCCATCACTTTCGCGAGCGGATCTGGGCTTTTGTATGGGGGATATCTCATGTGCCCACTGAGGCCATGTTTCGCCGCCTTTGTTCTACCATGTACATGCGCTGCCGAGAATGAGGTTCTTGGGGCAATCGCGCCTACCAGCTCGCGTGTACGACTGCGATACGAATATTTTATTCCTAAAATTATGGATATCATTTTTGTTGTCTTCGTTTCTTCGGAATTTTGAATTGTCTTACCGTGGGGGTAAAAAACATGTATTCAAGCAGCTCTGTTATAGTAGGGCATACTCAACGCTCGAGGGCCATGACTAAGAAAAAGAAGAATTTTTTTTACACTAGGAAGAAACCATTGGAACACGAGTCCACAGCAAATAATTGTGGATGCGGTGATTTTGCATTTTTAATAAGAGCGAGAACCCTTTACCCTAAGTATATTTTGTTATCTTTGTGTTTCATTTTTATCTTTTATCTGTTAGCAGAAAAGTATCGGAGGGAATCGGCGACGGCTTCATTAAATAATTTTTTTTTTTTTTTCCTTTTTCTCTGTACTAGAAAAGCACAGCAGCTTCAGAACAGCCGCTACGGCCTACTTAAAGGACCCTGCAACACAAAACTGTTTTTTTCGAAATCCTAAACACTTGCAGAACGTAGACATTCATCCAATACATCCAAGACACTCCAAGTACCTAAGCCTAAAATTTCTGCTCTACAACCATCAGATAACCTAGAAACTTGCGCAAAAAAAGTTTTCTCTCTCTACCGGTCTTGCTGTTTTTCGACCGCTGGAATTATATCATTACACCGGTGCAGCGGCTATTGGCCGGCGTTCCTTCAGTTGAAGCAATGAACGCACCCGATAGCCCTTTTAAAAAGAAAGCCATTAGAGCAAAGCAGAAGCGGAAGGCGTATCTGCAGCGACAAGGAAATCATGCAGTGCCGCTCCGTGCTGGCGATAATTATGGCTTTCGCCGTGCTTCTAGACGCGAAGGAAAGAGTGAAAGCGTTTATCGGAAGCGTTGCAGAGTCCCTTTACAAAGGCAAACTAGGAGGCAAGACCACGGAGCAAGCATATATAGGAGGCCAAACGGCCCATTCCGGCAAGCGCGGACGAGCGACCAGATAATGTCACAATGAAAACAAAGGCGGAATGCAAAGCTTCGTAGCTGCGACGGCGAAGGATATGGTAGCGGCACCTGATGGAGGAAATGATAGCGGTCGCAATTCATTACGTGGCTGCGCAGTGAAATGCCGATCATGGTGGCCACGCAGTTTCTTCACCCGCAGCAGATGCCGCTAGCTAAACCTATGACGAGCGCTTGTGACATTATCTGCTCGCGCTAGGAAGCCTTTTTTTCCCCTCCTGTCTTATGCTTCCTCCGTGGGCAAGACCCATCGACGGTTGCATTGTTATCGCAGTAATTATTCATTTAATACTTTAACTGAACTCACAATGCTGCTCTGTTCTCACGGAATATAGGAAAAGCAAACCTCAGGAGCTCTGGTACGGCTTACAAGCCATCCAGCTAGGTGGCGTCACCATCAGAGCTCTTCTATTCGCACCTCTCCCCATTTTTTCCCCAGCCACGACGTCAGTGCTCGTAAACATTTTACAGCACTCAGGCCCATCGGTGACTTACCTCGGGGGGAAGCTCCCCACCGCACTTTCCCTTTTCTTCTCCCTCTTGACTCTCCCCCCTTCCCTAGTTTCCTTTCTTTCCCAACCCTCTTTATAGTTATGGTGCTGCTGGAGAGACGTTAGTGCGTTATCGCGTGCATCATTCATACACCGGCATCAAAGCCTCTCTCTTTCAATAAAGGCCCCGCAACTGATCCAGCCGTTCCGCCCTGGCGTAAATAAATTATGGCAAAGAAAAAGTTAGCAGATGGATCGAGAAACGAGAAGACCAGTGATTTCCCGACTGATCCGGTCAAGAAAAGGTTCAAGTCGTACGTACATAAGATAACCCCCCGTTGAAGTTATAACTTCAAGTTTATTGTACGTGTTTGAAAAAATACGTGCAAATAATAATATATTTACAGGTCCCGTAGTTAAAAAATGTCGGGTGGACCTCCAATCAGGGAATGGCTAAAAGAACAGCTTTAGAAAAGGCAGCGAGAAAAGACGAGAATACAATAGATATATATATATATAAATCATATATGTATATATCATTCTTCCTTATATATATATTAATAATATATATACAGGATCCGTAGAATTATATTCTATATAGCTTTTTATACATTATTATATATATATTATTCTTTATATATATCTACATGCGTTCGCGCATCGAAATTCGTTCGCTGCTTTCTAACGCACTTAACATTAGCGTGAGAGACGAAAACCACAAAAGCCCAACCCAGAAAATTGGAAGGTCCCTAATAATTCATTATAAAGTAGACAATGCGAAACCATTAGTGCTCGATGGCCTGAAGGTTGTGCAGTCATAGCTGCCTGTTCCGCTCTCGCTGCTGGTCGTTGCGCCGCTAGATGAGGCAGCGGTGTGAGTGTGATTGTTGGTCCGCCGTGTGTCGAGATCGCATGTAACCTTAGTATTTCATTCATTTTTCCTCTTTGAATCTTTTTATTGTCTGCTTTACTATGACACAGACCCATTGCACATAGTCTTAGTTAGGCCTAAATCTCGTTTTAATTGTTATTATCAGTTAACATTAAGCCCTGCGACGTGCCAAGTGTCGTAAGACATATTGCAAAGCAAACTGTGGGTTCTTGATCACTTCGTTAAAGCCTACAGCGCAGCCTTAGGCGTAATCTAAACGTCGGGCCACCAACCGCCTTCGCATCGCCATTTGCAGCGTGCTTAGGCAGCAACATACGATTGCAGGTTTCCGCGGACAGTCAACTGTTCCGTTGAGCAACACTGTTATAATACTACCGACGGAGCTACAGTAATTCCAGCGTGTTAAAAGCGTCGGGTCGATCAAGGAACAAATTAGTTGAATACCCCACATTACGGCCACCGTAATATTTAACGCGTAGTTCTAATACTACTCAAAATTCTAATCATAGTAAAACTTGTATTATCGATAGGAGAGCATTTATTTATGCCTGCTGTCATTCTCCAAACAAATTGTCTGTTTCGTTTGCACTAAAATGAGCCAATTTTAGTCAATGAGCTGCTAGCATTGGTTCAAACGTTATTGTTCACACATGTTTCCATATTTTCCCGTTCATCGGCTTTGTGGATGCGCGCAACCACAGCACTCTATGACCATTCATGGCTGTTGTCAGGATGGATGTCAGAAGGCTCTGACATGGTCCATGGATGCCTGAAATCACGTTTGCATTCGGTATACGCTGAAATACGAGTTGTCCGACGTGCAATGCAGAACGGTGTTACGGGTAAAAGAGTAGGAAAGTTCAGTTTGTCGACTCTGTGACATATGGTTCAGGGAAGACCTCAGTGATGGATGGATACAGCAACTTTTCCCTCTAAGTTCCAAGATCTTCTCTCTGCCCGCTACGGGTCTTTACCAGTAAACCAGCAAAACTACATGTTCTTTTACTGCTCTATTATGATCTTCACATTTTCAGAGGGCCAAAGACAAGCAATACAACGCTCGTTCATTGATGCAACTTCATTCCCTTAACACCACCGCTAAGCAACTATCAAACATCGATCCCTGTGGTCGACCGCTGCTTATACACTGAGCACCCTTACATTACGCATGAGCGGAGAAGTTTCCAGAACCCGAGTCCAAGGCAGGCGTCACGCATGATGCCGCTCATAGCCTCCTTTATTAAGAGCTTTATCTCCGTTGGCGTCCATCTGAACGAGTGAGCGATGTAAGCTCATTCCCGGGAATCGCCCAGCAGTGCCGGGGCTTTTACGGCACCCCGGGCACTGCGCTACTATCAGTAGATGGACACAGGGGCAGGTAATCACTGCTTCGGTTCCGCCCCTCCTCCTTCTCTGCTTGATGGCCCGCAAAATTAGTTTACGAAGAGTCTCGCCAGGTGTCACTTACTGCCACCTCGATTAAACGTTGGTGTCACTCTGCCGTACGGCGCCACTCTATTGCGCCTTTTTGTCGGTGTCGTTGTAAGGTAATGGTGCAGCCTCGGCCCTCTATATAAAAGGAAGCTGTAGATAAACAAGCTATGTGAGCTGGAGCGTGTCTCGCCTGTACGGTGTTGCGCAAAGTACGACAGGCTAGCGTAGGTTGGGGGAACGATGAGAGAGAGAGAGCGGCTTGATGGCCCGTCAAGCCAGCGCTGTGCACGATATGCTCAACGACAACACGCTGAGCCAATAAATTTCCGGCTGGGCATGGGCTCAGCCAACATGGGGAGTTTAGATAGAAAAAAGTGAGACCTGAAAAGGCATATTACGGTTTTTGGCACGTTGAAAGAGTTGTGAGCAGAATCGTTGATGCGGCGTATGAATGTGAATGTGGGCAGGTAAAAAATAAAAATACCAAAACTATTCTAGCATCTAACCACTGAAGGTCTGGGAAGCGAAGTGGAAACAGGGTCGTCAAGATTAAGAAATGCGGTTGCAGAACATGTACACATTGTATGACTCAATCGACGACGTGAGTCCACTGAAGAGGCTGTTAAAAGTGCGCTCTTGTATTTGGTATATATGTATTTGTTTGGGGATTATTCTATCGGTTATTTTCCAGTATTTAGCTTCGCCCAACAATGATTATTTGAAACGTACCTCCCGGGAGGAAAACTACGGTTGACGAAGGGCGGATAGAAAAATATGCAACGCTTGCTCATAGGCATGCGTACAAACAGGTGTGACCTTTACCATCCTCAGTGCTGAAAGATTCTGCTGAAGCATTCGTAGTTTGAATTCTTTACCTGAGTGACGTTGCGAGGGTTAATACGGAAGCAGGCGACCTTCGAGGCTCTGTTCAGCTACAGCGACTATACGCGTGAGTTTAAAGCGACACATCTACGGCCTGGCATCTAATGTACGCTGGCAATATTTTAGAAAGAGCCGCTTTTCTTAACACGTCCATCCTTTTTGTCCTAGCCTATAAGGTTCATTTTATTTAATATTTATGAAACTTTCACAAACGAGTTTTTTAAACTGCAGTGTTTCTTCGTAGTGCATTGCATTTTAAGAAATGTTCACTACATAGTCGAGCCGAGTTTCACCGAGCCCGCAATTTGACACTTCAGTTGACCGCATCAGCGCCCGTAGCCCTGGCAACGCATCACGTGATTCACCCGCGTGGAACTCCGCCGCCACCGCCGGCTTGGCGCATGCGCTCTCCGCTGCTCCGTCACCGCCTGACCACGGGACATGCCACGAGCTGGCTAGAGGAGCGCCGCTTCCTCCCTAGGGAGTGCAAGTTTGGCCACGAATGAGAGCTAGGCCGGGCCGTATTATCTGAGCGCCCGCGCGTAAGCTGGAGGCATTGAGCCGTGATCGGCAAGCGGGCGTGTCGCCACCCCGCGGATATCGCGGCGAACTGCTTCACTGGAGAGGTCCGGAATGCCATGGCGCGCGACGCTAGTGTCGGATGCTGAGGAAGAGGTTAACAAGGAGTGTATACCTAGGTATAAAAAATGACCGCATATCTGCTCCTTTTGTTGCAATTGACGACGAAAAAAGATAGTCGACTGGCTCCCCTACAAAGTAAGCGTCTCCCTTCTCTTTTCCGCTCACCTCTCATGTTATTCCTCTCCCGTCTCGTTCCTCCCAGTATAACACGTGGGATGTTTGCTCAAGTCAATTTAAATTTACCGCGCTCCACTGCTCCCGCCCAGGTGCCTCGATGCCAGCGCTGCCGTACGGCAGAGACGCGCGTGAATCGAGGCGCCGCACTTCAACATTTATAGAACCATGTTGCCCTTCTCCACAAGCTTTTCGAGCAGATCGTAGAACCTATCTAGTAGAATCTTTCATGGCTGTTCCCGTTTGATTTCTTCAAATGCTGCCAGAAGCCACCGTGGCGTGGGCGACAGCAGGCGATGTAGCGAATGTTTTTTTTCTACAGTGGATGTAGTATTTCTTTTGTTACCGTGAATTTTTTTTATAAAGGAACACATCAAATATCACTCATGTATTGATTTTTTGCCTCACATTTGCGTAATGTTTTGTTCATGTTCAGCAACGTTGACAAGTGTAAACATTGACACCGGAATTAGACGTTTAGATTTGGCTGTGGGTACGTAAGGCTATTGCGCAGCGTCAGTTTCACTTTGGCCGGGTGGCTGAATCGAGTCACACACAAGGCAGACATACAGACAGACCAAAATTTCTGCGTTTAATTAGTCCAAAAAAGACTAAAATCTTTAATAAGACAACTATAGACCATTGGTTACCCAAGTGAAATCAAGACTTAATTAGGCTAAACAAAGCTCTCGCGTTGCATATCCAAGGTTAGCTGGGTTAAGCCGCCTCCATTTCCACCAGTTCCACAAGTCCTACTGCAGCGTTTAACTTGCGGCCAGTATATTCTATGCTATGGGGAACAGTGTCACCTTGTCAACAACTGTTGATCTTATGAGGCAAAATATCAACGCACATCCTCTGCTGTATGTAGTAAAGGCTTTGTCAAGCTAAGTTTTCGGTTTATTAGAACAGGTTCCCTTTATTCTAGGCAATGTTATGATTATAATTAAGCTATGTTATGACCTTGGGCATTAAATTTCTCATGACTTGTGAAGAAAATACCGCACAATTTTATTAAACTCACTCTGGTAGACCTTCGGGGCTTGACTTACCTGTAAAAAGCAGAGAACAAGCATAATATAATCAGTGAACATAAATAAGGACACTTTGTCAAGCAATTCAAATCATTCGCTCGGCTCACTCACTCATTAACATCCGCTGCATACCTACTGGCAAAACCAATACACCTAAAACCAGCAGGAAGATCAATCAAGGGTGTGTACAGACTTGCGAAGTTTGGATTTGGGCAGAGTACAAGGAACACAGAGAAGTATTGGAAACTGAGTGAGTTAAAACTACGCTATATCGGGCACGTTTCCAGTGGTGCAAAAAATTATCCTTGTGACAAGTTAGCCTTGTGACGTCATATCTTGTGACAGGCGAACGTGTGGGCACGTGAGTAAAGCATCTGCGCCACAAATACCACAAGGAAACGTAAAGAACGAGTCAGTGAAAGGAACACAAAATCAGGAACACAACCGTGGAAGAGTACAATCATACAGCGACACGAAATATTAGAAACAGAGTGATTTACAATACGCTATAACAGCACGTTTCGAGTGGTATGACGTGATCCAAGTTAGCCATGTGATCCAATCATATCTTGTGACAGGTGAACGTGTGGGCCCGTGAGTAGAGCATATGCGCCACGAATACCTCTTAATGCCCCTCGCGAGACTGTCGCTATCAAGAGGGGGTGAGCGGCGGAGAACGCAGCTGAATTGCAGGAAAAATGAGATGCCGAAAAGAGAGACGCAACTCCATTCAGCAGTTAGGGAGACCGTGATACGTATTTCCGGAAAAGCCTAATGCTTCGCATGAAAACTCGTCCGCTGGCTTACGTCTCGAATTATTTTGCTTGTTGTTTCACCGAGGAGAGCTCGTCGTCACTATTGTCTTTTAAAAAAATACTGAATAATATTTACCATCTACGAGCGGCAAACTTCAAACGTGAAATCAGCAAACCAGCGGCTAATGTTTTGAAAACAAGGAAGGAAATAAAATTGATTCAGTAGTGCTTAAGGTATTTCCGGCGAAGTTTGAATGTGGAGAAAAAGGTGAAAAGCGTCACTTTCTGTGCAGTAAAATTCCTACCATCAAAGCATTTGCTTGAGCCGCGCACACAGAGCTTCAATGCGAGGACTCTCCTGCGTCGTCTAGCGGAAGGCTAGATAGGAAAGCAAATATCCAATAATATGAGGTGATGTGCTCTGGATTGCCTTCAACGACCATGCCTGTTCTCGTCTCAGGTAAGTTGTGATATTGTGCTCTATCCATGACTTCGCGTAGCGCGAGAAAACGGGCAAAGACACAAAGAGGCGACGGAAACAAGCGCGAACTTCCAACTGAGCTTTATTAAAAAAATTCGCGAATTTAAACATGCATGAGAGACATTGTTATATTAAAACAAAGAAAACAACAGAACATAAGCAAGACATCATAAAATTTGCACTGTATACCCAAAGTGGACTTCGCACAACGCGAGACCCCCTCCCGTTACTCTTTACAAATAATAGAGACCAATGATGCAGATCCTCCGTTCTTTATGTTACTTGCAGTTTCCCCGAGTAAATCCGTCTCTCTCCCCCCCCCCCCCCCCCCTCCCTACTGTCGTTGAGTGCATGTTTCTCTCTATCCCTATTGGTATGTCTCTCCTCCTTTCTTCAATTACTGTTGTCTTTCATGCTTTTTTCGTGACTTTTGAGGCTTAGAACAGCGGTACGGTAGAATTTATTTTGCATCTTCCAAGGTCTCATGAGCCGCGGTGCATATTCTTTCCTTTTGTACGTTCTCTTTAATCCCCAAATGCGCTCGACGTTTAAAGTGGCGTCGCACTCGGTTTGCTTTCCCTTATCTGGGGCGTACCATCGTGCAACCAATAGATGAGCACTATTCCCAAAAATACTGTCGCACATAGAGCAGCACCACGAGACTTCTTTTTTCTTTACTTAGTCCATCCTTTTTCTCCGGTATAAACTGAATGCGGTATCCTTAAATCCCCAGAAGCATCCAATTTGAATTGCCAAGGAGAATAAATTACAGCTGTGGCTGCACTTTCCCCCCACTCTTATCCCTAAAAGTTATATTTCCGAAGATGTAGTTTTGAAATTTGTGGCGGAAGAGGTTCCGATAGCCCGGAATGGCAAAGCGTGATCTGAGAAGCCATTGGTGCGAGGCAGCCGCTCAAGCCGTCCCTATAAACGACCGGATTAGAATGCTAGTGGGTCTCGTTATTATGCTGATAATTTTTGTTTTGCTACCTCAGTTTCTTCAAAACGCCACATTCGAAGAAAGGAACGAGGCATCGCGGGCTGGGGTCACGAACCTCCCTTCCCTACCAACTCGAGCTTTTACGCTCGTACTGTGTATTCGCCTAGTGCGGCCAGGCAAGAAAATGAATCGGCAGCGGCTTACGATTTGTATAAGCAGCTCTAACTACGCGCAAACCAGTAATAAAAATGTCAACCTCGGTTAAATTAAAAAATGCAGCAAGAAAGCGAGGAATGCCAACGCTTGAGAATCTTTAGTTTTGGCTCATTTGAAATGAATCCCATCAGAGGATAATAAACCCTGACTTACGGCGAGCCATAAATAGTGGGTATGGCTCTGCGACGAGGCGAGATGCTCATTTCTTTTTCCTTACGTTGCTTCATAGAATTCTAATGACTTGTAATATAAGCTGGAACACAACACCGCAAACCAGTACAGATTTTGTTAGAATAATAGGAATGCTTGTCAGGAATGCTTATCGTTTAGCCAGTTGGTTCAAGGGGATCGTACGCCAAAGCATGAAGCGCGTATGACAGGACCTCATAAAGCACGGCACGTATTTAGACAGGACCTTTACGGCATATGAAGCCACAGGGCCACCCCACATTGCCGAGGGGTTTAGCAGCGGCGAACACGGTTTTGGAAACCATGGTTTTGTGTCAACAGAAATCGCAGCTACAAAACACCTGTAATGCAACCTTGTCCCATTTGTGCCGAATAGGGAGGGGCGCTATCGCAATAGCCTAAGTGGCGACACGTTTGGCCACACAATCGTGTTCAAAGTTTTAACAGAGGAGCTGTATAAGGCGACACAAATCCGCCGGTCGCACCGGAAATCTCCGGAGCATCAAGAAAAAGATAGGGTTAGGGAATACCCGGGAATCGAACACAGGACCTTTACGCCATGAAACCGGCTACCTAGCCACAGGGCCCACCCCACATTCCCGAGGGGTGCGGGTTAGCAGCGGCGGAGAACAATAAAATGTGGCAGCAATAGAAAAGACAAAAAAAAAGCGCTTTCCGTTGTCAGAATCGAACCTGGTCGCTCGCGTTATGAAAACGGCGTCTATCCGAATGCGTTATCAGCACATTCTGGGCGCAGAGCATTTATTTTGGGTTAGTAGTGCGGGCGTTGGATTTGTACTTCGCCACGGTTCCTAGCGCGTGTTAAGGCGGTCCAGTTCAGGATAGATGTGAAAGCCTGCGGACTGAAATGGTCTAAGCCTTCCAGTCTTAGAGATGTTTCATCGCAAGTTCCGAAATAATGTGAGGTGATTACATATGGAGTGGAAACTTGGCGCCTTACTAACAATTTAAAAGCAAACTTACGGTCGGCTCAACGGGCACGGAGGCGAATATTGTTCGGAGGTAAACTTAGACACAAGATTCCGCTTCCTTCATCAGAAAATAAACTAGAGCAGGAGGTACTGACGCGAACATGCATTGGGTTTCTTCACTTTCGTGTTTTGTTTTTGGCGCCCAGCCGCGCCCAGCGGTGTTATCTGTATGCCAAGCCAAGCGCGTAGTCCCTTCTTCGTTTTTTTATTCCGCGCGGGTTATCTCATTGATAGGCTGAGTTATAGAAAATAGGATACAATTGTCACCCCCAGATTTTAAAAAAAAGAATGTAAAACGAAAAAAAACACCTTAGGTATAATGAAAGGGCATCAACAATCAAACCAAGGTGCCGGAAACTCATACGCAATAGGGTTTATAAAGAGACCGTGTTGGTTCAAACAGCACAATATAAGCGGCAAGGGATGCGAAGTAAAAAAAAGTGGCAACGCCACGAGGGCGTGAAGCGATTCAGAAAATCTTGAATACAATAGTTCTAAAAATGAAGAACTGCTAAGCGATCGCCGCTGAACGCGTGCTGAAGTGCTTGAGTAATAGTAGTAGCGGAAAAAATTGGGCCCATATGCGGGGAGACTAGTAAATGCGTTATCCGTTTGTTACCGCACACCAAGTGGGACGGTTCGGTGGTAGTCTTACGCACATCGTTGAGTCAGCAGCTTTTGCTAGTTTGAATGATCAAGGATATAAGGCTTCGTCGGCCCTGATTCTGTGTCGGCTTTGTGGCGCAGTGGGTAAAGCAAAACAGTGTTTTCTGTGTATTTTCCTATATAGGGTCCCGTAGGGGGAGCTGTTTTTGAGAGCTGGAAGTAGTAATAACAGAGATGAGGAATTGGGGGAGAGGGCGCATCCTGCGCGTAGAGCTGTTGCGGACGTTATGACTACATGGCTTTGTAGTGCAGTATTTATAGAGAATGCTTGCATAAAACATATGGGGGGAACCCAGGCGTTGTGTTGTTACCAGTTTCGCACACCAAGCTTTTTCTTTTTTGATGACGCGAAACCTCGCGGGTAGTCTTACGCACATGAGTGAGTATTTCATTTTCGGTTTCGTTCTCTAAAATGGATGGCGTCAGTTGAATACAGGGCGAGTGTTAATACCGTACCGTTACGAACTGATTTATTTACAGTTGACAATCAGTCGCTGTCTAGCATATTCCTTCCGGCCTTTACGAAATGAATATATCGTACAGAATTCACCTACAACAATAGCGTGTGGCTCACAGAAACGGTTTATTACGAGTCATACTTATTAGCCTACAGGGACATGCGCACGCGTCGACAACACGAAACGCATTAGCGTGAAGAGCGTAACATTGCTCGTTAAATCGCGCAAGTCGCTCGCCAGTGCTACTGGAATCTTAATTCTCCCTTGTAGCTCGAGTTTGAACGCTAATTGCCCGCTTAATCCCTGACGCACACATCAACAAACCACAGCTTACACAAACAATGCAAAAGGCTGCGCAAGGCAGGAAGAAATTTCAGCAGGGTTAAGGTTGCACGCACCAACAAGGAGCGTCCCAACTGCGGGGCAGACGTCTGTTGACATTCGACGTTAGGTGGCCAATTAATTTAGAACGGGAGCGCCCGTCCCTGTTTCTCCAAGCAGGGAGTGAGCCTTCGGGGGGAAGCTCGTCACGCTTGAGGGTAAAGCATCCCACTTGCTTTGCGTAGGTGTTCATGGACGTGCAGTTTATCCTATAAGCTGTAAAGCAGAATTTTGCGCTGGTTACGTCGGCTGGAAAGCAGCCAGCAGCAATTTAATTTATGTTTCCAGCGGCAGTGCAACGGCGCATTATTGTCAGTTGATAAGAATGGCAGTGGCACGTTTCTCTTGTGTATACTGTAGGGATAAAGTAGATAAAAAGCATAGAGTTTCGCACTAATGTATACTAGAGGGAAATCTGTCGCTGCAGTCACGGGCCGCCGTGTGTGGCCCCATTGCCGCTAGCGACGTTCCTCGCCTACTCGGCTTAGCTATTCATGTGGCTTCTTTTTCATCTCGAAGCCAAAGCAACAAAAAGGGTAACATTTTTTTCTTGTAATTCATGCATGAACCTTCTGCATAATCACTGACAAATTATTCCTTAGGGAGGTTTAATTTTACAATAACAAAACAAATTTTGTGAGCCTTCTACAGTAATATTGTTGCTTTTTGAAGCCAGAGCCAACTTTTCATCCTGTTCATGAGCCATGCCAAGGACAATTGGAACGTGCCTGCCCGGTACATGAGGGAACGCGCGCCTAAACGCGGCTCCCGTAGGCAGTGGCGCCAGATTTCCCTCTAGTGTATATTAGTATGAAACTCTGTGATAAAAAGGGGGGTGGATCATTTGTGCGTGCTGCAGAAACCCACTTTGAAGGCGCCTTTTATAGGTAGCACATTGGTATAAGTGGGGTTTCATTAAAGTATTTACTAAAATGCCCTATGGTCTTCCTACTTTGTCAGTAGACGGCAAATATTGCGGCTTAGAAATTGCCTTTTCAGCAAATTATTCGTGAAAAGTATTGCAGCCAAGTTGTAAATGGCTCTGTGTGCAGCTGAGCGGCGTTTATTCTGCAATGCCCTCGTGAGAGTTTCTGCATTTGTTTCTTTTGTAACGAAAGAAATCCAACCCATCGGAATTTTTAACGAAAACAACATTTGCAGTATCCCTTATGTTTTGAACCAAATACTCGGAAGGTTTTCGGTGCGCGAACAAAGTTGACCTGTAGCAGCCAGTCATTGTCATGTTGAGAGCCGTTGCCTATAACATACTTTATGTTCAAACTGCTTGTTGTGGCATATAAATTGCAAGGGTGACAGAAAATGGCCCCAGGTAAAAGTGGTGATGCGAAAAAGTCTGGGGAAAAAAGACGACACCGAGTACTTCAAAACAAAATACTCCCAGGGTAAGACGATACCTGCTTCGCGCGTGAGAAAAAGATAGAGCTACCATCCATTCCTAAAGACAGTAGACAGAAGCGCGAAAGCTTACTCACATCAAAACTGCGTCACAGGCGCGTCATAACCTTCGCTAAAAGTTAATCGAACCTTGAACACCCAAAGTACCAAACGAAGAAGTAACACATGCGACGATTTCTCCCGCACTAACTAACGGCAGATCTACGAGCGAGGTTTAAACGTATACGATACGTGGTTTTATGAGATACGAAAAATATTGAACTCCCTCTTTGTGGTCGATTGCACGTATGGTCCGATTTAGAACAGTTCCTTTTTTGCGATTTTCATGTGGCCGTTTTGACACAACAGAAGCCCGTTTCACGCATGCGCCGTGTTTCCCGATTCTTGATTGATTGATCGATTGATTGTAGGGTTAAACGCGCTGACGCAACGCAGGCGATGAGGCTCGGCGTAGTGGAGGGCTACGGATTAATTGTGACCATCTTTAAGGTGCGCCGAAATCTCGAACACACGGGCGTTTTTGCTTTTCGCCTCCATAAGAAAAGCGGCCGCCGCTGCCGGGAAACGAACCCGTTACATTATGCTCAGCAGCGCAACGCCTTACGGTCCCACTCAAGAAAGCTTTCGCTTTGAAAAACACAAACCTCGAGTTTTGAAGTTTTTTCGTGCTGCTGTGTATCCTGAAGTTCGCGCAGTAGACCGGCGCACCCCAACAATTCAAACATGCATGTGAGTACCCTTTGTCGTGACCAAAGGCAATGACTAGTGTCTGAGCATTCCCAAAGCACCGAACCGGTGATTGTCCAGTCTTTCAACTGGCTCGGATTGGCGTGCCCTTCAGAAGTTTACTTAGGACGGAGGCACTGGGCATGGTAACGTGCCTCTTCGACGTTGAAAGCCTCGCGGAGTTTTCGAAGACACGCACCGGCGCATCTTTTCTCCACCTCGGAAGATGCGGAAGTTGTTTCGGTTCCTTATTTTTCCGCAGTGCCGGCGTCGACTCAGTGGATAACGCATATATTTACCGCGCCGTAAAAGTCAGTTTGCTGTCGGTACTGCTAAAAAAAAAAAAAAAAAAAAACTGCCGTTTCAATCGCGAGCAACCATCTCTTGGTCTTTTCATGTCGCGGATTGAAGAGTCCATGCCCCAGTTCTTTACGTCACCAGTCAGTCGTGAGAGCGGAACGCTTGCGGTTTTGAAAGGAACGAAATACGCAATCTTTAAAATGACACAGACGACGGCAGAGGCATGGTGCAGTCTTCTGAGCGTAACACAAAATAACCAGGAGCATTGGTAGCACAAGGACAGACAGAAAAGGGGAACGTCCACACTATCAGCAAAAACGGTCGGGAAAGACCGAGACCGGCGGACGAGGCAGCTGGAAGAGGAATGGCCGAGCAGGCCCCGATGAAAGGCGATCGGTCAGGCGGCGCAGGCCTCCCTCTTGCTCCTCCTTATCCCTTCTTCCTTTCTGCTCTTTCCCTCTGCTTTGTTGCTCACCTTCGCAACTGCTCAGTTTTTCTCAATTCTTTTTGTCTTGCCCCGGGAAACAGATGACAAAAGCACACGTGCCAGACCATGTAGAAGGACTCGCAATGGCCAGCAGCCGTTCCGGAACGTTTAGTTTCTTCCCAACGCTTTCTTGGTATCCGCGCCCTTGACCCGCTCTGCATTTTTCCTCGGATTTGGTTTACTATGGGTTAGTTTTCAAAGCAGCGACCACGACAGCCAAGAATAAATCAATGGAACGAGATACGGTTAGGGAAGTGCAGCAACAGGAAGGGATAGCGTTCGATGGTAGGGTACAGGGACCGTCTGGGCCATCGCGTTAGCATTAGTATAGACTCTATGGCGGTGAACGCGTTTTTCAAACGTTGTGGCGTCGCGTTCAACCAGGGGAGAATATTTTTGTCTGCTTTCGTGGTTTTTCTCTGGCAGTTCCAAAACAAATCTATTTCAACTTGAAAAAAAAAAATGATAACTACTTTCTATTTGGCTCCCGTTCTTGGCTGCTGATTTCTTTCTTCCACTCTGTGTCCCTCAGAGTCCCTCAGATCCATGTTTGATTCGCTAAGTGCGAAATTTACATTGCGAAATAGGCGATCCTATGGAAGTATTCAATAAAGGCGAGAAGGCCTTCACACCCTGGTATCAACTAACTTATTTGACAGTAACAATTTCTTCCTCGCAATGATTATTGCTAGTAGTGACACCGAATTCAAGGCGGTTTTGTGCGTGATTCATCGGAGCGATACATTGAGTCATACGGAGTTATTTAGTAAAAGGCCCCAGAGACTGCTTACATTGTCCCCTAAAAAAATGCCTACCCAACAATGTATTTGTGTATAGTGAACAAGCCGACCCTAAGGGACCCGGTGTATAGTACAGAGCCTTAACCATTTATCTGACAATGCCAACTACGGAGACAGTTCCGCTCATTTGGTGCCTTTTCTTGTGCTCGTGTAATCAACATTTCAAATTTGTAACCAGGCTTCGCCGTTTTTACAACTATTTCGTGGAATTTCTCGCCGCTACAGCAAACGTAGCACTACATGAGGACGAAGAGAAGACCATTAGTATTAGACGCGTAAGAATATTTAGATAACCTTCATGGGAGTTTCAAGGCACGTTTTTTAGCTTCGTTTAAAGAAGGATACATATACGCATTTCCATGTACAAAATATTACGGGAAATCGTAAGCTGTGGTTCCCTAATACAATAGCGTC
Organism: Haemaphysalis longicornis; assembly: GCA_013339765.2. Lineage (NCBI taxonomy): Eukaryota > Metazoa > Arthropoda > Arachnida > Ixodida > Ixodidae > Haemaphysalis > Haemaphysalis longicornis. Next base: position 68,020,742 of record CM023457.1, read on the forward strand.
AGACCTTTGCTCAGGGTTGGTTGACCACCGCCGTGTCTCTTCAGAACCTTTTTCAGCAGGCACGACCATTTTCAGATAATAGTAGGACATGTTGCTGGGCGAGTTGGTTCATATTACAGAAATTAGATTTAGCGCAGCGAACAAACACTGTGTACCCGAATTGGACACAAAACAAACATTCGAAACGAAGTCGGGGACGTCACGGCACGTGAAGTAGCGGAAGCCTTCTACATCAAGCGAAATGGAGATAACTGCGTGAGCGTGCCATCCTGCTAATCTACGCAAAAGAGTGTGCATTCCTTGATAACTTTCTTGATGTTTGTTGGATGTGCGCCCTCACCGGTGCTGCTTGATAGATTATTTTAGCATACATTGCGTGATTACGCCGGATGTATACATGCATGCCGTCTTTTCAATAAAAATTCATTTGCGAGTTGAGTTAGCGCCCGTCCCGTGCTTTTCACCGTCCGTGTCTCTGGCTGCGCTAAACCTTATTTCTGTAATTCGGATACACAGGTTAGCAAAATCGCGCTAGCATCGCAAACGTCCCCGTTAGGGCTGCAAGTTGTACTGCAAGTAGCATGCAAGAAACTAACGAAGAAAACATCGATGCGAAACTTGTCTTCCTCCGTGGACCGCTAGCCGGCTGGCGTAGGCTGTACGGGCCAAAGCTTCCAGGGGCTTTCACAAACAGCACAGCCTCAGTAACTGCGTACAACAGGCTTTTCCAATGGTGGCCAATTTGATAGGACCATGGTGAGGGAAGTCAGGTCACGTGATCCCTCATCAATCACTTCCAATGGGTCTCCCGCAAGCGAGTGCAAAAGGTGAGGGTTCGTGCGGAAATCCTCCTTTGCTCCCAAGATCCGACTTCAGCGTACGGGGCAGCACAGAACTGCTACGTTAATGCATGTTGCCTCGTCGCTGCCCCCGACGTAGTTTCGTGCAGCGTTGTGAAAGCTGAGCGGGCGAAAAAACCCCTTTTTATCCCCTACTAGTTTACATCAGTTTTTTAGTTCCTAATTCAACTTGTTGAAAGCTATTCCTAGATGCCATTCACACAATCTGAGCAGAGGCCGTTCTAAATTAACGGTACCTCGGTTGACTCAACCTGCGCTCAAAGGTCTCATGTCGTTCATTGTATGATATCCGCAGCTGCAAGCTACGCTTCAATGCACAGAACTATCGGCGTATGAATCACGAAACCATCCATCTTTGCTTTATTCTCACCTATTTTCCCTGCATCAGGGTTTATAGATATGGCGCCCGGCTTGTAATAAACTTTCACTCTCGTCTTGCGTTTTCCGTTGCTCTCGCTCACTGACCCGCACTTCCCGGCTCGCGCGTCCCAGGCAACATTTTCCCCGGCTTCTGTTGACGGAACGGCGGGAATTCCAAACACGGAAGTCCTCTAACGCGGTCGCTGAAAGGCCGTTGCTCGCGTGCGTAGAGACAAGCGTGACAGCACCAGCCGAGAGGCTAAACCCTAATGGCTGCCTCCCCTCCCCACCAGACGACATGAGTGATTGTCGCCGAAGTTGGTTCGGTCGTCTGTGTGGCTCGTACTGCATGGAAATTGTCTGCTTGTGTTGGTAGAAGCTGCTGTTGCCAGCGTGTTGACTTAACTAGTTTTGCCTCTTATGAAGGTTGCCTCACTCTAAATGTGGGTCTGCGCCAAATGCCGCTATCGTGTTAGCAAAAGGTGAAAAAGGAGTAAGCCGAAACACGCAGTTAGCCTAATTATTGGGCGCTATTTCCGCATCACGCGGCGTGGCTGTGTGGCTAAGGCACTGCGCTGTTGAGCACATCGACGTTTGTCCTACTTCTGATGATGGTGTGAAACAAAACATGTGTGTTTAAAGGCCCAGCGCATGTGGAAAATCCTCCTCAGTCTGTTAAAAGTAATCAGTAGCCATTTATACTACGCTGCGCTCCGTAGCTCGGCTGTAGCTCCGCGGCACAACACCGAAAATTGAAGGTTCCTTTTCAAATCAAATATATGTATTTTATCAAACAGCGTACGCCCTAAATTACGCAGACAACTCATGTGGATCCATGTTAACCAAATTGGTTTCATTCAGCGGTCTGACTCAGGCATTGTAGTTTTCGAGTATCAGGACGTAAAATGAGGATTTTCGCGGCTTCCATCAGCTGCGTTTGAGTTCTCAAATTTTACTGATCTTCCAACTGTATTGTGTAATGGGTAAATAGCCTTATAACTTGTTGGCTGTAACTGCACAATTTTTTATTGTTTCAGAAACCTCGTTTATTAAAGAGGACTGATTTTTTAACTCTCGTAACCAAATGCACAGGTCTTGCTTTGTTTAACTGCATGTTTTTTTTTCAAGCAAACATACAAGTACAGGAAAGCGCAATTGGCTATTCTTAGTCAGTGCTCGATTCGTCGCGTAACTAGCTACAGTGCAATGACTATATTTAGTTAGTCTATCAGCTCCTTAAATATGGGGTTGATTACTCCTCGCATTCGAATGTCCAATTGGTAACTGGTTTAGATTCACATTCTTTCAATTCCCGTTAATCTAAGTACTAGGCCCATCCCGCAATGTCGCCCCGATTATTTTAATATAAAGCTACTTTCATGCCATTATATTCGCCTTATCAATAGCTCCCTGAGCTTCTCAGCCACTCAGGTGCCTCCCAAACCACCTAAAGTGTCACGTGACCAAAAATAAAAACAGACTGTTCTTGCACATCTGCAAAACTTCTGACAGCAAAAAAAAAAAAAACACTGACACACCGTAAAAAAAATTAATCATTCATTCCTAACGAAGTTGAGATAACCGCGGAAAGCTTGTAATTTCCACACTGATGTTAAAAAACCGTCTGAACCTTCACGCGTGAGTGCGTCCATTTGATCGTCCATGCCTTCAAAGACCCAAATCGCAAAACGAAGAACGAACCACTGGGAAGACTGTTTGTTGCGCACTACGTAAACGGCATGTACGAACGATCTAACGTACACCGATACGTGGTTTATGAAATAAAGGTATGCTATTCCACTCCTTCTTCGTGATCGATGCGTGTATTGTCTTATCTAGAACCGTTCCTTTTTCGTGATTTTTTCCAGCAACCGTTTTGACACAATGGAAACTCAGTTTTATGCACGCGCCTGGTGTCCAGAGATCTTACCAGAGCTTTTCGGTGGACCAACCGGTCTATGGGGAAGTGAATGAGTAGTTTTCTTGTTAGAAGGCCATTGGTACCACTAAGAAAGCTCTCGCTTTAAAGATCTGCGCTCTTCAACACGTTGACAGCGCGGCAGTATAACACATAACCACAGAAGAGGGGTGACAGTCAAGCTGAGCCCCGAGCGGGCCGGCGGCACTGGCCAATGTGGCGGCGCATTCGCTGCACCACGTGACCATCGTCGGGGTTCTCGGCGCGTTTCGTTCTCTCTTGTGCGCGTTTTAAAATGGAGCGTTTAGGGAGTGCAGAGCCGAGTAGGTGGCAAGAGAGGACGGAATGGGAATTACGGGGACAAAATGCCGGTGATAGTAGACAACAAAACCAGCTAGCCGCAGCAAAACGGCACCCCTTAAGCAAATAACAGTTGGCCCGGTGGGTGAGCGGCGTTGTAGAAGTGCCGTCTGGCGGCCTTCTAAAGGCGAGGCTACGTGTGCGCATTAGGCCGAGAATCAAGTTTGCGAGGGAGATGCACGAGGTGTTCGCAAATTTCTAAGCATGCTCCAAGAGATCCTAGATTAATTTTTGGTAACCCTAAAGAGATCGCGTGCATGAAATGGGCGCGGGGATTATATAACTTGAAGTAGAATTAAAAACTACTGAGGCGTGTACTACCCGACCTAAAATATATTCGCTACATTCACAGCTGTGTCAAAGTCAAGTTTAACCAAGATTTAATAAAAGCTCCCAGTACAGGGTGGTTGGTGCACGTTAACAAAACTCCCTATTCTCATGTGACTTGAAATAATTCACGGGAGCATACTTCATCCCTTATGCCTATAGGTTTGCCATGGGTTCCATTTACTATTAAGGCACTCCAGCGTTTCAAGAGTGCAATCAATGTTAAGTGGTTGCGCCCTCACGGGATCTGTAAGCGACAAGCATCTGGCTTACGACCCAAATGCACTACAAAGATAGCAACAAAAAACAGTTATGGAGATACAAATTAAAACATGGTGAGCCTGAAACACTGAATGTAGGCACAGATAAGAACCACTCCAGTTTCATTTAGCGCAATGGAGGAGGACAAGGTTATTGCCGACCACCGTGGCCCGAGCAGTCGACACTACAGAAACAAACGAACAACTAAAAACAACAATAAAAAGCAACACAACAATAAGTCAACACTCAGCCTTAGTAGCCTCGTGTTCTAACTCCAACTCAGTGTGTACGTGTTCCTCGTGCCTCGGCTCGGTCTGTGTAGTTTGCAAAAAGAGGAGCGAAATGGCTGTGCACGCGATGCAGGGTGAGGAGGAAGTTATGTTAACTAGACCAAACTTGAAAGAGGGAGGGCTGTAGGACCATTAGAATTTCGGGAGAACAAAGAAAGGAAACGTGATGGAAGAAAATAACTCCCGAACGAGCGACACGACGCCATACCACGGGTGCCGTAATTACTAATTAGGGGTTACCAACCGGGGAGCAGTGAAACACTACGGCCGGAGAGGCAAGAGGCTTTTAAGGCAACTAGATGCTGTGCGACGTTTTGCGAACCCCCTATGGTCACGTATGTGCGCGTGCAAAGAGGGAAGAAACACGATTGAAACGCGGAACACGTGGCACTCAACCGCAGGAGAGAGTTGCGGGTGCTGCATAGCTTGAAAACACTCCGCCCCTGATGGGGACATTAGCAGAGTAAACAAAATGCAGAGGGGAAAACATGGAAGCTACTGCCAGGGTTTGGCTAGGAAGCGTGAAGCAAATGGCTCTAACGAAGGCGCCGTTTCCCGCCTTTCTTGTTTTTTTTTTCTTCCACCAAGGTAGCCTCTACACCGGTTATTTGTTTGCAGTAGCTCCATTGTCTGGTTGTCCGTAAAGAAGGGGTGGCGACGTGTATTTGGTTAGCTGATGGTCACATGCCAAGGAGCGATTGATGTGCGCACTGTATTCACGCACGCAAGTTGTCACTTGTCATAGCTGCTAATTGTAATTACATCCAGCCTTCATTACTCTACGCCCAATCCTGCCCTTCCTCTGCGATCCTCGCAGAAGAAACCAAAGAAACGCAGCATTAAAGGGTTTAGAATGTTGCAATCACATATTTAAAATTGAAGCAACGAAAGTGGTGTTTCAAACACGTAAATACAAGTAAAGAGGAGTTAAGAAACAAGAAGAAGCAACCGCAACCGGCATACACTAACGATGTTCAGGCATGCCTATGGCTGTGAGTAAGTCTGGTCTCAGAATAAAATCACGCGCTGCGAAAACTAAAGTTTAGGGATGAACAAATACTGATCAACTAAAACTATTCGGAGCCCTACAAGCGAGTAGCGGATCCTAATATACCCTGATGTTTCCGGCCAACCGTCATACGCTTAGCTCAAGCAATAAAAACTTAAAGCCGCTTTACTCAATGGGAATGCTGTCGGAAGTGCACAGCAGTGATTCGCCCATAAGGGCTGCAGCGGCGTTATAAGCTCACTGCTACCTACCCAATAGAATTCAGATTTCCCGCCTTTCGCAGGGCTCGCTGCGACGGTTCCTACCTGAACTGCTGCCAGCGGGAAGTGCGGTCTTTTTTTTGGGCTACTTCGTTATCTGCTTTGTCAGTCACTAAGGTTCGAACATATGGACTATCTGAAGACGCCGAACTCTTCGGCGTACTAGGGGCTCTCCACACCTTCCGCGATCATTCTGACGCCATCACGCACAGAAAGTTCCGCGTCATAACCGATCCCCATGTAGCCCTTCAAGAATCGAATCGTGCGTTCTCGCCGAATCATACGGCCACGAACATCCTCAAAATGATCCGAGATCTCGAAACGGAAAGTTTCACCGTCCGCGTTGTCTGGACACCTGGGCTTACCATCGGAGCGCAATGCAACCGCTCGGCACACGTCACTGCCAGGGAGAGGCTCCCACACCTCCCACGGCTACCAGCACTCCACCGTCCCTCCCCGTTAAGCCAGACTGGCAGATTAATCTACAAAGGCTGAAGATTCAAAGTCACCAACGCCTGAGGGATGCCACTCAGGTAGGCATTCTTAGTCCGCTAAAAGCCTTCACACGCCTGGGCGAAATCATGGCTGACACAATCTATGCCAACTACGCCCTGACCCCTCATATCGTGCATAAATGGACAGCACCCGCTTGTTCCGTCCCTCCACGTTTCCCCTAATGCAACACCCGTTGCACGCCGAACTCGTTCCGTTTACTTTGGAAATTCTCCTATTTCAGCGATGGTCGTGAGCGACTCCCAAGCGATGGGCCCCTACCCGCGTCAGAGGCAGCACACCTGCAGCGAGTAAGAACAGAGCCTTCATTTCTTGAACAGATCACCGAGTACGCCTTAGCCAACGGTCTATACAAACTTGTGTAATCATGATCTGAACCGACTCGCTTGCTGCAGCTACTCTACGAGAAGCCAAGTGAGACCTGCCAGTGCTGAGTGAACTTGAACATGAACAACGACCCTTTCATGTGAACTTGTGAAGGTCTGAGGTATTTTACCTCCCCCTGCACCCTCCATCCCCCCCCCCCCCCCCACCCCAGGGCGCTTGTGCCCCTTCCCATTACTAAAGTTTTACTACTACTACTACTACTTCTTGGGTTTGCTTATTCCCCCGCACGTGCCGGCATAGCACTGCCACTTTTTTTTCGCTTACTATCGTAAAAGCCAACCAACGAGCGTTCCTAACTAAATGATCGCGGGCGCTGGCGGTTAATTACGTATAATTTGCTTCAAATGTACCTTCAGTTTTATTTGCGCTAAACAACGGGGAGATGTGTGTCGATCGCAAGCGTTTCATGAGTTTCGAACGCTTATGACTATATAAATCGCTTGGCTTTCTAAGCCTCTCGGTTACGCCGCGACGACAACCGCTACGACAGAATCCCGTGTGGCTCTACTTGGGTCCATCGAGCGAGCTACGACGACAAGTCGAGCCCCGAAAATGATCTGCCCTTCATAGAAGTCGACAAACACACTAATCAGTTCACTCACGCGGGCTCGTATAGGCTCAGGCGCGTGTATTTATGTCTTAGTGACCATTGGCATAGGGTTCCATCACGAATTCAACCCCGAGTGAGTCTAAGGTTGCATGATCAAAGTCTTTGTGAGGCTGCATGAACACGGCCCGGCATGAGAGTGCGTAAGCCTGAAGAGAGTAACGGTGTTTTAGGGCATATATGTTTTGGTGACTATCAATCATCCGCGTCCAGACTCTGTTTGGTGTTATTAGCTAGCTGGCCTTATTACACGGTATCGGTGGGTTTTGTACGTGTTCTGTTCATGTTTTCCGTTTTTGCCGTAATAATTTTGGTCGCGTATCCTGATTTCTGCAGAGGTATGCTAACGACGCCCTCTTCTTCTTAATAGGAAGCGCATGGAATAATTTGGGTGTTGGACAATTCCACAAAATAAACTATGGAATAAACTGCGACGAGATGTGATTGCGGCATGGGTAGAAACGGAGGATGAACCCCTCAACTTCAAACCAAAATCGTTTCCCGCCACTCCGGCACAAGGTCTTAGAATAGTTCGGCTTAAGTCTAATTATTTAACTTCCCAAATAAGAGCCCCGGTAAATCACTTGGAATTGCCAAACCGGTCTTGAGATGCCCGCTTGCATAGCTACGGTAGAGCGGGATAGTGGTCGATTACGACGAGACAAAAATTGTTTATGATTAAAGAAGTGATAGATGAAAAACAAGGGTAACACCAAGAACGTGAGAGACAAATAGAATCACTGACCCTTACGTGAAGAAAAAAAAAACGGAAAGGAAAAGTGGGGCTTTCTCGTCGGATTTCCGACACGGCCCAACGCAATTAAACGCTTGCCTGCGCAATTCGCAATGGCTCGAGCACTTCCTTTCTTGCGTCGGTTTTGGGATGGCACAAAAAGGGGGGACGGCTACAATCGCCCAGCCACAGTCTCATCTGCTGCGCGCGAGGGAAAGAGGGAAGAGGGACACACCTTGCCGTCTGCTCTCTCCATGTTCGTGAATCAGAAGACACGGACGCAAAAAAAAAAAAACATAAGGGGGGAGATAAATGGAAAGAGAAGATTAACGGGGTCACGAGAGGTGAGGAATGAACAAACGCACCCAAGAAAAACAACGATGAAATGGTTACGTACTGCGATGGAACGACTGGGTGGAACAACGCGCGGAAAAGGAAGCCGAACTTTGCCACCATACGTGACTGGAATTGGGACGCGTTCAACCTTCACCGAACCATTCACATTGACAAAAAAAAACCTAATAAAGCAAGCGAGCTCTGTTGAATGCTACGAGAGGTAGGCGGGAGGTGCTTAGTTCCATTTATCTTCGGGGATCCTCCGTGCGTTATAGTTGGGAGGCTTCGCCGTGCTCCGGTTTACATAACCTGAAGTACCTTTCCTCTAGACTCCGAACTGAACAACCCTCCCCTTTCATCTCTGTTCGGTGTTATTAGCTGGCTGACCTTATTACATGGTTACACGGTACCGGTGGTTTTTGTACGTGTTCTCTTTATTTTTTTTGTTTGTTTTTGTCGCAATATTTCGGTAGCGTATCCTGCTTTCGGCTTCTGAAACGTGATTTCTACCATTGGTAAGTTCCTCAGCCTGACGTCTGCCTGCAACACTACTACATTTTCGGCTTGGTATTTGTTTAGGCCTGAAAACTGACTTTCGCTCAAGGGTTATTTTTTTTGTATTTCGTCGCTTTTGTGTGTGTTCGGTCGTACGTTCTGTTAGTTGTCGCCTCAGGCAGGCCATGAATGGTGAGGGCGACAAAATTAATGCGGTCCCACGTCATGACACTCTCAAGCACCAGAGGTTTTAGTGGTGGGGGAGGGGTAGGGAAGAAGTGGGGATAAAGGTAGCACAAACCACAGCATGTGCGTACGTGCGAAGTGCAATAAATCAAGCTGACGCGTAGCTCCCGAAGGTGGTCCTTTTTGTTATCACGCCGAAAGAGAAAAAGGAGAACATCCGCTGGGGGACGACTAGCGGGGTTACGCGGGTATCGAAGACTTTTGTTGAGATTTCGTCGGAGGTCAGAAGTTACTAAAAAAATGCAGGAAGCTCCCACTAACGTGGGAAGACTTGAAGGTAGCGAAACTATACGCAACCTTTCACTGACCGATCACGAAGGTTTGAGCCCACGATTGCAGCCGATTTGCGGCCTTTTTCGCTGCCGCAACTACCGTTATTCCATTATTGTTGCTATAAGTGTGGGCTTTCTTTCATTATTTTGAAAGTGATCATCATTGGCCATCACATTGGAGGACCGCACGCTATGACGCTGATTTTTCTCGTTCCGAGCAAGTTGTTGCCACAATTACGGTGAACGCCTGTAGATTTCGTTTTGGCCAATCTGGCCTAATCTCCATAAGTGGGCATGCTTGGCTTAAAAAAACGTGCGCCGGGCACGCTGGGTGGTCGCGCGAGGCACGCGCACACACGAGCGCTCGGCATTTTCTTGGTTTTTCTAATTGCCCCGGGCGTTCGCCACCATCTTGGTCAATCTCCCGAAGTGAATATGTTGGCTTGACAAACATGCGCAGGGGACGCTTGGCTATCGCCGCGAGGCACGCACGCGCGAGCGCTCGGCATTTTCTTGGTTTTGTTAACCGCCAAGCGGTTACCGCGAGGCCCGTTCACCTGCATGCGCTCCGCAATTTCTTGGTATTTGTAAATGCGGACACGAAAAATTACAATTTCTTAAACGGGTTCGCCGTTCAAAACTCTGCTTACTTATGTTGATTTTCATACTCTTCTACTCATCACTGTAATGTTTGGCTACTAACGAGCCCTATTCACCAATTTCACTATTTATACTCTACTATACCAATCAGAGTATAGTAGGGTTGAATTTCTGAGTGACGAGCCCAAAATACGAGGTCGAACAGAAATGTCGTCGTAACGGTCGCTGACACTACTCTAGAAGATCGACAAGAAAATAGAGGGAAATAAAAGGAGAAGGTACCTAGGCATTGACAAAGCAGGAAGGATGGACCTCCAATCGTTTGGCAGAGCTCGAACGTCCGTATGCACATCGGAAGGGCACGTACCCCAAGCCCACAGAACTTCTAGGTACACTTCAAGTAACAAGTACCTGACAAATAAATAAGATGGGAAGGAATGCACATCACATTTTGCTTACAGATCACTAAAAAGAATACATGGAAAGCAAAGCTAGGAAGATGAACTTCTCTTTATTAAGGCTGCTCTTAAGTAGCAATCACTGGGTCGGGAACTGGCCTGCCATGGCGGAGAAGGTTGAGAAGAGCACGGAGGGAATCTCTGACGCCTTTATACCCCGAATTTTGAATGCACAGACCACATTCGGCAAAGGCAATCGAATTCCACTGGTAGGCAGCACTTCTCCTACACTTGGACCTAGTGCTACCAGACGAAACTTGAACCATTCCGGGATTAAGACGGGCCAGGCTCATATATCTCGATAGATTTTATCCTCCCTACCTCGTATCGAAGATCTTTATTCCAGTTCACTTCAGTCGCACGGCCGCAATAACGCGGGCTAAGGTTTTAATTATTTCTCCGAGTGAACAGATAGTGAGATAAAGAGATTAGCCAGACGTTAGCCAGAGATTAGCCAGGGTGGACAGATAGTCAGATAAAGAGATTAGAGAAAAATGTGGGCAAAGGATGGATTCAGATAGGGCCATTTATGATTGCTCCGAAGTATATGGCAGTAGCCTTCGTCCATCAGTGGAAACAAATAGGAGGTTGGTGCTTGTGAGTATGGGGTGATATTCCACAAATATCTCTACATCACTTAATTTTTCCACAATTCCCTGCCGGAGCTAGCTCCTGGCTAGTCCTTAAGCATGATTACCCATTGTAGCGGCTGCTCTAAAATGGTTCATGTCGTGCCTTCCAACAGGCTATGCGTACAAATACACCGTCATTGGTGAGTTATGAAAGCGATGAGGAACGGGCGCATACAGCTGCTGCGAATATCAGCGTCATTAGAATGGTTTCTCAAATCTTGTCTGTATTTATTACGGCTCGTTGGTATTTATTGTGTTGGGCAAGTATGTTGGTGTGTATACTTGTGCGTGCCGGCAAGTATCTCGGCCAATTCGTCCTGATATGCCCTTCTAAGAGTAGTTCTGTTGTAGGTTGAGACTCTTCGTCCGTCTGCTGTATGTCGTGGGTCACGTAGGGGTAAGAGCAGGTTTCCAGAACCGCCGGCGGCATGTATCGGTGGGGGTTCCCAGACGTACGGATAGAGGGCGCAGTTGTCTTGAAGGTTTGGGTTACTCTCCCTTCCCTAGCGGGAGAAACACGAACCCAAAACCCCCTTCTTCCTCGCACCGCTGACACTTAGCCGCTGATTCTTTTGCGCGAAGCGTAGAATTTGGGCAGCGACAGCGCTGCCGTTCTTGGTCGAGAGTCCGTTTAAGTTGGAGCCGACAGAAGGGAACCACAGTTCGCTGTTTCAGCATATTTCTCACTTGGTGAAACTGGCTTCAAGTTATTACTTTTCTTCGGTGCATGGTGCATTCATCCGTGACGCTCTCTTGTTGCGGGCTGCTGAACTACCTTAATCGTAAGGGCATTGTGATATAAGTTAAGTATTATTGGGTTTTGTGGCCGATCATTTCAAGGACGCGTGCATTTCGCAGCCAAAGATGAGAAGTTATTGTGATAGACGCGTAATATTTGTACACGAGCTCAATGCAGATTACTCTAATATTCCGTGTAGCTTCCTAATGTACAAACGCAGTGCAGAGTAAAGCCCGTTCTATATAGCATGAATTCACCTGTCAATTCCCGGCTGCGATGGCACGCCTGTGACAAACGATCTCTTTTTGTTGCTTCCTCAAATTGCCAAATGTGAAGCGGCGTTCACAGGAGAAAGTCGGGCCATTCGAAACATTGAATTTTGCCTCCGCAATGAAACTAGATCACTTTAACACACGAGCAGTGCGGCAGCAGTGAGTTCGCAGGTAATTCTCATGATTTACAGCCGGTCTAAGACGGGGTAATTCGTATTGTTGTTCATGTGTGTTGCGCAACCAGCAACAACCGACAGGTGCTGTGTGGAATCAGCCCTCATAAATGTTTTTTTTTTTTTTTTATGCAATAGAAAAAAAAGCACAACAATATTCCGTCAGAGATATTCAAAACAAGCGAATATGCAGCAACAATAGTGGCAAGCCACGTGTGACGTGGGGTATGCATACATCAAAATTAAGCAAAAGGCATAGCGGCCCGTTCCAAGCCAACTCAGGATTTTTGTGAAAGTCAGCGAACATCGCCGGTCGCTCGGAGAGTCGTCAAACGTACAAAACGAACACACGCTCAATCAAGATGAAGCCCACAGAGCGCTGAATCCCCTGTAGCAGACGACACGATACGCAATTTACGTACTCCTATGAACTTATTGGAGGGCTCACGCGTCGGCGATGCCTTGAGGAGTCTAAAGTAGTCATAGAAGCTTCCGTCCAAGGTTCATGCTTCCGTCTATTCTCAACAATGAAGGCGTAAGCAGAAAGAGGGCCGCCGTGGCAGACAAAACTAAGAGTGTGGATTGAATCAAAGTTGATGCTACGGCAAAGCTAAAGAGTGCATGTTTGCTGCGCCCGCCCTGACTGGACGAACAAGAGTTACAGCTAAGCGTGTGTGTGCATATGTAAGAAGCAATCTGTAGCAACAAGAAGCTTGGCTTCGCAGATGTGGTCGCTCCAGAAACTCTAAGATGGTCGCGTAGAAGCTGCGGATACCCGTACGGTGCGGCTAATTCAGAACTTCACCGAAGATTACAGACAAAACCGGTACTTGAAGTGCGGAATAAGATACACGCGCTTTTGTTTCAATCAAACCGACGACAAAACTGCGGAAGTAAAGATTCAATTAACAAAGAAATTATTTAGATGACAACGTCGCGGAAACCGCGCTTACCTAAACGACCACGAGAAACGGCAAGTGCTTGAAGGAAAAGGATACAGTAAGCCTAGTGATTCAGGGGGACGGGCACAAGTGTCGGCAAACGGAACGAAGCAACTAGAGCGCCCATTTGACGATGACAGCTTCCGGGCGAGCCATTCGCTCAACGGAAGGAAGAGGAACCGATCGGTCATGCGTGCCAGTCATTTCGGTCTGGGAAGGGGCGGGGAAGATAAGGAAAGACACATGGAGGGAGGATGTCAGTAAGTAGGCGGAACATATCCTCAGCAAAAGTTGCTTGCGCCCGAAAGGGACTTGGGCTGTGCTTTTATGTACAGTCGCCACAGCCAGGGCAGAGTCACCGTACCATGGAACAAGTGATAAGGTTGACATGTGCACTCTGTTTTCGCGGGAAGTTTTGCAATGGCGTGTGCGGCTCATGCGCCGATTGTGAAGCCCAATGTTTGGGACGTGGGCAAAAACAACAACAAAACGGGGGTCATAAAAAGGGAACCACATAATGCGGAGCTGTAGTTTGACGACAAGGAAAAGTTAATGCGCTGAGTCATGATTTTTGAAACCATCGCAATGAGCTCGAACTCGCAAAGACAAGAAGAACACAAAACAATTCATTTATTAGTGATTTGGCAGCGTCGCCGTGGCAGCGTGCCTTTGTTCATGCAGTTGAAAGACCCCAGGAACGTTTTCATGTATTTCGCTCTCTTAAACATCCTTACGCCTCTATATCTTTTACAGTACAGCATGAACGCGATTCTCTTTCTAGTAAAGCTTTGCTCTTGCTTCAATATGAATTTTTTTTGGCAAGCCTATATACGCATACACGGGTAATGGTCATCTGACACTATCATGTTGAAATAATAAGAACTCTGAATGAAACCAACACAAAGCTACAAAGTAATAAATTTTGACAAGTGTCAGTTTAACGAACATTCGAGCCTGTGTTAAGCAATGCGATTCATAGTTGATTGTTACAAGCGTTAGCATCTTCCCCCTTTTGAGCAGTCTGTCGCAATCACCGTCTAAAACATTGATATTTTCTTGAAGTCTGCCTGTCCTTCCAGTACCCACACACTCCACCATTTTGTTGTTGAAGTTTGCTTCTCCTTGCAGCACCCACACACTCCACCTCACACTTCTGCATACGCGCAAAAGCTCAAACGCCTGCCGGCCAATGTCCCGTTTCCGCCTTAATGACAGTGACCATCCTGACTAACAATAAGGATAAAATAAATATATGCAGATAGAGGTTTCGAAATAAAATAGTTGGTAGTGAGCGCTTCCCTTCGACATCAACGCGAAAATACTCAGAAGAAAAAATAGGCAACAATAAGAGAAAAATGTTTACCCTATAGACGAGTGGAAAATATATCCCTATAAAGTTATTGCATTTAATTTTTCTACCACGCCCGTAACAGGAATAAACATTTGAGTATGTTTAGATCGCGAAGCGATTTCGATTTATACAAGTTACTTTGATACTCAATAAAACCAAAATTACTGGAAACGAAGCAATTTATACTACCTAGCCGTAGCAACAACTTTGTAGCGGAAGCAATGGCCATCCTTAAAGCAAGTGAATACATTCGTACATCTTCACGACCGAATCAAAAGCACAATAATGCAGACTCACTTTGTCGAATTTAAAAAGCAAAAAGTCACCGCACACTTATTTTCCCAGCAAAAACGCTCACTGATTGCATGAAATTGAAAGTGAAACTTTTATCATGTTAACAATTGTAGAGGGGCATAGGGAAGACTCAAATAACTTGCAGATGTAATGTTGAAAACAGCAGCAAAATATGGTGTACAGGGGTTTACACCAACAATGAAATAATTAAGAGAAAGGTACGGGTAGGGACAACAAAAAGCGGAACAAAAGATGGCAAGATCAAATTACAAAATTTTCTCACAACTGGTCAAGTGCTTTGGTTCTAATGGCTCATGTCATTTTGACACTTATGTTTGCCCCGATTAACTTTTATGGTTTCTTCAGTTCCAGCACCCCATCGCAGGGCGATCTTACTCATAAAATTCTGACACGGGTCCGCATAAAAGCTGATATTTGTCCACATGAAACCTGTACCGACCGCAGGTTCAAGGAAGGGTTCAATGAACGCTATGCAAAAACGCTGCAAAGGGTCATAAAGTTGAATAGAAATGGCTGGCGGAGGGTGATGAGTCAGTCGAACTAGCTCAACATTTGTCCCCGCCCCTCGAGCAGCCTTGTCTGAAACCGCGCATAAATCGCCAATTGACCTTACGTACAACGCACCCAACGGAAGTCACTGACCCAATCAGAATAAATTATCGTGGCGTTCCTCTCCCAATTGACGTCTCGCCGGACAGATGAAGCCACGAGACGGCGCTGAATGGTTGAGGTGGGTTGGTCATCGGACTGTTGAGACTTCGGAAAAGTTACAGACACTCGGTTGCTTTATGTTTGTTTTGAAAGTCCTAGTTTTTAACGTGTCTCAATAAATCAACATCTCCAATATCAGAAAAAATCGTCACAAGTACGCGTGCCACCCAATGATGGCTATATGCAAATGGCGAGATGACTACTTCATAATGGCGGAATCTACAACATTGGCAACATAAAGCCTAGTCCTATTCTCTAAATGTTTTACAGATGGGGCTTTCATGGACGCCGCAAACGAGGCATCGGTTCGATTTATAAACTGACATGATCGTTATGTGAACATACCTTCCCTTCACCTCAGAAAAAATACTGTTTCAACCACTACGATAATATAACTGCCAGCTCAAGGTGGTATTTTAAAATTTATTATTACGATAAGACAAACCAACCTACATCCGTACTGCGGTTTTATGTTCATCTCTTTTTCAATATCTAAAGAGCATCTACCGACCGCTGGTTTCCCTGTTTCAAAAAAGCATAAATGATCATTTGTTGGTGACGGTGAATCTAGGAACATGAAAATTTTCTCACAGGAAAAGGCTGTGCAGCTACGGTATTTGCGGCTAAACATATAGTTCCAGATGGCAAAAAATAATATTTCAGATGCAGCAGCCCCCCTTAAGAATTTATACTTGCTCACACCGCTAATTATTTTCACAATTTGCACAGAAGAGTTTTAGTGACAGTACAAGCACGAATCTTAAAAACAAAATAAACAAGGATACTGCTCCATTTAATCACAATAACAATATGCATAAGAGCTGCAACATCTTTCATTCTGACAGGCTGAAAGTCAGAAATATAACAGCACTGCCGGACAAAACGGTCTTATTTGAGTATTTTTAACAAGGACCCCCAATTGGCTCTGATTGATACATGCTGGAAAGTGTATTCAATGGTTTGGTCCTAAATTTTGGTCCTTTCCAACCTGCGGAAGCACACTTAAGTGGGGAATCAGGCATCCGGAAAGTGGAAACTGGTAGACAACATCACTGAACAGACAAAGTACACTACCCTAATCAAACCTACGGATTCCGTCTATTTTGTGAACCCACTGAGTAAGATAAAATTCGATACAACTCTTTCTTCTGCTTCCGCCTGGTGAGGATCTTGTGAGAATTTGCTCAATCCAATTCCTTGTTGCTATCAAAAATAAAATTTTGTCTCAGATTACAGTTATTACGGAGAAACTCCACCCTCGCTCTGGCGCGTATAAAAGTCGGTGGTGTAGAAAAGAAGGAATAATGGAATGAAAGACACCTGCTTGGAGTCGACAAGGTGAAACGTTTCCACGGGGCAACAGTTCCGGCCAATAAAACAGAGTTGTGAAGCCCAGAAGAGTCCAGTACTCTCTTTTCCCTAACTCTCTCCGCTAGGAAACATCGCACTGTTGTTTCGGTGCAACGGTAAAAGCAGTTCAGCAAGCGATATGTACTCTTTAGGCGACGCCAGAATGCATAGAAAGAAAAAAAGGCTTGCACTCTTTTGGTACCACGAAACACGGCAAAAAGGGCTTGGCGAACTTCCTTCCCCTGTGGTTATGCAGGACGTAAAAATTGAGAAGAAAGGAGCGTAGATTTAGCAGGCTGAGGTAAAGAAATCGACCACAACCAAATATAGATAAAGTGACCTGCTTCTACCTATTTGTGATGGCCTGGCGGTAATGAACAGCAATGACTTCTGAAATATAGACACAACATTAGAGTCGATTTACCTCTTTAAACCAAATCGCACAAGAACAATAGTAGCGGTCGTAAGGTGCAATGCACAAAGTATATGGATTATATTTGTAATACCATGTGCACCGAATAGTTCCTGTTTATACCGCTGTCACCCACGAAGAAGGTGAAACATTGTACATCTAATCGTTAGAGCTGCACTAGAAAATTCGCCTTACCTGTACGCGTGATCACATTTCAGTCACATGCTGAACGGCTTGTCGACTTGTACAGCGCGAACTTGTCTTAGGAAGTACAGGTTTTCCCGCTCAGTTTAATCCAATCGCCATACAATTTATTCCAAGCGCCAGCCAATTAATTTGAAATGCCATTTAATTTAATCCAAACGCCATCGAATGTAATGCAGGTGCCAGCGAATTTAATCTAAGTGCCAACCAATTTAATACAGCTGTCAGAAGGTTGTTCAGTGGTGTTTTGTGCGGAATTAGGCGCAGCTTTGCGGGCTTTGATGCGCGTGGTGTGATGAAAACGTGGTGTTCCTTGATGCTTTATGTCAAAAATACCGCAGCCATTTTTAAGTCGTCACCGCGCCTATAAATCTCAACTATCCGGGCTCAGTCGAAATTTGAAACAGAGTTGTACCTCTTGCCTTCACCCGGCGCTTTCGTCGGTCTTCCTCGGGACATTTTCTAACACGCGCAGACAAGGCGAGCAGCTTTTTCCTCCGTCGGGGCCGTGTGATTATTGTCTGCGAGACTGTACGTTAGAAGCATTGTCTGCTCCGGTATTGTTACGCCACCAGACTTGGCAGCGTAGTGTAACTCGTGTCAGAAGTATCGTATCCTCTCCTCCTCGCGTAACAATGCCTTAAGATGTTTCGTTGGTAAAAACTCAATAATGCTCGTCTGCAGCGTTAACCATTATTTCTGAATTATAATAATGTCTGCGAGATCGTCAGAAATATCGCCTGCTGGCGACAGAAGTGTCGTCTGCTCGCGAAAAAATACGCCGGCAAATCTGCTAGGGTAACAATACGCGAGCAGACGATACTTCTGACGATTTCGCAGACGATCACCACACGCCACCAACGGATCAAACGAGACCGCTCTCCTGGTCTGGGGGTATTAGTAAATGTCCATTAGGCTGCGCGCATATGATATTTTGCACATAAGGCATGGAGGAACACCACGTTTTCATCACACCTACGCGCATCAAAGCCCGCAAAGCTGCGCCTAATTCCGCACGAAACACCAGTGAACAACCTTCCGACAGCTGGATTAATTTGGGTGGAACTGGAGTAATTTCGATGGCACCTGGAATAAATTCGATGGCGTTTGGATTAAATTGGATGGCACATGGATTAAATTGCCGGTCGCTTGGATTATATTGTATCGCGATTGGATTAAATTGAGCGAGATAACCTGCAGTTGAAGCATCATGGCCTTTGATATGATGTATAGAACGTGGTTGTATGCAGCTTTCTAGGTTTCCGTTGTTTAGCAGTTTTTTTTTTCAAATAAACAGAAACAGATTGTGGCAAATTGTTTGTTCTTATACCACTCTGAGATCGTTAAAGTAGATATAAAACTCAAACGTTAAGCAATTTAGCTGGTCTAAATTTTGGTGTGCTCCACCAGGGATACGGGAGCAAGCGCCTGGTATGTTCGGTGGTCTAGCATTTTGTGGTATCTTGGGAGGTTGAGTTCGGTAAATCTGTCTTGGAATGATTAAACATAGGAGGGATGTTAGTACCAACGTTCATAAGGAGCAGACGAAAAACTGTAGTCTTCACTCTTGCAGAGGCATCCTCAGTCCAAGAGTCGTCCATTTCTGTGATTTAAGTTTTTAAAGACGATAGTCTTTATTGGGCCTCTTAAGCCAAGAAATTGTGGTCTGCCTGTCTGTCTGTCTGTCTGTCTGTCTGTCTGTGACTCGATTCAGCCACCCGGCCATAGTGGAATAATGCCTGCGCAGTAGTCTTATACAGTCACAGCTAAATCTACCCATCTATGTCCGGTGTACTGTTTATACTATACTTGTCAACATTGTTGAAGAAGAACAAGACATTACGCAAATATAGGACAAAAAATTAACTCAGAAGTGATATTTGGAGTGCTCCTTTATAAAAAGTCATAAATGCTTGATTTTTGCGAAATTAAACACTTCATCAACTGCCGAAAAAAATTCTCTCCGCCGTCGCCTGCTGTCGCCCGCGCCAATATAGCTTCTTGCGCCATTTTAAGAAATCAACCGGCAACAATTACGAAAGGTTCCACTGGATAGGTTCCACGTTCTCTTTGCAACGCACGTTGAGTAAGGAAACGCGGTTCCATAAATGTTGAAGTAGGGTACCTCGATTCACGCGCGTCTTCGCCATACGGCATGCAGCGTTGGCATCGAGACACCCGGTTTGGAGCAGTGGAGCGCGGTAAATTTAAATGATTTAAGCAAATCTTTGGCGTCTTTACCTTGGGAGGAGCGCGACGCAAGAGGAACAACATGAGAGGTGAGCGGGAAAGCGAAGGGAGGTATTTACTTGGCAAAAGTCGATAAAGAATATCATTTTTTGTCGACATTTGCAACAAAAGGAGCAGACGCAACGAAAGGAGCAATTTGTTTTTTGAATTTTACTCTGAACGATCGTCCTGAACGATCGTACTCTGAAAGCAGCGTTTCCTGTTATCTTGTGAGAAGGAACGTAATCAAATTGCTAACTTCGGTCATTGCATGTTTTCTGCCGTGGGAAATGCTGTTTGCCGTCGTGAGAGGTTCTCGCACTGCCATAATTATCGATTATAATCTTTTTTTTTCCGTGTTAACATACGCAAAATTCATGGCAAGCAGGAGTCTTAATTAGTCCGCATCACCAAAGTCGTTGGGGCTGCTGCTTGCACTCGTTTCTATTGCTGTCTAAGATACGAGCTTTAGTAATAGCTGTCGTGGTGATGTCAAGTTATCTTTCTCAATAAGCAATGCTTTTTGTATTGTTTATTTCATATTTCTTTGTAGTAAACTTCGGCGGGTGCTAGGGTTACGTCTTTTTCCCCTTACCTTCAAAATATTGTCCGTGATGCCTTTCTTCATGCCATGCCTGGTCGTGTTCGTTATAATCCTGCCCTTCAGTTTGCCTACTTTCGTCGCGTTAGGGAGTGGCTAATTTTTCGTTTTTTTCGGGTTCGAGGAAGCGCATACTTGACATCTGTAAGCGTCGTGTAAAGCCACTTTTGTGGCATAATTGGTACTATTCCTTCTGTAAAGTACCCTTTATAGAAAAACTGGATTTAACGTTTCTTCAAGAGAGTAGGAAGGCAGATCACGAGAACCGCAGACAACCCCGCTTTTCTCAACAGAAACTTAGAAATTGATAAAAATGAGCCTTCCAAACACTGTCGTCTTTCCTGGGCTACTAAAATGAAAAAAAAACGTTTGGTCCGTCTGTTTGTTCGTCGGTCCGTCTGCCTGTCTGTCTCTGTCACACGACTTAACTGCCCGGCCAAAAGTTTGAAGAATCCTTGAACAAGAAATATATACTGGTGAGAGCCCTCTAAACTACTAGAGCTGGTGGCGTATCTCGGACATATAAATATTGCTTGAGAGAAAGAAAACGTTAAGCATATTTGAGGCAAAGCATAACTACGTACCTCCAGGTAGCACAGTTGTTTTAACCAAAAATACATGTGGTATTCGTTATTACTAGCTAAAGAAAGTGTTCATAATAGCGTCCAATTGAGGTCTGATAAAATCAAGCACCAAAATAAAACATCTTTGGACAAGCTTCAAGAAACATACATGCAACAATAAAAAACAAACGTTCTTAGCAGATTCCCGCTAGAACGGTGACCGCAAACAGAGTTCAGGAAATCTTTACCGCATTCACTACGGCAGGACTAAGAGAGGACGGAAAGAGCATAAAGAGTGGACAGTGGTTAGGTGGGAGTATTAGGACATGGCAGGACCGGCACAATAGTGTCGTTTGTCCTCGACAATTGCACCGAAGTAAGCGTATATGGGGACAAATTCATTTCTGGGCTATGCGGTTGTGCATTGTTAGCACCTTTAGCAGCCTAACGCGCGAAGTGCGGCTCAGTGGTTGAGAAGAGAGATAAGTGAATGAAAGATTGGGCAAAAAAACTCATTCATAGCCCGTGCAACGTAAAATTTCTCCCTTCTGAATTGATAGATCGTCGCACATTCTCTTAGCCCTGTTTTTGTGTGACATTATGTCGCTTACTTAGCGTGAATTTTGTAAAGGATCAAAGCTAGTATCTACCACGCGAATTCTTGCGCACTTTGTGCGGCATTTTGTCCAGGGAGAGAAAAAAAATAGATCCAGGCGTGAATTCGTAAATGAACGTTTAGTTTCTGAGGGCCAGTAAAAACGGGTCTAAGTTGTTTTAGCAAAACCCTTACAGAAGGAACAGGCGATGAAGCGAAAATGAGTAAGTTGAAGATTTTGTCGGAACGACAAAGACGTATCTATGGGGCTTTAAATTACTAAGAAGCCGCTGAATTACTGCGGGACATTTCAAGGCCTGATACCAGCCAGAACGCTAGAAAAGTTCATTGTATAAGAAAAAGAGTTCGAAAATGACACAGATCCGATAGATGTACAAACGAGGAGAACAAACATCGACAGGCATGGAGACTAGAGTAGTAGGAAACGTTCCTTTTGCGCATTTGATTAAGGGACCAAAGTTTAACATGAAATAGACAAGTCGAGTGGAAAGATTTATCGCCGTATTTCGAACGTGAAAAATAAATCTAGAAAAAACTAAACCTAATATTGAGAAGTTTTTAGTGACATAGACATACAGTGGTATCGGCTTTTGAGAAATTGCGTTATGCCCAAATTTCCCACCTTACTTTATTGCGCTTCTTTTAGTCATCCCTGTAAATAAAACAATAACCTCAAGCGAGAGTAATATATAGTAGAGGCGACGAGGAGAGGGACGCGTAATAATAGCGAAGGTCTGCAAAAAGTTTGCATGTGCGCAGAAAGTGTTCTCAGCGACGCGCCACGCCGCCAAAGATAGAATCTGTGTGGCTAAGGAATTTACCGTTGATCGGGTGCCTTACTTTTCGTTCGCCTTCTGATTCCAGTGACTCGGCGCTGTCGTGCCGGTTTCTTATCCTGTCTCGAGAACTTCGTAGGTAATTTGATTTACAAGGATGAAGCGGAAAAGAAATGGCGTACATCCTTGGCAGGAGGATCAAAGTCTCAGAAGGACGGAGTAAGAGCTTCTGAGGTAAGACAAAAAAATTAAGTCTATCGCGATACCAGCTCTACTTTCAGGCGGCCGCCTGCGAAAGCTACAGCCCTTCTTGTTTACAAAGTGGGCATCCAGGCCCGTGTAGATAAGAAAATTTTGTGTTTATTCTCTCCTACGACGGTGAAGTGGCTAGGGTTTATAGCACTGGAGGTGTGTGCCTTTAGCAATATTTTCGCAAAAGTAAATATTCCAAGAAGAATAGACAGCCTTTTTGGAATTGCTCAAGGGGAGTGAGCTCAAAACGCTTTCTTCTCTCACTAACGTCAACTGTAGGAAACGAGCATACGGGTTATAGAAGGCACTTGGTCTTCACAAGAAAAGTTTGTGCAGCCCTTACCATAGCAAAAAGAAACTAACAATGCAAGGTAGACTGATGCTAATGTGTGGTTGATTTATTTTATTTGTAGGGTGATGTGCTTGTGCCGTGGTCAGACAACAAAATGCCCAGAAGATAGAAAGGATGGGGCTCAGGACGACTTTGTGGGAGTACCGAAAAGTTGAAAGTTTTTAAAAGCGAAGTGTGGTTATTGTCAGAACTTGTTCAAGCGCTTTGGTAGTTGTTTGGAACGTATGCATTTAGGCGGGTATTACGTACATTCTGCTGTGAAAACCGAATAAGTCCAGTTCTTAAACAAACTGCACACTTAAACAAGTTAACCACTCTGTCAAGGGGCGCGTCTCAGAGGATGAATATGGTTAACGTTCTTTCAGGGCAATAAGAAAAAAGATGCGGTGCGCGAAGAATTTAGTTGTGGTTTATGCGACTTAAAAATTTCTATTTGTTTGGGAATTCTGGAATGTTTTTCAAACTCATACAGGCATAAAGTCATAAATTTTGGCTAGAACTAGGTCCGATTCAACCTTTGAATTCTATGGGCATCTAAACTGAAACGACACGCTTTATGGCACCTCAAATACCCGACCAGCGTGCAATGTCGAAAGCGGTGGCATACCGTGTATGAAAAACACCTTTCTCAGACATTCTTAATCCCGCTTGCTGCAAATGCAAATTACGTCTTCAAGGTTGTTTTACGTAAAGGTCTACTTGTTAGAGTTGAGAATTAGTGACGTTGAATTCAAGTTTTATAACAGCGTGGCAGAGTACAAATATATTTGCTTGTCGCCAATTTTTGTATCTGCGAGCGTCCTGCATCTCTTCGTTTTATCTTTAGCAACGTCTTATAAAAAATATTTTATACACAATGACAGGAAATAATGGAGGTTAATTATCGCCCTTGCCTTCGTGAAAGCGCTACTGCAGCAGTGAGACAAAAAATTAATGAATAAGAAGGTTTTTTGAGAATGGGAAAAAACAGAAGATACGGCTTTTTATGAAACAGGAGACCTGTCCAAGTGCTTCAGTGCAAAACACACGAATACCAGACGTCGTGTCAACGATGCCCCAAAATTGCGATCTAGTTTGAAAACCACATGAACAAAATGAACAGAAAACAAAAAAAAATAATACTTTGTTTCGAAAAGCTGATTTTTCCCTGAAATCAATTGGCTGGTAGTGTTTTGGCAAACACGACAGAAAAATAGCAAAAATTAGCAAAAAACTGAGAAATTACAAGAGATGAGAGAGACACTCTCAAGCGGTTTCATGACACTCGAAGGAAAGGTAGGTGTCGCCGTTCACGTCTCGTGTTGTGCACATCGAGATACCAATCGTAGCGTTGACCTGGAGCCTCCGTGCTTTGTGCGACATCAAACAATATAGCAAGGGTGTTAGAACAACCCCCTTTCTCTACATTCCCTGAAAAAGGCTGCTCTAATATACAAGCAGGTGCCTATCTCTGAGAAGTGAAATGGCATATTGTGAAATTGCGATGCCTGCATGCCGGTACACGAATTTATCATAAGGGACTTCAACAAATAAAACAGCGGTACTTAACACAGAGCAGTCGGTTGTAATTTAGCGACGCCGTCGGCGTTTGCCAGAATATTATCTACACAGTTCTGCAGAGTTCAGTCAGAAGTATTCTTGAAAAAAAAAGTTTAGTTCCCAGATTCCTTAAGCAGGAGCTCTTTTACAGCGTTAGTTGTATGCATAGCCTGCATTACAAATTCGCAAATATTCAGAGTACGGTTTTTTGATGCTGAAAACGAGAGGGCTTTGTCCTTATAAAAACTACTGTATCATTGCTTCGCCCAGTGTGCGTAGCCGTCGCTTACATTCTCACTGGATCTGCTCAACGCCCCAGCATAGCCTGTATTTCAGGTACAGTATTTGTCAAAATTTTCTAGACCACGCTGAGAACGCACAGGCCACAAAAACTAAATGTACAAGCATACGTCTCGAGCGAAGCTGAAACATTTTATGCTGGAACGCTAGCGAAAACACCTTCCTTACTTACTGTAGTGAAATAATTTTGTTACACATAAAGGTAAACCTTGTTTTTTTAATTCTTGTGTCAGGAAAGCTTCTAATTGGCCTAAAAATTTGACAAAGGGTGTACCGAAGACTTTAACAGGGTAGCTGCTGCCACAGTCCATGAGCCATAATCTGGGCCCCAAAATGTCTTGTTCTACGCAGACCCAAACGGTGAGCATGCATCCTCACGGCCTCAATCGGATAGCGGAAAAGCCTGTCTGTGCCATTAAGCTTAGACGTATACTTTGCCCTCCAACCCCCGTATTCAGAAAGCATACTTAACTTAACTTAAAAGGACCAGAATGAGAAAAAGCCCGCTTTGCGCTGCACAAACCTTCCTTAAGGCACAACTTATCAAAGCGCCCTTTCGAGGCAGGCTAGGCTCCTGCAAACGAGGCTAGCGCGCGATGCGCCAATCCGTACACGGCGTGTGGTCCGGGACTTGACCTTTGCGCCCATAGGGGAGAACGCTTCCGTGGCGGCAGCTTCGAAGCGCTTGGATCAGACAGCTCCGTCCGCAGCCGGTACCCGCATGGACCTTTAGGCTTAGCATCGCGGCAGAATACTGATCGCCGCTTGCGCTACTACCACGCATGATTATATATTACGTGAACTTTTACCACAGCATTATCCCCTTTCTCGCATGCGTAACTTGGTTTGCCGCGATTAGTTCCATTCGGGCAAGCGGCAGCAAACTAGCTGCACCTGCCGGGCGTCGTTCTACGAGTTGGAGGCAGCGCCATGGTGCCGGCGCTGGCCGCAACGATCACCGGCCGAGCCGGCGGGCCGGAGGTGTGCGGTGTGGGCACGGCCGTGTCAGGGCGGCAGGCGTGTGCGCGGATATTATCAATTGCTTGCGTACGACGCGCGAAATTGAACGCCTCAGCTAAGCTACCGTAGTAGTACGCAATGTTGGGAGCTAAGTTAAGTAGCGTTACTTTTCTGCCCTATAAGTTTGCGCAAAGGGCGCCCTTTGATCGTAAGTTTGGTTCTCTGAAACGCGTTAAGGCACCTAAAAGTGTCCTAAGGGAAAAGTTCTACTTAAGTTAGATTTGGAATACGGGGTAAAAGTGAGAATCGTTTCTTCGGGGGCATATTCGAGACGACTTGCCAGTGAGGTCGCCTTAACAACCACTCCATAAATTTTCTGAGTAACTTCCGCTCGAGACCGCTCACCTATGCCACAGGCACATTACCTACATTAAAACGAGCTGCATGTGGACGTGGTGGTGGCCCATAAATTGGCGCATACCCACTCAGGGGGATTGGCAAAGAAGGTTCTTTTTTATTAAAAAGAACCAAATAAGGCAAAACAGCACAGTCGAAGAAAGAATTTAGAACGTAGGTTGAAGAGATAAATAGAAAAAGAAAGAGGAACGAGAAAGCCTGATCGGAATTGTTTTAGCAAGGCAGACGAGCCGTCTCTGAAATGAAGGAAAGGATGGCGTGACAAACACCCGCATGGCAGTGGCCTAGCTTCGTGCCCCCAAAAGACAAAAGCACTGGCAGTTGGTAGCAGTCCAAGACGCCGTCACGGAGCCTCTAGCAGCCTTCTTCGAGGATGATTTAATGGGCGGCAAAAAAGAGGAAGAAATGTTTATCTGATTCAATTTCATGGCAGAAGTGGCACAAGGGTGGTACCTATGAAGTGGGGGAACACCACAACGAAACGATGTCAGCGAAACTTCGCACGAGCGAGTTTGGCAGAGGCTTCTTTTCCTACGAAACCTGAGATGTTCGAGTTCCGGAGGAGTGGGCAGCCCGTGATCAGACACATCCTAGGAGCTGCAGGTGAAAAGCAGCACAGGATGCAGTTATTGCATCGCCTTCTTAGTCCTGCTTGAAGATTAGGCGCTGAAGGTAAGGAATTCTAAACGCTTCTTGCAGCCTCTCAAATTTTATTACTTTTAGCCGTTCACAAAAACACGCTCCTTAAAAGAAGCTGTCAGTTTCTTTTATTGCTCGTGCAATATAACAGTAGATCGAAATGCAGATACCCGCACTGAGAGGCTTATCACGGCGATTGGAACTTCTTTCCACCTGCATGGACGTTTTGAAAGAAAAAAAACTACCTGGGTTGAACCCGGTTAAAACAAGTTTGTGGCGCGATAGCTGTTGTCGCGTCGAGAACCCGCTGTGAACGAGCTTCCAAGTTTGCCGTAAAACAAAACACAGATGCTCCTTGGGGAAGTCGGTGGCCTAGGCGTGAACATGCAGCGATGTGGTGGTGGTGGTGGTGGTGGTGGTGGTTGTGTGGGATCAGGCGGGGTTAGCCTGGCTGGATATGCCGGCAATTGCTCCGCCAAAGCTCCTCCTAATTAGCCAATGGTAGTGTCCTTTCACCACGAGTTCGCCAGTTCAGTCTCCTGAAGGAAGCTTAGGAGAAGGCGCGATACGTCTCTGCGCAGCATCCAATGTCTCCTTGGAAAGACGATGTGGTCCAGAGTGCTGTGTGGAGCTGCCACCTTCCGGATTGCTGAGAGTATTGCCGTCCTCTCGACATCATGCTCTGGGCAACACATTACGTAGTGGTGTACATCCCCTGTCACTGCACATGACGAACACTAAGGCGATCGCACGAGGCCCACCTTGAATAGCCATGCTGTGGTCTTCGCTGAGCCCGTTCGGATGCGGTACAGCAATGTTGCCTCCGATCTTGTAAGTCCCTTTGTGACGCAAGGCTGATGATAGGGATTTCCCAAGGACTTGAAATGTTGGGCCACTGTTCGCCTGAAGTCAGTGTTGGGGGAAACTTTAACAGTCGGTGCAAATTGGGGGAAACTTTAACAGTCGGTGCAAATTTCAGCGCATTCCGGGCCATCTGATCGGCGATCTCATTGCCCTTGACGCCAACATGGGATGGAATCCATTGAAACCGCACATTAAAACCCTTGCTGCTGAGTTCTTGCACAAGCCGTAAGGAACGCTGACAGTCGTTTTTCGTGGGGATCCCACGCTGCAAAAGTTGTAGTGCTGCTTTTGAGTCAGTCAGAATTACAACTTCCTGCGGCTTATATGACTTAAGTTTTCTCAAAGCAGCCACGATGGCAATGCACTCGGATTCGGTGGAGGACACCACATGATCCAGGCGTGCTGCCCACGAAACCTGGGCATCAGGAATGACATACGCCGCTGCACTAACCCCTCTGTGTGGATCGACTGAGCCATCCGTAAAAATTTGAAGGTGATTGGGATAAAGTTCTCCAAATGCTCAAGAACCAAAAATATGGCTGCTTCCACTGGCGTGTTTCGCTTGACTCTCATGTGAGGAACATGTAGCTGACACTGAAGGCTCTCGTAAGACCATGGCGGCATTGAGATGGGAAGTTTCCCCGGCCACTGATGGCACAATATTCTCAGAGTGTTAAGAGCAGTGTGCGCATGAGAGGCTGTCCTTGTTCGAAGCCGCCTTATTATTGCTCTTCCAGCACTGGTTTCCACTAGACGCATTACCTGCGTCAGTAACCTCTGTGACGCCATCAGGCGGAGTGTAGCAAACTGGCTCTCCCGTATGACCTTCTCGTTTGCCGCTCCCTGAGGACTTGTGTGTCATTGTATCATGTATTGATGGCACGCGCTTTCACTCCCTCACCATAACCCCCTCTCCGTACTTCTCCCCTTGGAACGAACGAGCGATTAGACGCTTACACATGACAACCGCACGAGGTGCTGGTTCACCTTGACTTGGCTTGAAGGTCAGACTGGTGATACCAGTCGTTTTCTTGGTTTGTACCTGGAGTCATAGAGCTTTTGCTCTAACGTTACTCACCTGGTTTCTCAACGCTCAATTTCCCCTGCCGTGGCTGCAATTGGCGCATTTAGGCACGTGGATACGGCGTTCAACATAGAATGACAAATACAAATTGATTTCTGATTTTGGTTTTGATTTGATTGATGATTGATTATTGCTTGCTTGATTGATTGATTGATTGATTGATTGATTGATTGATTGATTGATTGATTGATTGATTGATTGATTGATTGGTTTAACGCGCCGACATAACGCAGGCGATGAGGCACGCCGTAGTGGAGGGCTCCGGATTAATTTTGACCACCTGAGGATCTCTAACGCGCACCAAAATCTCGTACACACAGGAGGTTTTGCTTTTCGCCTCCATCAGAAAAGCGGCCGCCACGGCCGGAAGTCGAACCCGCGACCTCGTGCTCAGCAGCGCAACGCCTTAGCCACTGAGCCACCGCGGCGGATCGTGACAATTATTGCAGATGCCCTCGTTCCTTGGTATTCTAAGTTTACACGCCGCACGTCTAACGCTATGGCGTTACTACTCACTACGGACCGCGACGGGAAGAGTATTTTTCTAATTCGTAGCATATTTTCCGAGTACTCCCAAAGCGGACACCGTGTAACGCTCTGAATTTCCGCACAATTTCCACAGATTTGCCCGAAGTTCTATCTTTAATCGTCGAAATAGAGTAAATCAAGATGATTGGTGGGACAGAGTTCCGAAAAAAGCAAATGTACAAAAATACAAAAAAAATTAGCAAAAATATTCTGGTAAAATAAAGAAAACAAGCATCTTATACCTCTTCCCCAAAAAACGAATAATAAAGGAAAACAGTGCGTAACATGCCGTTGGAAATACGAATAAAAAACCGCGTAAGCGGACCAACACCGCAGTACGCCTTGGATTTCCGTAAATAAAAAAAAACATCATTAGCGAAGTAAAGGCACTTCGTCGCTAAATGGTATAAAATTACATAATTGGTGAAAACTATCCACAGAAAAGTTAATGTGAATAAAGTAAGCCAAAATTATTCGGGACGCATACCCATATTTGGCTGTAAAGAACTCAAATTCTAGGCAAGTGGCTTAAGAATGCTGCGCATTATTAGACAATGCTCTGAATTTCTGCAGGTTTTTTTTTTTCTGACGTTGCATTTGGCATCGCGCATTTCGTTCTGCGTACTTGAGGTGGACAGTTATTTTAAGCAGGCCGCAATGCCGAGAGGGCATTTTTAAAGCGAAACTTTAGTGTTCTCACGGATGCGCCTGTAACCCGCAAATGCCCTACAGCAGAGCCAACTTTCTCTGACGATGATGATGAATGATAGTTGGTGAAGTGAAAAAAAAATAAAACGCTTTTGCCCCCGTTATATCCGCCGAAATGCGCGGACGCTAAGCGGCCGGTCGCACGCGAGTAACTTCCGTCCCTCGCGTTAAATGAAGCCGCACGTCTGCATCTTGCGATTGCTCCATTTCGACATGGTCGAAGCTCTTTCCAAATTTACACGACAACCAAAGAATCTGTCACGAGAAAGTTTCGCGTTCGACGATCGTCGTAGTTAGCCGGAGGGGTGCAATGTTTTTTTTTTTTCTGCGCATGACGAAGCGACACGCGAAATCCGGTCTCACCGGGATCGAAACAAGCAGTCGTTTACACGCTAATGCACAAAAATTGCGCAAACACGCACGCGTCCAGCGCGAAGTAAAAGGGTGGGGTAAGTGCGGAACTTAACGATCGTAACGAGTACTCCAGCACGTCGCGCGAGGGCGAAGGGCGTTCCAGGCTCCAGTTGAGCAATGCTGCTTCGGCTCAGCACGCAAATAATTCCCAAAACAGTGTAATAAGAGCACCTGTCGAATGTAGCGCAGGAAACGAACAGCGTCAAAAAGATGCAGTACGAAAGACAACCGAAGCCAACCTTAGCGCAGGGTCTAGCCAAGTCCCCAATATTTTGAAGGCCCACTCATGCCTACTCTCTGCTTCGTGAGACTGACGCGATGGAGAAGAAATGGTTGTAAAGCTCAGAGAAAAAAATGCAGAGAAAAAGAGGAGAGCTATTTAATCACCAGACCCATTTGCATGCATTACTGCGCCTTTCTTTCGCTTTTTCGTTCCTCTGGCGACGTTCGTACGGGAGCAAGAGCACACTGGGGGTAGTGACACGCGTGGGGAGAAGGCAGTGAATGATGAGCGAAGGCAAATAAGGAGTGAGAGGAGGAATACAGGAAAGGGGTGAGGCGAGAAGAAGAAAAATGGGCCTCATTACGACGGCACGGTAATGCATCTAGGCGGGCCCAGCTAGCTTTGGCCGTTGTCATGGTGCATGCTTAGAGCACGAGCCCGTTTTTACTCCGCAGCTAGACGCAGTAGCACGGAACCACACGCAATATGATAAGTGCGTGTTTTTTTCTTTAGCTTTTGATACGGCGAAGCACGGGAAGTGTACAGAGCCGTTCTTTTTCATCTATGCCTTTTTTTTGCAGCTGTGGGGGTGGGGGGGGGGGGAGGAGTAATTTTTGAGGAAGGTGTCTCACTAACGTGTTCAGGTGTCGTTAGTCTTCGCTGTATGACAAGGCACCCTCGTTTCTTCGGACGTATCTTGTACCTTGGCACCTAACGGCTGACCGTTAAAGTGAGTTGTGTCTGTGCGGAATGACATGTCTTAATTCGAAGGTATACAATTCATAAGAGTGCTTGTAGGAGATGTTGACGTCTTTTCGAATGCACTGCAGTTGAGTTATGATTGCTTTCATGATAGCTTTCTTGTAGGGTTAACTGAAACAAATTAGGACCCTGGCGCCTTCTAGTGATGACAAGGTTGTAATCCGTTAGAATTCTTTAGTATGCACGCAGTGTGCATTATACAAATGTTGCCGAACTGTCTACTGTCAAATACTTTAGATTTTATTTCTCTGATTTTCATATGTCCTTGAATAGCCATGCAGCGCCACGAATGTACCGAACTCCGAACGGTGGCCTTGCCAACTCCTGTTCCCATAAAGCCTCATGCCCGATTCATTACATACGCAACAATTATCCTATGCGCTTGCTTACAGCGTCTTGCGGTATGGTATTTGTAGTTTTTACTTCTGTACCGCCTTCTGGAAAAACAAAATCAACTGCGTATTGAAATCAATTCCTAAACTTGTAATGTACTGTGTATCGCATGAGTCGAATGTAGACATTTTTCAGTTGTTCAGCGTTCCCGACGTTTTTGTGTTGTTCAAACAGACAGTGGTGTTAAAATATATTTGGTCACACAAACATTGCATGCTGTACACTCCTCACGTGACCTTCGCTTATGTGATCGCTTTGTTTTGCCGTGGGTTCGCTCTCAGCGTGGTAATCGGTTGCGTACTTTTTATGTCCCTTCTATCCTCAACTCCCTTCCCTCTCAACTGCTTTCTCTTAGCACTCGTGCTCAAATCAGAGATGCTCTTTTTCGATTACGCGGTTGATGTATGAGCTTTTGAATGTATTCTCTGTTGCTTTTTTATTCCCCAACTTATTTTGTGTGCATTCCTAATTATTTCTGTTTCACTCATGTTATTTGTTTCGTTTTGTTTACAACTACACGTTTGTATCGCTACGTTCGCGATGGTGCAGCAACTGCCGGCACGACCCCACAAGCCTTTTTTGGCTTGAGCTGGCTCGCACGTGTATCCAGTGCCCCGAGAAAATACATATTAAGTTTATTATTATTAAAATGACAACAGTACAGTATTTCTGCGAGTTTTAGCTGTACTATGGAGGGCTGCCAGCGTATGAATGGGAAGCCTTTGTACGGTACAAAAAAAAACCATCGAACCAGAATTTTGGCATTCAACGATGTTTTGCTGCACCTCCGTTGCTTTTTGTTAGTGAGGTAGGTGGATGCACGAATTTATGTACGAGCGTTTTACTCTACCGTTCAACCCCTCCCTGATTCTACGCGATGCCGACGCAACGCACGGCCGTCGTTGTAGCAGCTTTGTAACTTACTGCAAACACAAGCTTTCCTCCTATGAATGATAATTTGCAATAATATTAAAGTACACAAATGTAGAAGATGCTGTTTTCTTAACGGCGAAGCTGTTTTTTTTTATCTCCGAAGTTAAAGAAAAACAAAGACATTGTCGAGCGCGTTCACGTGAACGCGCGCACCTGAACCGCAGGCCTCGTGGCGACAGCCGGGCAGTTAACAAAACCAAGAAAACGCCTAGCACTCGTTTTTACGTGCCTAGCGGTGACCACCCAGCGTCCCCGGCGCACGTTTCTCAAGCCAAGCATACCACTTAGGGAGATTGGCCAAGATTGGAGAAAAAAACAACAACAACAAACTCAAGCATTCGCCATAATTGTGGCAACACTTGCTCGGAACGAGAAAGACACCTCGTAGAGTACACCCCTCTAAGGTGATGTCCAATGCTTATCACTTCCAAAGAAATGAAAGAAGCTCACACTTATAGCAACGATGGTGGAGCTAAAGTCGTTTCGGCAGCGAAAAAGAAGCAAATCGGTTGCAATCGTGTGCTTAAACCTTCGTGATGGTTGTGAAAGTTGCATGTGGCTTTGCTACCTTCAAGTCTTACGGGTTAGTGTGACATTCCTCCACTTTTGTCTCCAACTTCTTTCCTCGACAACAAAAGCCTGTCATTCGTTTTGCAAGTAAGACGATAATATAAAACTCTGGTGTCGGAAGGAGTATGCTGCCACTTTTGAGTTATCGCCGCTTAACTATTCTTGCATAGAAAGGATAGACTTCGGACGGTAGACAAGAGGAAAAAACTGTTTTCCATTGTAGCCGGTCTTGTGTGAGTTACTGCTTAGAAATCACAGAGCAAGAAAAAAGGATTTCCACTGTCGTCGGTGTAGTTTCGTATGTAAAGCATAGCGCCAGAATCCTCTGCGGTACGTTGCAGCGTTGTGACTTGGCTCTGATTTTTTTGTTCGCTTACATATCATTTCATTTCAGCCTACATTAAAGTAAAGTAATTGCCTAATTCATAAGGTTTTCACCTAGACATTTGCAGTAATGTTTTTTGTCTGTATCAGCTTTGTCCTTTATCGTCTTCCAACCAACCAGATCGCATTTTGTAACAGTCCTTTATTGCTGTTCCCTTCTTTTGCTTGCTGTCAGAGCATACCTCAATCGTCCCCGCCATATCATCTTTCATACTGAGTTTTTCTCTGGTTTCGGAATAAACATGCGCACAATACCCCTGTATAATAGAAGGCTAGACGCTTCCTCTAAAAAAGAAAATGCTTGAATACAACGATAACATGAGACAAGAGGTGTACGCGGGACTGGTCTAGAGACATTATACGGCAGAAACTCGGTCGCGGATATCTTGGCGAGCCATACTAAGCAACGCAGCGATCAAAGGTGTCTCAGACACCTGTTTCTCACCCAAGTCCTCCGCAGTTTGCAGAGTGCGGTGACCCAGTTTCTGAGTGATTTCAAAACACGCCTACCTCAGCTTCTCCCGCCTGCTTTCCTGCATACGACGCATGCTGGAAATGTCAACTGCAGCACCAACTGCAGAGGACTTCAGAGATACGAATTGTATTGCGGTTGGTCGCGCTCGTGCAGAGAAGTTCACTTTACAGAAATAACTTTCGTTTTAGAGGGAACTGTGTTCTGGATGGACAGGCACGTATTTATATATCAGCGTCTGCACCGAGGTGTGTTCTGTCAGTATTCTTTGAAACGCCAGTGAAAGCTCACCATGCTTAACGAGCAGTTTAGATTCATTCAACTAGTTTTCTTGGAGTACCATGTTATAAGCGTATTTATATTCTATAAAACAACACACGTAACAGTTATAAATATTCCGCATGGCACAATAGTCAGCGGTAGAGTTGATGTTTTGGTACTGCTTTTTATTGCAGAGAATACTCCTCTGCAACCAGATTCCGCTTCAAATGGTTACCGCTATAAAGGGGAATTACGATAACAATCATTTATCTAAGCGAAGGAACACAAGACGATTAACAATGAGTCGCCGCCTCGAATTCGCGTTACTAGGGTGATAACGACAATGTGGGCTCTAACTCGCATGAATTTTGTTCTGCGATGTTCAACCCGCCGTGGTGGCTCAGTGGATAAGGCGTTGAGCTGCTGAGCCGAAGGTCGCGGGTTCGATTTCCAACCCGCGGCGGGCGCTTTTTCTGATGGAGGCGAAAAAGCAAAAACGCCTGTGTGTAGGAGATTTCGGCGCACGATAAAGATCCGCAGGTGGTCAAAATTAATCCGGAGCCATCCACTACGGCGCGCCTCATCGTCTGCGTTGCGTCGGCGCGTTAAAACCTACAATCAATCAATTTATCAATGTACTGCGATGTTGGCTTCGAAATATGTGCTTGAGGGAATAAGCTTGAAATGGGACCGAAAACTGCATTTAGTCCACGCAAATATTATGCAGCTCAATGTGTTCACCACAGCATAAAACGCGCTTCTGAGCATGTTTTTCTGATGCGCTTGAAAAGGCTCGACCTCGTCCTGTTCAATGTGTCTTACAAAGTCCTTACTGGTGTAGCATAAACGATGCCACCTTCTCGCCTTCTTCAATCAGCCGGGAAGATTGCACTGCAAAAAAGCATCCCTTGCGTAAAACAAGTACTCGCAGTAGGCGGGCTACCTATCAAGCACTGGTCTTTCTGCGGAGAGCCGCTCTGCAGGCAGAGCTGAAAAGGAACGCCAGCACGCGCTCCCTCTTAAATTGGTGCATTGGTGTGCAAGAGATCGACTCCATGAACGCAAGGGAAAAATGAAAGTGTTGGGCGCATTACTCTAACACAAAGTCATTGTGCGTGGATCGTGCTTTCGCAGGCGGTGTCTGGGAGCAATCGTAGTCGTTGAGAGTCTTCCGGCTGCAGTAGATAATGTGGCCTCCTATCTTCTTAGTCAAGTCAGAAGCTGGGTATTGTGAAACCTGCCGATGACGTGTTGGTTTTAGACAATCCATCAGTTTACATATCTGTATAAACACCATAATAGTCATCCATATAATTATGTAAGTGTCCTCTGCACTGCCACTAGGGCAGAGGACAATTATGGAGCAATTAATAGGTATTGAGGCGAGGATGTCAATAGAAGGGTCAGTCCTCGAGAGGAAACGCAGTGCTGGTTGCTATTGACACGGCAGGGGAAGAGGCCATGATATTAAGTGCCTAGCACTTTAGGCGCTCGCCTTGTCGTCCCTAGCTCGCTCGCTCGACCCAAGTAATATAAAGCACCAAAGAGGCGTCCCGGGGTAACGACTGTTGATCGCGCGTACCCCAGAGGCTTCGAAAGCCAAGCGGTTTATATAGTCATAAGCGTTCGAAACTCGTGAAAAGCTGGCGCTTGGCATACATCTTCCGTTGTTTAGCTGAAAGGAATCTATAGGTACATTTGGGGAAAAATGTACGTAATTAACCGGCAGCGCCCGCGTTCCTTTAGTTAATGACGCCCGTTGTGTTGGTTTTTTACAATAGTAACGCCAAATGCGGCAGTGCAACGCCGGCAAGTGCGGGGGAGAAAAGCACAAAGAGAACAGAACTCCCGCTGGCACAGTTCCAGGCAGGGGACGCGCGAGCATGCGAAGGCAGGCAATTTCAATTGCATGGGGTGGTAGCAGTAAGCGGGCAACGGCGGCGGTACAGCCCCATTATGGCGAATCCCTTGCTCTGCGCTTCCGACAGCTCTCACATTGAGTGGAACGGCTCTAAGTTTTTTTCAGAAATGGCTTCATGAATCTCCTGACACCAGCGGTGTTGATATGCGGGAAACCATAAAATCCGGCCCACGCTGCATGGATCAGGAGCTAGCAATGACGTCACTCCTCCTCAAATAGCGCGACGTTTACCGGTTGACTTTAGTTGCTACCAGTGAGTACTATGTCTTCCGGAGTCGTCCAGGCCATGTCGAGGCAGAGGCGGTTGTTTCTGGCAGCAATTGCTTCGTAGCTGATGCTCTTTTACGACCCTATAGACGGTAGGAACTGGCACTGGAATATAATGCACCTTGACGTACAAGTGCAACACGCAATACAAGCAGTGTAGTAAGAGTGCCAAACCCAACGTGAGTCTGAAGCAAGCAAAAAAAAAAAACATAGACTAAACATGATGCCATTTCCTCCAAATCCTCCATATGTCAAATTATGTGGGCGATGTGGTCAGTGTGTGTACTAAAGGAGTGTCAGGTTGTCGAAAAATAAGACAACCGTCTACGATGAGCTGTTATCCAGGAATCTTCTTTCACCCGGAAAGCAAGTACAGCTGATTGACAGTCGAGACTACCCGTTTCTCTGGTACACAGAAAACTTTTGTACTGTCAATGCCAGCTTGGAGCTCCACTTGCATCTACAACAAGCGTCGCTGCAGTGTATGCAAATGTCGTCGCTGTGGACTGTCACGTGCAGCTGTGCGGGAAGCGAGGCCGGACATTACTGGAGCACAGTTGTGGTGTCCTTTTCTGTAGTGATGTGAAAAACACAACAGAAAATTTCACACGTTGACAAACTTCTAATATAGTATTGTCTTGGACTATCGTGGTAAACTGAAAAACGAACAACGGAGCGCGTGGCTTTCAGTACATGCTGCGCATTCCGGCGAAGGGTCGCGTATGCGCAGTGCGAACAAGTTACGAGGGTTCGTGTCCAACCTTGAAATGGAAACATTGTCATTCGGTGTGTGAGCGTTTTGGTTTGTCTCCCACCGTGTTTGGCGCCCCCTCACGCGAGCGTTATGTACTTTGTTGCTGCACTGATTGAAAACAACCGCCCGCAGGTATTTATTTATTTTTTTATTTCGCGCTGAGCGTCCAACAGACGATGGAAAGACTATGGTCTTTCCATATCAAGGTTGGTCACGCACTGTCGAAACTTGTTCGCACTGCGCATACGCGCCTCGTTGTGGGGTCGAGGATGCGCCGCCTGTACTGAAAGCCACGCGCATCCTCCGTTGTTCGTATTTAATTTATCACGATAGTACCTATATACCCGCTATTCTTGAAATTCACTATTAAGCTCGCTAATACAGAGTGGTTTGCGGTCAAGGTCATGCGATGGCTCAGGGGCTAAGGCGTTGTGCTGTGAGCACGAGGACGCGGGTTCGATTGCCGGCCGCAGTGGCCGCTTTTCGGAGGCCTGGAGGCAACGGCGCGCCTCATCACCTGCGTTGCGTCGGCGTCAAAATTATCAATCAATCAAAGCGCGCCTCATCATGCAATCAATCAATCAATCAATCAATCAATCAATCAATCAATCAATCAATCAATCAGTCAATCAATCAATCAATCAATCAAGCATCAATCAATAATCAATCAAATAATGCGACAGTTTTATTCCGATTTTAGTAGGTTCTGCTTTGAGAATTATAAGCAGAATGATCCAACTCAAGCGAAAATAAACACCTTAGGTATTCATTTTCTTTTTTATATCAGATTTGCCCCCCAATGTCGAGAAAGGTTCGCGATTATTTCATTGCCTGTTATGCTCTGCGTGCGCGCCCTAGTTAAAAATATGGGCATGTCTTTGAAACAGTGCTTTTATTCAGAAATGTATCATGAATGAAGGGCTTCACTAAAATTTGGATTTCAATCTACTAACGTATGGGGAATTGTTATCTTTCCCCGGTTTATTCCTGCCCACAAGGCTTCGCAGCACCATAGGCGTCCAATCTAAACTCCGCAGCTAAAGAGATTTTTGGCATACTTCGCCTTTATATCTCTATTTCGTTGCTTCCACGGATCAACCTGGCGGAAACGCTACGTTCCCTGCCCCCTGCTTCCCTTTTTTCGTTGTTCTCGTCACTCGCTTGGGCCTCCTTACCCACGAAATATGATCCGTCAGTTTCAATCCGGATCCTCTGTTCATTTCTTCCCTTATCCCAACTTTCTGTCTTGCATCCCATATTCCTTCTCCTTTGTTTCCAAGCTGCCTGCCCTACTTCGCAAAAGCTACACGCACGATGACCAAACGGGAAAAGGAAGTCCGCCAGTCTGGGTTTTGTACACATCCGCTGCTGAGGCGATCCTTCCTATTTCATTCTTCCAACCGGTGTGTGAGCACTCTTGTTCCTGTCTTGGGAGAGCTCGCTCTTCTGCTAGTTTTCAACTTTTGCGATGCCGGCAGCCACTACCTAATAGGAGTATGCCACATTTATTTTTGTACCCCTCAGGTCAGCATACTATCTTAAATTTCTCTTCTAGTGCTCCGTTCAGACTTTTGCTTGGAGATCGCTTCAATGGCTCTCAGTTGCGCTAACTCGACGCTCCGGTGGTATTCTCCATTTCCGAGGAGCCCGATTTCCCAGCCGCTGTGTTGTCCCTTTTATTTGTTTTTCTTTTATTTGTGGAAGCCTCTCCCTGATGTTTCCGGCGTGGTCTTCGTAGACCCTCACTTTGGAAGCTTCCTCGTTTTCCCTTTTATTTGTGACAAGAGCTCGAGTAGAACGTTGTGGGAATACTTGCGACAGCAGTGAGAGAATAAAGAAAGTCATACGAACGTCGTTTGCGGTTTTATTTCACTCGTATTTGCGCTTGTATTTGTATATCCCTGTATTCCCTACTCGCGTGTGCGGTCCTGCTTCCTATCGTAACAAAAAGCCCTAAAATAAAGACTAGCCCCAGAGTACCAGGGCGAAACTCAAAACTTGTTTTTCATGTTTTCTCTTCCCAGACTTTTGTCGGTCCACATTGAAGCAATCACTAGTGCTTGAGTTTTGTAGCGGAAGTACTCAACTCCACGTTTTTAACCAAGCATTTCCTAAGGGCCAGATTCTGTTGGTTTCTCAGTTCTGCTTTGCCCAATCTTAACAGCACTGCAGCAAGATGTTCCAGGAGGGTGCTTTTTTTTTTCGTCGACGTCGCTTGGTTCCTTCGCATGTCTCGTGGGACAGCATAGTCTAGCGTAGCGACAGTGACCCACCAAAACAAAGTTCTTTTTGCAAACTTATTTTCCTACAAGAGCATCGTTCTCTTTCTGTCTGCTTCTTTCCTGATTTTCCTAAACTCTTCCCCTACTTCATCCTGCACTGCCACGCGCATGACGGAAAGGCTTCGTGCCATCGTGAAGTTTTTTCCTATGGCTCCACGCACCCGAGATATACGATATATAGTTTGGAAAAAACGCCTTTTTCTCTTGTTCTGCGAGAAAGAAAGCCATGCTGCGTGTTTAAAAGCATGTTTGCGGAAAAGGGTGAAGGTGGCCGCGCTTATCTCCTTTTTGGAACGTGCTGGAGACCACTGAGAAACGTTGCATTTTATTTTGAGGTTTAGTTCAATCAAAATAACTCGCCGCTTGCTTGTAACTCTGCTTATCTTGCTCCCAGAGTGTTTCTGTGCTCTATCCTCGCTAGTAAAAAACATGTTTCCTCACCTCCTAAATGAACAACGGTTCACCAGAAGCCGCATCGGGAAAACACGAAAGAAAAGCGTATACGGCAACAATTCATGTTCTCTCGTTTCAGGGTTCTTTAAATGCCTCACGAATAAAAGACGGCAGGAATAGGAGCTGTCTCATCCAGAGCAATATAAAACCGTGAACGAACGACAGCCACCTCATGTTGGCGTGAACCTCTTACATATCCAACTTTTTTTCGAATTCCTGGTTAAAAAATATGAACACATCGGAAGTATAAAAATACCACCACCTCCAACAAAGTGCTCCCAATCGTCTTTTTGCTGGCTGGAAAATTTGTTCCTGCTGCTCAATCCCGCCACTCAATCGCATTACGGTTACCACGGTTCCTTTGGTTAAATTGGGCGATACGTGCCGGAGAGTTCCAACTCAAGCAGTCCTGGTGCTTGCGTAAACAACCCTAAGATTTACCCTATAAGTCTCTTCGGGCATGAAGGCGCTCACAACGTACTTTAATGAAATACGTCGCCGGACGCCGTTCGGGATGACATGTGGCGTTCCTTGGGCACAAATTAGTGTAAAAACTATGCAGGCAGCGCGTAAGTTGAAGAGTTATTGCTATTCGTCGCCCCGTAACCGCACCACATAGTGCGGTTGTACTGAAGCCTCAATCGGAATAATGCATTGTGCCCAGCTTGTCATTTAGCAATCTGTAGGGGCAGCGGTGAATGTATGCATTGTCGCGACAGTCATTAATTTAGCAATTGATTGATTGATTGATTGATTGATTGATTGATTGATTGATGATTGAATGATTGATTGATTGATTGATTGATTGAAATTATTTTTTAGAAAGGAAAGTTCAAAAAATTACGATCGCAGTAAAATTACTCTTCCAGCAACGTGATTTAGTTTGAATAGTCCAGCTGCACGCAGCAGGTAACAAGCTGTAAAACAGCTCTATTGAATACTGCTGTCAACGTAAAATCCAACGTGCACAACACGTTTATAGGAACCCAAAAATACGTGACAAGAAGAATAAGCATGGAACGATTTCCGTATATGCGAAATTTAAACACAGCCATTACTCGTCAGAACAAGAAATCTCTAGCAAAGAGGATAACACTATTAGACTTGAAAAAGGCGCACCCAACTCACCGCTTCTAATATGGGGATAACAAGCTATATCATTGCGCTGTATACGCTGTGGTATAAGTTTTACTCAGGTGAACACGGTATGATAACGAAAGACTTTCATGAGTTAATCGACCAGATTTAGGGGAAATCCCCAAGGTGGAGTGAGTTTCTGCGAGATCCTGATCCAGGACGAATTTTTCTTCAACTGCGAAGTTTCTGAGAAAGCTGTATAGCTTTCCTTTGTAGCCGTATGGCTGCTGGGAGGTGTATGGAAAACAGTCGTTGGCACTTTCTTGAGTGTTTCTTTGTGTAAGGTTCACGACAGATTCACTGAAAATAACAATTACATCCGAAAATATTCAGGCTGTGAAAAAATGAAGTCGATCTTGCTGAAGGGCAGAAGAAACCGCGCAGTCAACGCGTCTCCTCTAGCCTTATACACATTTCGCGTAAAGGAGATGCGCATTTTACTGACACCAATTTCTGTTGGAACAAACGTCGAATCGAACAAACGTAGGAATCGCGAGAACCAAACGCAGGAAAGATTGACTGATCCGTGAAGCAGGCCAATTGTGTAGTACACGGTTTACGCGGAACTCGTGCCTTAAGTACCAATACAATCAAACACGTTTGAGACACATATGGAATATCTCACCTGATTTTGGTGGGGGCCAAAGTGAGTTGCAACTGAAATAGGGCCATTCAAATTTTTCTTTTATTTATTATTACATTATATTTTAAGGATCGCGCCATATAGATCATTTCAACAGGCAACAACGCCAAAAGTTTAAGGGGCAAGATTCGAGTTCTAACCACCCACAATACTGGTACAAATCACTGAAGCAAAATGTGGATTGTTCACGTAAACGGAATCCTACACAACCAAAAAATCGCCGCATCTGATGACTTCTGTAACTCGCCCAATCGGCAAGAAGAAAGAAATGGATCGCAAAAATTACACCATCTTCCCGTGGGGAACCCTGATGAGGATGCGAAGCATCATGGGGGTTCCGTGTGGTTCCATGGTGTTGCCGTTATGTTGAGTGATCTGGTGTTTAGTAGCGCCAGAGGGAATTCCGCGTCGGGGTCCACAGCGGTGGCAAAGGCACGCAAGTACTGTTGTGTTACGGTGAGTAGGCGGTGGTTCTCGAGGCGCCGAAACTCGTCCATCATGTTCTTGTCGATGTTGTCGTCTCTGTGGTAGAATCGGTAGTCTCCGTCAGCGTTGGTGAGGTAAAGGTTGTTGACGTTGGTGCACCGGCTGAGAGAGAGCAACGTACACGCCCTCCTCTTCCTCTTTGTCTTTTCTTCTTTCCTTCTTCAGCGGTTGACGGGAAGGTGACGATGGTGGTTGAACGCGAAGCTATCTCGTGATGGATTTTTGGTTGGCCAATCCTTGGGGCATCCTGCCACAATCACCTCCCTCCCATCTCTCTCTCCCTCTCTCACCCTTATCTCTCTCTCTCTCTAACCTTTTGCGAACATTTTATTTTGTTCTTGTTAACCTTCTGTGAACATTTTGTCCACAGATGTTCCGATTTACACAGTGCTGTGCGTC
Organism: Haemaphysalis longicornis; assembly: GCA_013339765.2. NCBI lineage: Eukaryota > Metazoa > Arthropoda > Arachnida > Ixodida > Ixodidae > Haemaphysalis > Haemaphysalis longicornis. Next base: position 68,063,316 of record CM023457.1, read on the forward strand.
TCTCTCTCTCTCTCCTTCCCCCTCTTTCTTCTCTCTAACTTTCTTTCTACCTTTTGTTAACAGATGTTTCGACTTACACGGTGCTGTGCCGTGAGCACGGACGCCGGACGCCGGACAAGCCTAGCCTCGGCCTTAAGGAGCTTCGTCCCTAAAAATGGTAGTTGAATTGAGAAGAGCGCTGCATTGGGATAAATGAAACGGTAGGAGTTTCACGCATCACTTGCTCGGCTTCGAAACACTCCGATAGGTTCGCCAAGGGTTCGCTTGGCTTGGCTTCAAAGAGGACTGGCTTCGCGTTTGAAAGCAAAGTTTTGGCATCGTGCGCGAAGATGTTTGCGACGCATCAACGACATTGGAGGTTCGAGGTTTACAAATGCCACTCCCAGTAAAAGGTTTCTGGGAAAAAGGTATAAACTCTAGTCGTCGAAACAAAGAGAACCATCGTTTTATGCAATATTGCTTCGAGGGAGCAAAAATCGGTACTGACAGGCTCGATAACGTTAAAGGAGGGCGTTTTTAGTGTTTCTGCGCGAACTCTGGGTCAAAAAATTCACGCATCTCCACGAAGTGAATCATGACGACTGGGCGATGCACTGGGGATCGTTCTTACCCTAAATCACCCATGGGAGTGCTTACTGCTGCTAAAAACGATTTCCAATCCAACCCAATCCAATCCATTTCTTTTCCTTTCATTTCATTTCAATCCAATCCAATCCAATCCAATCCAATCCAAATCCAAATTTCCAATCCCATTCAATCTAATCCAATCCAATCCAATGCTCCTCGCGCCAGCGCAGCACGGCTGTCTAGGAGCCTCTCTCTCTCTCTCTCTCTCTCTCTCTCTCTCTCTCTCTCTAAACTGAACCTTTTATTTTGTTCTAAGAACCTTTTATTTTGTTAACCTTTTAACCTTTTGTGAACCTTTCGTTCACAGATGTTTAGATTTACACGGTGCTGTGCGTCTCTCTCTCTCTCCCTATCTCTCTCGCTCTAACCTTTTTTGAACCTTTTATTTCGTTCTTAACCTTTTGTTAACCTTAACTTCACAGATGTTTCGACTTACACGGTGCTGTGCCATGAGCACGGACGCCGGACGCCTGACAAGCCTGGGCCTGAAGGTGCTGCGCCCCTAAAAAGTAGCTACATTACCCTAACAAAACAAAGCCAAATTTTGTAGGTTTTTGATGCCTTTCTTGAGCACAAGAACACTTTTTGCTCACCCATCCGATATCTGTCATCTGCACGATTCCTACCTGTAGTTTCTCCTCTTTTACGACTTCATATCTAGTGGCAGACCTAAAAAGCGGGGAAGACAAACAAAATTGTGTTTAATTATTCAAGCAGCAAATAAAATTACTAGACCACTGAGTTTTTAGACCAAAATCCCGCGGTAGATAAGGTTTCTAGGAGCAAAGAATCATTTAACTGATCATTGCTTGCATAGGAGTTGCCATCTGCGGACTCCGCAACGTTCGAGGAGTTCACCGCGAGAGTTTTTCGCAATTGCCTTATGGGTGACATAAAAGAAACAAAGTGTGTAAACGTGGAGGGGCTTGCTACAGCTGCCTAATAACAGGCGTGTCGGTCGTATGTTAAGATATCGGCAACGTCATCGGAAGAACAAATATCGAAAGACACCTCATTGTTACCTGGCCGCATTTTCTTAGGCATATTCACCTCTCACTATCTTCCACGGCTCTGAACGTAACAGGTAGAGCTCCAGAGTTTAGGAGAGCCGGTAGCATACCAGCCACGCCTTTAGGCATCAGTGATCAGGTCGGTGGTATCGCAGCCCGCCTCGACATGTAATCATCAGTGTAATAGTCAACACTGACTATTATGTTTCACTTTTGCCGCTTCCTGTTTTTCGTTCCGTGTTATGAGATTGGGGACGTCTTTGGTTGTCCAGAATTTACTAGTCTGATATAGCACATTGTACAAGTACTTGAAGTGATGGGTGAGTGAAAAAGGAGGCGTTAATATAACAGGAGTAGCAGTCACATCACAGCACAGTAGCCACATTTGCCGAGAGGTTACACCCCTGTTAACACAAGGCTATCAAATTGCCTGGAAAGTAATAATTCGCATTAAAAGCTCCCCTGATGTCTGCTTTCTCTACGAGATGGTGTTGTCATCTACGCAGCAGCAATGCACAATGAAAGAGCAGACTATCTATTCAATGTCCATAGCCACTGTTTTGTGCACATTGTCCATGGGCGAACAATATTGTCGTGTACCTCCATGTGCAATAACAAGTGAAAGTGCTGTATGAAAGCCTGAAGTCATTGCAAAAATTATTCTCTAAATCAAAGTGCGCCCACCTTCTAGGCTTTCCCTTGTCCACGGTTGTTTTTCCCCACGGTTGTTGGTTCTGTGCAAGCGATGCGACTAGCATGCAGGCAGCCGAAGTTCTGAAAGTACAGGTGTTGCTTTTCTAAGTTTTTAGAGTCAAGTAGCACTGAGTAAAAGAAATCACAATTTCCCGAAAGCGGGAAAATCAAATTGCAATTAGGAAGCCAATGTCGTTTGAGCGATAATCTCGAATCTCATCACTAGGCGTCATGAGTGATGATTATGGCGCCAAACGCCAGATCAAATTGGGCACCAGGAGACATGGAACGAAGAAACAGCCGGAATAGGCCACAAGAAAACGTGTCCTTCTTTTCCTTTTGTTCTTTCTGATAATCTTGGGGGTGTTTTATTGAACGCTGTCGTTTTCTCTAAAACTTTTACAGAGAATTCATTTATTGCAAAAAGTTCATCCGCTTTGTTTTTAATGTGAATGTAAATGTCACTTTCTTGAAACAGGGGTAAATACAGTATACGACTTGTACAAATATCGCCTGAGTGTTCGATTTAAAATAGAAACCAAAAGGAATATAAACCATATACAGAATCTGGCCAATCTTCAACAAAAGGAAACAAGTTACCCTTTCAGAATGCATGAAAACTGGTTTGTGCCAGTGGTGCTCCTAAATACCGGTAGGCAGTGCTTAAAATATGCTCTGCCCTCTCTTTTGAACATGTATAACTGTGTCAGTTTTGATTTGTTCAGATGTACGAACCGGGAACGGCGTTGCCGGTATAAATAATGTATTCCAGTACAATTTTTCTGTACATCATTACGCTCTAAATATGGGCGTTTGCTTCTATTTATTGTTTGAGGAATGTGTTTTACCTTCACCCATCTGTTTATGTAACGCACAAAGCTGATACGCGTGCGTAATGTTCTTTGTTTCTGTAATTACGGCTTCATTGTTCATTGCTGCTGCTGCTGCACGCCTGACCGGGAGCTGCGGCCTAGTCAAACCGTCATAAAGGCTTTTTCTACAGCTCCTCTGTCCCTCTTTGTATCTTTTGAGACATAAATAAACATTATTTATATTAAATTATCATGCAAGTGTAAACTTGAAAACCCTTGGTAAATTGCTCAGCCTCTAATCGAGCGGCAAACTTCCGAGCGAAAAATTGGCCAGTCGCTCAAAATCTGGCAAACAAAGGCGGTTTTGGTTTCTACAAACAATTTTCTAAAGCCTGTACAAATCAAAAGGGCACAGCCGTGGAGATTTACGCTCACTAACTTTTGCGCATGAATCGTCTCCACTTTTCGCAATCGCTCAGAGTAAAGCCAGAGGTACAGTCGTTTTGTGGTAGAAGCGTTGGTGATCTCGAAGGGAAAACAATGAGGCTAAAAGTAGGAAACGCAGAGAGGCCTCAGTCATCCCAATAATAACCTTCTTCGAGATACTGTGCTCAGAAATAGCGCTGTGTTACGAAAGTAAGGAAAAAACAAACAAACACCGGAGAAAGTCGGGAGGGATACTGGAACTGAGAGATATAACTGTTGTGTAGGAAAGCAAGTGGGAGTGGACAGTTTTCAACCATGTAAAGTGAACGAGTCGCATCCAGACTGTGAGATGGCTAGCGGGTACGCGAAACGGGTAAACTGTAGCGAACAAGGAACACAAAGAACGCGGGAAAGTACGCGAGTGCAGGGAAGCCAGTTCCCCGCCTCAGTGTCTTTCTTTGAGCGATACCCAGTAATTGAACTCGGGTGCACAATCGACGCAGACACCAATGATTCTCTCTTCTCGGTAAGTGCTAGCTGTGTGCAGAGAGAGTGAGCAGCGTCTCAACGATATTGGCCCCCACATAGTGCTACGGGGCACTGGTTATTCGGGGTTGTGGTGTACGAGTCGACGACTACAGAGCAAAAGACCATCTCCGGAAGCTGGAGGCGGGTTAGACGTGCCACAGAGGCACTGCGCAGTTCTGGGACACTGAAACTCTCTTTTGTCCTCTGAAAGCTTTTACGTCGCTGCTGGGTTGGAAGAAGAGATGATGGCAGCAGGGACGGAGGGCGATGCAAAAGTTCGAAATATCGGCCGTATCATTTGAAGTCGGTGGGTCCCGCCCGATGACGACATGACACAGCGCGGAAGATGGCAGGAGCCGGTATGGACGTCTTAGGGGAAAACAAAGAAAGAGGGTGGATGTGGTGACAATGGGGCCGTTAAGTCGAAACTTGTTTTCCCGTTTGTGCAAGGTTTCGTCGCTTTGTCTCGTCTGGTCCTTGTTTTCCGATTTTCTCGGCGGGGTGCGATCAGTGCGAGGTATTACAGGGAGTTCCCTGGTGTGTAATCATTACAAATTGAGGGCTTATGTATAAGGCACTGGCACAAGGATCGCTATATTGGCTTTGCCCTCGGGTACATACAGCGCCGGACGTTTGCAGTGAAATTTCGGAACGCTTGAAACCTGACTCCATATGTACGCAGTTCCAGCGTGTCGAACAGGCGCAGGAATTCGCAAATTCTCCAGTAACTGTATCACAAACATGTCCCATCGGCCATGTGGCTGATCGCATTTGGATTTGGTGTGTGTAAAAACTTTGTTACTTTGATGGAGTTTTAAAAACAGCCGTAAAGCTGAAACGGCACAGAAAGTGAGTCGGACAGCAGTCCAACAGATAGCCCAAGGAGAAAAAAAGCCACTAAGCGTGCAGTTTTATGCAACATGAAGGTGCCTTGAAATAGAAAAACGAATATTTAGAAGGTTGGAAACGGAGCAGTGATCATGTATAAGTGACCGACTTAGCGGGCAGGGGTGTTCATTTTATTTTTATTGCTCGTTCTTGTGTTATTAAGATTCTACTATGCAACCAAGACCTATAATGGAATTTAAACATTCCATACTAAACGAGGACGAGGAAAGAAGCGATTTAAGTACCTAGAAACCAGAAACCGTGCTATAGAGGCCATGTTACGGAAAATCTAACAACATTTCGCGTTTATTTTCCGGTCGCGTTCACGCCAGGGCGCATTTAACAGCCCCAGGACATCATACCAACGTCTGTTCTAGACTCGTCATGTGTCAGCACTGTTTATCTTTTCACGGTGAGGATGTCTGATAACACCATCGAGAACACACTCCTTTCTATGCCTGCTTAAAACAGGCAAAATTCAGATATCGAGTCAGTGTTTTGTTTTCACGGCGAGGATGTCTGCATAGTCACCAAGTCAGAAACGACTGTCGGCTGCATATGCTCTCAGCAAAAGTTTAGAGCAATCATTATATGGAGAGTAAAAAAGCAGACAAGGGCGCCTTTCAGTTGTCTTCGGGATGCCTCACCGTTAACACCACGCCACCATAAGTCGATTTGAACACAGACGCCCTACCGCTAATGTCCGCTGCATCGTTTCGCTCTCAGCGCCACTTTCCCCGGCCGGACGCTGGTACTGCAAGAGTTTAGTAAGCAATCACAATAAGTTGTCCGCACATCTGAAGTGAGGACTGAAGCCGCCAGGAAAGGGGCAAAGAGGGCTTCCGATTCGAAATCGATGCCGGAGTAAGTTGCCGTGCACTGTCACACTGATGGGGACAGATGCGAACAACACAAACTGGGTGATGAGAAGGAAAGGACGATATTGCTGACTGCGTCGTAAGTGGCTTGATCGTTGGCGGCAGTGTAGTTTCACGTGTTTTTTAGTGGGGAAGATTGGAGAAAGCGGGGAGTGTCGTGTGAAAGAACATGCATTACGGCTGCATCCCAGCAAGCCATAAACAGAGCTCTGTATCGGATTTGCAGTTCTAACGCATTCTTTGTCCTCCTCGTCCAATTGGCTACAATAACCGCCGTTAAAGATATGTTCCAGATGGCAGCTGTCATCATCGACAAAGCTGGTCTCTTTTAGAGTGACTTCTTGTGTGCTGCTAAAGAAAATGAAAGAAACGGGACAAAAATAGACTGGAGAAACTCTTTGCCTACTTTTGCCCATCTACGTGATCGTGCCCCACATGCCTGCGGACCCGACTCTCGCGCGGAAGATATGATTCATTGTGATGCACTGCGCTTAGTGGATTTAACACCAGATTCTGGCTGCGTTCAATCGGCACAAATAGTTTTGAGTGTCCACAGCTTAACGCTCCCACGAACACACTCGTTCGTTAAACTTTACGTGAAATTATTCAACTTTATTTACAATGCACACAAGACACGCCGTTGACCGCAAAGGACATGTTGGTATAAGACATGGCAATAAAACGTTCAGGCAGCGTTTGTTTTCCAATGTAAATACCTATCCACACTCTTTACAAAGCACTTCTTGCCCTATTTAAAGTTGTTCCAGCGTCCGATCTGCACCACCTCTGACGTCAGAATTAACAATTCTAGACAATCGGCAATGGCTAATCTTGCCCTTTTCCTCTTCCCTTCCTTTCCATAGTACCCGCCGCGGTGGCTCAGTGGCTAAGGCGTTTTGCTGCTGAGCACGAGGTCACGGGTTCGACTCTCGGCCGCGGCGGCCGCCTTTCTGATGAAGGCGAAAAGCAAAAACGCCCGTGTGTACGAGATTTCGGCGCACGACAAAGATCCCCAGTTGGTCGAAATTGATTCCGAGCCCACCACTACGGCGCGCCTCATCGCCTGCGTTGCGTGGGCGTGTTAAACACCACAGTCATCATCATCATCATGCTTTCCATACTACAGCACCAATAGCGAAAAATCTAACCGGCGTTTTTCTGTATTTAGTGAAAATGTGAGGTGCCATCTTTCCCTTCACGCTCGCACGCCCGTAATTCGAATCAGCTTAGTTTTTTCCCTTCAATTTTCGTGATTTTGAAGAACTTGATTGATTGTGGGGTTTAAACGCCGACGCAACGAGGCGATGAACGCGCCGACGCAACGCAGCGATCCGGATTAGATAATTTTGACCACCGGGGAACTTTAACGTGCGCCGAAATCTCGTACACACGGGCGTTTTTGCTTTTCGCCTCCATCAGAAAAGCGGCCGCCGCGGCCGGGAATCGAACCCGCGACCTGATTTTGAAGAACTGTGGCAAGAGACAAAAGCAACGGCTAAACAACGACTCCCGCTTCTTTTTGCAGACGGCCAAAGCTGAGTTGGGCCCAGTTCATCCGGTGCACTCCATTCGTTGCATTCTCAAAAAGGGGGGAAGGCAACCTTGCTGCCCTGTTTTGCACAAAACAATTTAATTTGGTTCTAAGTGAAGCCCATGGGCAGCAGAAAAAAATGCGGCGCAGAACACCTAATGCATTCTCTGCAGCCTTGGGGTCCATCGACATGACAGAGAGAGACATCGACTGGACAGTAGTGAAAAAGATCGGGATGGAGAGGCGCTGTCGGGAGGCAGGAAACTTAAGGTTGTACAAGCCTCTCTTCGGAAAAAACAACCAATCGAACGTGTACCTTGAAAAAAAGGGAAAAAGAAGCGTCGAAAGTTAGTATGTTCATGACGGGAAACGACACGGAACACCTAGTGCCGAAGTGCCAGCTTTTGGAGCAGCCGTTTGTAAAGGACGGGAAGGCTGGGTTTACCAAGGATATTCAGTCCCAGAGTCATTCCGTCGTCAATCCGTGCCCTCGTAAGTTCTTTGTTCGCTTCCCAAGCTGTAAAAAACACCTACATATTAAACGAATAATGGCCCACCGACGGACGAGAACATCCCACGATAAAACGCAAAAAGACCGCAGCCTTGCTTTAACATTTTCCTATCCACCTGTTCGGACGCAGGCAAAAAGCGGAACAGAGACCTTCCTGAATTAATGCGGTGAGCACGAAAGGTTCCCGGGCCGACGGAAATGGTGTAGTTATGCCGCCAGCAAGCACAAAAGTGGTCATTTCCGCTTTCTCTGCCTCTGCACTCACACCACTCTTGAGTCAAGCATGGGTCCTTCCGCTTATATTTTCACTCTCGCTTTTCGCTTGATTCGCCTTGACGCGGAATTCCGGGAGTGCTATCCGAGAGCCATCGCGCACAATCAAAGGCGAGTTAGCTGCGTGTGGGTGACAGGGGTGAACGATACGGAGCCTCGATTTTGTTCTTTTGTGAAGCATAGCGTTACGAATCCTGATATGTTTTTTTTTGGCACCCCATTTGTTCGCGGAGGTTTTCTCCATCAGATTATCGGCCATGATTTTTGGCACCGATTTCGGTTTACGGAAGCAAATGCAATGTAGGAAGCACTTCGGCCTCTTACTGACGAAGATGTATGTCCTGGCCAAGATTTTTTTTTTTGAGCTTGTAGAAGTGATAGAATTCTGACAGCTGAGTGTCATTACTTTGTTCCACCTTTCGTTCTTCATTCTACATTTTACCTTTTGCGAATCATAGCTTTACGAATCCTCATATGTTTTTTTTTGGCGCCCCATTTTTTCGCGGAAGTTTCCTCCATTAGATTATCGGCCATGATTTTTTGGCACCAGTTTCGGCTTACGGAGGCAAGGGCAATGTAAGAAGCACTTTGCTTTTTACTAACGAAGATGTATGTCCTGGCCAACATTTTTGTCCAGCTCGTAGCAGTGATGGAATTCTGACAGCTCAGTGCCACAACTTCGTTCGTTACCGCTTTATGTACGTGCCTTTATAATCGCTGCCTGAAAAAAAGCGTAGACAGATGCCACTGAAATACATAGAGAAGGTTTTCTCTGGAGTTCGGCCGTACAATTGTCTCGACGGTGATTATAATACCTCAGCTGATGCGGGTGGCTGGGGAATCTTTAAATCGATAAACCCAATATTCAGTGAGTTCCAACGGTTATAATATAGTGTCCTAAATATTACCAGCTCGAAGCTTCTTATTTTAGGCAAACCAAAGATGCCTCGTTGGACTCAGTTAATTTAAAGCACTGACATCAATTAGGGACAACGTAAACCAGTTTAATAACGGCACAGAAATGATTAAGAGCGGGCTAAATGGCGCCAAAGAGGAAAAAAATGGGAGGATGATGATGATGATTATATTTCTAATGGCGCCAAGCCAGCGAAGGGAAAGAGCGCTAAAACACAACAGAACAAATGTAAAAAGCACATTTGCCCGTCATTCTCTCGTCTTTTGCGAACGTTTTATCTTCGTTTTTTGTTTTGACAGGCACCTGAAGCTGTACACATTTTTGTGAATTAAAATAAATTTCATACATTGTGCACACTGACAAAAAAAAGGCTTTCGATACAGAACGGTATTTAACTTAAATCACTTCGGTTTGAAGTCTTGCGAATGATCACCAACCTTCCCGGCGGACAATGTAAACAGGATTGTCGTCTGCCAACAACAACAACAAAAACCTCTGGTAAGTGGGCAGAGCATTTTGCAAGCTAAATATTGGGTGTGTGTCCTTCAGAGATTTTGTAAAGAGATTTAGATTATTCAACATGCGGAAAAATTGCATACTTATGAGTCTGAAGCGTGGTAACAGTAGCTAATTGAAGGGGTATGATTGAGCTGAGGGCAACTTTTAAGATTTGCTACTCTAGCGTTGTTCATACCACCGAGAAAAGTTCTTGCGGAAGATGGGAAATCTGTAATCCAAAGCCTAAACTTAAGCGACTCCAGTGAGGCCAGTGCCGTGGACCTCACGAGCAGCTACTGAGAGAAAAATTGTCCGCGTATCCGCTTCTTTCGTTGCAAATGTCGACGCAAGACGATAGTAGACTGGCGCCCCTGGCAAGCAATTGCCTCCCTTCTCTTTCCCGTTCACCTCCCATTTTTTGGGAGGTGAGCGGGACGATGGGAGGTGAGCGGGACGTTTTTCCGCAGTTGATGTAGTATTTTATTTTCTATCGCCAAAACCAGCATCTGTAAATTGTTTAATAAAGTAACAGTGCAAATATCACTCATGTATTTATTTTCTGCCCTATATTTGCGCAACGTCTTGTTCTTGTTCAACAATGTTGACAAGTATGAACATTAACACCGGACTTAGACGTTAGATTTCGCTGTTGGTATATCAGACTATTGCGCAGTTTCTGTTTCACTTTGGCCGGGTTGCTGAATCGAGTCACAGACAGACAGACAGACAGACGTACAGAGAGACCAAAAGTTCTGCGTTTAAGTAGCTCAAGAAAGACTACTGAATGAATAAGAATGGTGTACGACCGCGCTGCCCAGGTAGGTCTTGCCGTCACCTTCCAGTGGCTTCCTAGTCACTGAGGCATTGTCGGCAACAATCGCGGACGCTGCCACCCATTGGGCACATCAAAGAAGGACGACCGTACAAATTACATCATCTAAGACGGAAGCAGCTAGGGTCGCCGCATACTCGCCTGGGAAAGGACACATTCTTGATAATCCACGGAAGAATTCACCTGTGCAGGTATTGGTGCCCTTGACCCGCTTCGAATAGGCTCCCCTAGGTCTGGGGCAACTCAACTTTGCCGTCTCTAGCTAGGAGTGGCATTGACAAATGTTTACTCCTACTCAATAGTAGTGGCAGCAAGGGAGGACTGTGAAACGTGCGCTAATGCGGAGACGATACGTCAAGTCTTAAGAGAGTGCCTACGTTTCTCGTCTGAACCCAAAAACCTCCTGTCGTCAGCACTGAGCAGCCTGGACTTTTGGCGGCCATTTTCGGAGAAGATTTTATGTCATTTGCCTTCTGTGTCTTCAGCTCACAAGGCGGCTAAGGAACTCATGCGCTTCCTGAGAGTGGGGAACTGAAACACGAGACTATAGACTGAAACACTCCAGTAACAATCACTGAACTTGAACGTTTAGTGCACTAAAGCAGGGCAAAACCTCTGCTGTGTGCTCAAACCTTCCTTCCTTTCTCTTTTCTCTTTTATGCCCATTTTCCTATCCCGCTTTCAGGTTAGCAAACCAGGATCTAGCCAAGTTAACTTCCCTGCGCACGATGCGCGCGGAAACGCCGTCAGGTGGTATTTTTCATATTTCGTGGGTTTTCTTTATCACACAGAATAAATGAGTACGCTGAAAATACCGCAGTTAGATGCCTTCGTGGGTACCTAAAAGTGTCTCATTGACACTTCAGTGATTAGGACAGTAATTCTCGAGTTAGACAATTAATTACTAATAATTAGTTAAGTCTTAATAACGAAAAAATTACTGCCCGCTTATCTACAGTACTGCTAAAATTATGGACTTGTTTTTATTCGAGTTACGCCATTCTTTTTTTAAAATCTTAGTGCATGACAGCTGGGACACCCTGTATAATACCGTGTTACAGTTTATAGAAGAAGAACGCACAAAAATATTATATAAGGCAATGTACTTGTGGCAACTGCAGTGCGCCCAGCATAAGTTGTCCCTATTTTATTATTAATTTAGTTCTGAGGGTATTTTATTACGTTCACGTTACACAACACATTACGTGTGGAGCCACTCCCGCTTTCCCGTTGATCCATGCACGCGCGTCATTTGATTAGCACGCCGCAAGCGATCCCAATAACTCAATTTCGCGGCTAAACTTGCACCGCATCCGATATCGCGAACACCGTTTCAGGCACGTGGTGGTCAAAGCCTGCGGACAAAACGATCCGGGTCTGCCAGTCATAGCGAACTTTCCCCGGCAAGTTCGGAAACCCACGTGAGGTGCAACAGCCTGGTCTCCTAAGAAGGAAGACGGGCCGTCACCTCTGCTGTTTTGCCAGCCTTGCACGGCTAGTGCAACCTGGTGCAATTTTTTTATATCCTACCATGGTCGCCAAAGCTATGGGGCTGAGTCTTCAGTCAGCAATTTCGACTCCACCACGCAGCAAGTCTTGCATGTTGACATAAATTGTGAGTCCTAGTCGCATGCTTTATGTCGAAAGATGGTATCGATGCTTTCTCGCGAATGACCGTGACTACTGGAGTAAATTAGGACATGGCACGTCAAAGTGGGACAGGCTTTACGTAGCGCAGCTCAGGATTACCACAGGGGAACAACCACTGATACCAGAGCACGGGGTCGGCTGCAGCCTGGCGCAACGGTGGCGTTTTGATGCAGACAAGCCGGAAACAGAAACATAAAACAGCACGGAACAACGGTATAGAAAAACTTTGACTTTTCGCTGCGGACAAAGATAATACGCAATTATTATGTAACCCGGAAGTCGCTTTATATTGAAAGTGACACTGTGGAGCCGAATAACATAACTGGAAAAAGGGGGTTAGAAAAAAAATTTCGTCGTTGCTCTTTCCTACTATTTTATCATTTTTGGTCAGACTATTGCACGCTAAAAAATTAAGGAATTTTTATTCGAGATTTAATTGTCAGAAATTAGCAGCAGCCTTCCTTCTGTGCCTTCCAGCAATTGCTATAGTAAAGCCGTGCACTTCGCAAAAATCTCAAAATTCTTTTAGGCCCCAGGAAAAGATTTCGGACTCTTCGTTCGGCATATTTTGTAGCGTGTAGTTTTTGTAAAACAACAAGCCTACCCTTGTTTGTTGTAAAACAACAAACCTACAAACAAACCAAACCTAGGCTACAAGCCTACCCTTCCACTGTAGACTGAAAAAAACCTTTGAGAAAGTTTGTTTTCCTCGTCCAGCTCCTGCCGCTGTTGGCAAGCTCCTGCCGTTGTCCTCGACATGAGCCGAAGTCGTCGTCATTCCGTAGTCCTGCCGAAGTCGCGAAGCTCGTGCCGCATCCGGAAGCGATCGAGCTGCTGCCACATCCCTTCCCGGTATGGGGCAGGAGCTCGACGTAGTTGACGTTTTCAAATTGTTGAAGACGTATCCAAGACGTTCAAAGCTGGCGCCCAGCTCCTTCGTGCGTGAGAGTACTCATTCATTGTAGTGGAGATTATTCTACGGGGTTGAAGTTTACACATGCATCACAAATTTGATAATCAAGCCGGAAAAGATGCTCGTAGTTGGCTCTCACTGAGGCCGACAGCCGAAGTCACGCAAGGAAGATAGGAGAGAGCTAGTTCTTATGGTATTTTTATATCCACAAAAGCCAGAGTACCGATCTACTGCCAGGTTCTTCTGTAGTCTACAGGAGTGACACAAAGACGAGATCGCTGGAAAGTAACTACAAAGGAGTTTAACGCAAATATCTACCCATTCAGTTCCCATCAGCACGAGGAGAACATCGCTGCAATAGTCATCTCTGCTATTTTCACCATGAGTGCAATGTGTTGACACCATGAAAGGTTTTTCTCCAGCCTGTTGCATCCCTTAAAAATGTCGGGGGCTCGAACTTTTCAGCATGAACAATTTTTCTTCTACTCTAAAGTTTCTGATAAAGATGCACAGCTTTCCTGTCCAGAAGCATGTATTATTTTGCCTCAGGTGGATTCGGTTCTGTTGTGACAAATCATTCAATTCTTTTGTTTTTGTAACGATTATCTGCATTGGTTACGCCCGGATATATAGTACTTCGCATGAATTTCGTATTCCCATAATTCCGTAGATACGGAACGTTTCACTAGGGTAGTTGGTGAAATGAAGAAAAAAAACTGTGGTTGATTCCTCTGTCATAGGAATAGGTAAAACATGAAAGTCAAACGTGCATCGAAATCTGCAGCTGAGCATGATTTGCGGGTCGGCGGTTGTATTGTGGGTGTGCTTGGTATGCGACGTCCTGCTGGCGGGTTGCTTCGGCAAAGGTGTCAGGCGTCATTTCCGTGACGGACATGACGTCAGTGAAATTTTGGTGTATCCCGGCATAAAACAATTTCTTGTCAAAATATAAAACCCGAAAACAAACAACCCCAAGTCTAACGTACCCTTTAGCACTAAAGGTTGCTTCTCCAAAAGAACCCCCGGTGTGCAGGGTTGCACCTTTACAGGCCGCTTGCTTCGTTATTCTGGTTTCACTTCTGTGATGGATATGACGTCAGTCAAATGTTCCGGCAATAAAACACTTTCGTGTTAAAATGCACTGAAGGTTACTACACTACCTAACGAGAAATTTGTGCGCAGAGCGAACGGCATCCTTCTCGGACACGGAGCATATCTGCTGCGTCTGTGGAAGTAATCGCGTGATCAGCGAACGCAAGGCGGCACGTGCTACTCTGCTCTTATCTCGAAGCGCGTCGCCGCCACCGGCGAGCACGTTGTTGCAAATCGTTTTTCACCGTTCCGCGTAAATGTCACGTGGTTTGAATGAGTGGTGAACGGAGCAGCCTCTAAGAAATATGCGAGGAGGGAGCTCTTTCTAGGTGCCGTTGCTCCTTGGCGGTGACAGGCGGCGAAAGTGTGAGGGGGAGGCACTGAGAGAAATGACGCCATAGCCGCGCGTGCTTCCCTCCGCCTCAGACTTTCGAAAGATGCTCATCTCCGTTTTCTTTCTGCCTTCGCTGCTTAATTCGTTCACTCGGTTACGCGGACATCGAAGGACGCCTTCGCCACCGCCACCACGAAACCCAGGAGCCGTGCGCCAAAGGGCTGCGCCCTAAAATTGCAACGCTTCCCGTGGTCGCAATCAAACTGGAGTCTCTGGCGTTAAGAAGCCCACGTCTATTTGATTGCGCCAATCCAGAGGACCGGCACCACGCCAGCAAACCAACATACCTAAGGTAGGAATCGCGTTACCACCATACTAGTTATGATAACGTCCGCTTGCTCTGGGTAGGTTTGTGTGATGCTGGACTTGATTTTGGCAACGGTGGCCGCTCTTCTGATGGAGGTGAAAAGCAAAAACGCCCCTGTGTTCGATAATTTGGTGCCCCTAAAGATCCCCAGGTGTTCAAAATTAATCCAGAGCCTTTCACTACGGCGCGCCTCATCGCCCGCGCCACGTTGGACCGTTAAAAGCCGTAATCAATAGTTTTATTTTGGAAAGCTTCGCGTCCCCCCATCGTCGACGTTTCGAGACAGGGATAGTAGATTTTTACTTAAATTGGTGTGTCGCTGTTCAACTACCGTTTATTTTGTTTTCCAATAAGCAATCGTCAGGCATGTTCGATATTTCAACAGAAAACCATAAACTGTATCCAAATCCGCGCTGTTAATGGCTAGCGATCATTTTAAGGAAGAACCCATTTCTCTAATTCTTCACTGAGCCTCTCCATTGGTTGGCGTTTACTAAGTTCGACCGCAGTTTCGGTGAAGCTCAACCACCCAAAGATCAAACGAATTCCTGCCACTGTCACACCATAAAATATCCACACATTTTATTCTCCCAAGAGCGGGAATTGAACGCAGTGCTTCCCGTGTTTTTTTTTTTCACATCGGGTATTGCTTTCCCTTCAAGAATAATCAATCGCGTGACGTAAGACAGAAGCCCCCATCGAGGTTGCAAGAAAATCTCACCCAAAGAAAAAAGGCTACATAACTATAAACACAACACTGGGTCAAGGAGGACGACCAAATCAAGGCCGTGGTTGAAACGACACGTGTCTCCGTCCACTGGCGGCTCCCGTAAGGTGGGAACACGCAAACCGGTACCAGGTCGTCAAGACAATTAGGCGGGTGACAAGCGGAATAAAAGAAACCAAGACTCAGGAGTTCTTCACCAAGGCACTATCGCCATGCGCTCGGTGGTAACCTCTCACGCAACTGTGGCCTGAAGGAAAACCCGCCGTCTCCTTCCTTAATGGGGATAGACGTGATGCGTCTCCCCTATTCCCCCCTTGCCTAACCTCAACCTCAGCTTTGTAGCTCCTCCTGACATTAGGCTGGCTTCATTGGCGGATGACACAACCTAGGTTGCGCATGGATCTCTTGTATCCTTCCTTACAATTTGTTTTCTGTCACTGAGCTATATTGAGCCCAACTTAAAGTAAGTTTTTCTTGCCATTCGAGTTGCAGCTGGCCATGGTGTCCCGGACTAGGGACTCCACCCACCTTGGATGACCGACAACCATCCCGCGCTCCTTTCTTCCCGTTCAATGAGAGCAATAAACATTTTTTCTCTCCTCCTTCTGCCTGACAATGCCTGAGTGAAATTTCGAGTGAAACAGGAAGTGAGGTGGTTGCGAAAGAAAGGTAGTTACGCCGAGACACTCATTGCATTCGTACTTCCCCAGTCGTTAGTGTTATTGTTTATAAAAAGCAAAAGAAGAAGAATGGCGAAGCTTGCACGAAGTCGCACAAGTCTTGAATCATACAGGAGCTTGAGGATTTATTTCTCTGTAAGCACTAGTTTAAATACACACCACAACGTATTGCATAGGTTTGAAATTCTTTATTTACACGTTCCGTCGTCGCATTTCACTCTGATAGTAGTAGCCAATGCCTTATCCATGTATTTCCTCGTCTGCCTCATGCATGACTGGCGAGCCCGAATCGGTTTGTCCAAAGGCTTTCACATTTCCAAAGGCTTTCACATACAACAGCTAGCTCCAGATGCCACACCGGATCTACTACTCCTGCAAGAGACACACAGCGAACGGCCCCTGACCATTCCCGGCTACTGCTGCCACTTTCGCCCCCCAAGTGCCCGGGGCGAGAGTGCCGGCACGGCTCAGGGAGTGAGTATACTGGTCCGAAACGGAATCACTTGCATCGAGCATCCCAACGTCCCCCCCAATCCAATAGAACATGTCATCGTTGAGGTGGTGCTGGGCCGCAAAAGCCGCAAGGCCAGCATCTACGTCGTCACAGTTTACAGCAACCCACGCCACTATCGTCAGCGCTTTCGAGAATTCCTAAGGCGCATTCTCCACATGGCGGGCGACAGTGCCATACTGGTAGCAGGTGATTTTAACGCTCCGCATCACGCCTGGGGCTACACTCGCACCACAGCTAAAGGAAGATCCCTGCACGACGAGGCCAACGAAGCGGGCTTCCTCCTACTTAATGACACGCAGATTCATACCACACAGAAACATCAGTGCAAAGGGACACTAACCCGGATCTCACATTTCATCGCCCGGACCCAAACAGTTCACCTGCCCAATGGGAACACACGGGGACGTCACTGGGCAGCGACCACTACATACTCGAGATCACTCTGCAAACCAGCTGTGTAATACCCTCCCAACGACCTAGGGCTCAATACCTCACGAACTGGGAAGCCTTCCGGAGGACGGTAGCTCAACAGCCGGATCTCAACGGGAGTAGCGACATCCGGGATATAGCCGAGTGGTCGCGCCTGCTTCTCCAGACCACACAGCAAACAACGCGGGCCGTCGACGTGCCCACTCCGGTAGATAGGCTTGACAACCACCCTGCAGGCATGGATCGAAGCTCGCCAGTCGCTATAGCGCAGGTGGAAGAATCGCTGTCACAGTCGCAATCTTCGCAAGCGCATTGCCCAGCTCAATCGGGACATCGAAAAGTATTGTGCCACGCTATGCCGGCAACAATGGCATGACGTTTGCCAACAGGCCGGCGGGCAACTCCACGTCGGACGTACGTGGCACTTACTTCGATACCTCCTCGACCCCACGAAATCTAAGACCGCGCAAAGGACTCACCTTCACCGCACACTGCACCAAGCACTGCAAGCGAATGGAACTCAGGAGACTATCCGCCACCTTCAGGAGAAATATCTCCCGACCACCCCTTGCAGTGGCGATGCCCTCTTATACCGGGACACCGAACCATACATTGGATGCGGACATCGAGGTGTGGGAGGTGCGTCACGTTCTCCAAATCGTTAACGTCACCTCGGTGGCAGGGCCTGACGGGGTCTCTAACAAAGAGCTCCGCAATCTTCCCGACGCATCACTAGAGCAGCTCACGCGATACTTCAACCGTTGCTGGAGAGCGGGATACCTTCCGCAAAGCTGGAGGGCCTCGAAAACAGTCCTCATTCCCAAACCTGGCAAGCCACCCCACATTGACAACCTACGGCCGATTTCGCTTACGTCTGGTGTGGGAAAATGTCTCGAACACGTACTACTGAACCGCTGGAATCACTACCTTGAGTCCAATCACCTCTACCCACACACTATGACCGGCTTTCGCCATGGCCTCAGCACCCAAGACGCCATGCTCCTCATCAAAAGAGACATTTACGACCAACCCACAGCGGGCAGCAAGGCGATCCTTGGGCTAGACCTGCAGGGGGCTTTTGACAATGTGAGACACGTCTCCATCCTCCCGCAGATCTCGGCCCTCAACATGGGGGAACGGACCCACGCATACGTTCGAGCCTTCCTATCGGATCGCACCGTCACCCTCCACGCAGGAGACATGCAAGTCCCGTCCAAACGACAGGGCAGCGTCGGCACGCCACAGGGGGCGGCCACTTCGCCGTTCCTTTTCAACATAGTGATGTTCAAAGTCGCCGCAGCCCTGGACACCGTCTCGGAGGCGCGCTACAACATATACGCGGACGATATCACCATATGGGCTGCGCGTGGCAGCGACGGACACATAGAGGACACGCTGCAACGCGCGGTGCCAGCTGTGGAGACCAGCCTCACGGACACGGGCCTCAAATGCTCGCCGGCCAAATCGGAGTTGCTCATCATCACCCCTCGGCGCCCCGTTCCTCGGGCCCGCCAGACATCAACCTCTACACGGCAGACGGCAACAACATTCCCAAAGTCGACCGTATCCGAGTACTGGGCATGCACATCCAAGCTAACGAAGCCAAATCTTTCACTGTGCAAAGGCTCCTGGGCAAGATCGCCGCCGCCATGACGCTCATCCGCAAAGTAGCCACTCGCCACGCGAGAATGCCGGAGGCCAGCGTACTTCGACTGGTCCAGGCGTTCGTCGTTAGCCACATTGCCTACATAGCGGCCTACCACAATTGGACGCAGACGGAAACGCAACGTCTAGATGCGGCCCTCCGCCGGGCATACCGAGAGGCCGTCGCTCTCTACCGGTGCGCCCGGACGGACCGCCTCGACGCCCTGGGGGTCCACAACACGATTGCTGAAATTGCAGAAGCCCAGCGAGTCAATCAACTCCACCGCCTCTCCAACACGCTCACGGGCCGCTACATACTTGACAGAGCGGGCCTGCGCGCTATCCGTGCCCTGCCACCAGAAGTGCAATCCCTTCCCTCGACCATTGCCCGACGCCTCAGTGTTACACCCCTGCCCAAGAACATGCACCCCGGAATTCACGACGCACGACGCCAGGCTCGAGCGCGAGCTCTGGACAAGCTGTACACCAACGACACAGGAGCCCGCTACGTAGACGCCGCCGCGTACCAAACCCGTCCGGGTTGGTTCGCGGCCGCGGTCGTGACGCGACCTCGGGAACAATTGCCACAGCGGCTAGCTTTCGTGCCGACACGCTGGCGCAGGCCGAGGAGATGGCGATCGCCCTGGCAGCAACGGATCCGCACTGCACTGCGATCCTTAGTGATTCTAAGACGGTCATTCGCAACTTTGGAGCCAATACAATCACGTCGCCGACAGCGAGACTTCTCACCAACATCGCCACCCCCTCCAGCAGTCCTGTGCACCTCATCTGGTTCCCAGCCCGCTTGGACCACGCCCTGACTAGGGACAGAGCCCACAACCGCAACGTCGATGCGGACCGGGCCGCCCGCGATCTAACCAGTCAGGCATCCCCTCGGGCGAGGTCCCCCAGGCCACTAATAGGCCCTGGGTGGGAACTGCTCGACCCTTCGGAGACACGGCTAGAATCACCTACCCCGCTCGAAGACTACGGTTCTCTACTGCGCTAGTACAGGGACTGCAGGCGTCGCCTCCCAGCCCCCCACCCAAGACTCACCCGCAGTGAAGGAGTGTTATTGCGCCAGATACAAACGGACTCAGTGCTCACCCCTGTGTTGGGCCAACATGTGGCTCCGGAAGTGTATCCCAGTGCAGTGTGTGCTGTGTGTTGTGCCGCGCCAAGGAACGCTAGCCTATATCCTTCAGTGCTTTCCCGAAGACCCCGCACCCTCTAGCCTCCGGCAGCTACCAGCCTTTGTGTGTAGAGCCATCACCTCTTCCGACTACAACGCCCAGAAGTTAGTCGTCCAGTGCGTCCGGGAGGCCCTGGAGCGGCAGCGGGCAGGCGCGGCGGGTCCCTCGGGGCCGCGCGCCGGCCGCCCGAACTGCTCTTAGTGCCGGCCCGGGCGTCGCCATTAGGCGCCACCGGACCGTTTTCTGTTTTCAATAAAGTTTTCTCTCTATCTACACTGGCAGAGGTTGAGCAGTTTCGCGTAGACCCTGAAGGGCCATGCGGCGCAAGCGCGAGAAGCATGGGATTGGATTGGCTTGGATTCGGATTGGATTGGATTGGATCGGATTTGGATTTCGATTTAGATTTCGGTTGGATTGGATTGGATTAAAAATTCAATCCGTTTGGATACAGTGTGTAGATAGTTGGGTCCGCACATTCGCTGGTCGGCGCATTCCAGATGAGTGACGTCATAGCCGCGGCGGCGCGTGCCCAGCCGTGCGCCGCCGTTGTGCAGTAGCCAAGTCTGACGCTGCGCCGGAGCCTCTTGATAGCCGTCTCCCGTGACTCCTGGAGAGCCGTGCTGCGCATGCCCGACAAGTAGTGACTGGACTGGACTGGACTGAACTGGACTGGACTGGACCGGACTGGATTGGACTGCATTCGATTGAATTAGATTGCTGAACCTTAGCTCACGCTGCGTATATCCTAGCATAGCTGAGCTAACCCACTGGTAATTTTTTGGATGACGCCGCACACATTACCACAAGGAGCAATAGCTCCGCTGTTAAAAAATCTCAATGCATTCTGCTCTGTGAAGGAGGATAATCACTGAATCTGAGGTAACATTTTTTTGAACAGAAGCAACGCACTCATTTATTCTGTTGACCGATGGTCCTCTGGAAGAAATGTACTCGCACAAATTTAGTGTGTTCTCTTTCAAGGTTTGTATACATTTGCTCGGGCGATTCTGAGCGTCGCGAGGAGGCGGACGAAGTCGAACACGTGCTACGTTTGCACGCGCCTCGCCACATGTAGACGTACATGCGACCACGGGACAGCTGAAGGAACGGAAGTTCAGCATGGAAAGACTTCGAAGAACGACAAGGAGAAAGTGGTGCGGGAGTAGACATGGCCTACGCCAGTCCCACAGCGGCAACTACTTAAAAAATAATTCGAATTAGGGACCACATAAAGGCAAGCTAGAAGTCAAAGTAACAAACTCACACGCAGGACCAATTTGTGGTACGGAACACCTCGTGCGGCAAAAACCCGAAGGGCGTCGCGAGTTTTGGTACACATAAAAAATCCACAGAACACTACACATACGCAAATTCGCTAAAAAAGTATTGATTCAATATATTATTAACGCCTCGCTCAATCCCTGATTTTCTGAAATCGATAGGTCCCTCTCGCCCCCTTCCTTCTACCAGTTTGAGCTTGAAGTCCCTACTCTCTCTCTCTGGTGAAACTAATAACAAAAATGGGTTGAATCATGAGAAACAATGACCACAGAAAAATCAACCTAAGGAGGGCACAATTAATTTTAAGAAGGAATAAGGAGACGTGTCCCGAGCGACCATAAGAGGAAACACAGTGAGGTCACTGAAATTAATGCTGAAGATTTCCCCCAGAGAACCACACCCTCAAGAGCGTCTGCAACAAAACACGCCCCGCTCTCCAACTGTGCACATATGTGGCGCAAAGACTTAGACTTTGGCTAATCAAGTAATAAAAACGAAAAAAAAAAACGCGAAAAAGCAACGGAAAGGGCTTCCTGCCGGAAGCGCAGAAATCGAAGAACAGGGGCGCATGAACTCCGGCATAAATATTTAATCGAGGGTCGCTTTTGCGGAGCGAAAGAAGGCTTTCGAGATTTAATTAGGTGGGACATTTGGCACCTCTTTTAATGTTTGCTTCATGGAGGAGGAAGATAAACGAGGGGCAGCTGCTGATGTATAACAACAGCGCACCCGCAACTGGCTCCCCTGCACAGCACGTCTTCGCTTTCTCTCTGGAGGCTTATAGAGAGAGGCATAGGGACCGGCACCCGGAACCGGGGAAAGTGTTTTATTTCCATGGGAACGCAGAAAGTCGTGTTGTTTATGTGCCTTTAGGCATATTAGCTGACTCCAATCTCAGTTGGAAATCAATCCTACACAAAAAATTTTAAAAATGGGAGACGGTTTTACGATTGGGTTTTCACTGAATTGGTTTGTTTGCCCCGTATTTCGAGACTTGTCTGTTGGCTGCGGAGTGTGTTCTTCAGCTTACTTGCTTTGCTACTGTTTCATCGCTTTGCGTTCTTCACTGACTTGAGGAGCATTTGAAAAAGAGCGTGTTCATTATTCAGACCCCCTTAAATACAAATGACCTTTTATCGCTAAGATCAACTAACCTGAAGCGGATAGGATCAGAAGCCCACGCCGCAAATAGGGGCCGTTTATATGCGTGATCTTTTGTCCTGGTTACTTATACATCACGCGTATTTATTCGGAACTCACCTCTTATCCGCAACACGGGTGCGCGGGTCCAGCCGCTACCTGATGCCCTCACGCAGACCAAACTGTTTGGCGAGCAGTGTAGTGATGCCTTCAGCGCCAGAAATGTGAGCACTACGACCACACGACGCTGTACGCATTACAAATTTATGGTGTAGAACTCATTCAGAGTTAGCGGGTTCATTAGTACGATAAATGTGTTAATATTTAAGCCACAAAAGGATCGCACACGAGAAATATTTTGGATTAATTGTGCAAGAGGGCATATGGCGAAGGCGACGAACAGTAAGGGCTTCCAGAGGATACGAGGCTGTGAGGAATTTGGAGATAAGGCAGTAGCAAAGGAGCGTAGGAAAGTAGAAGACGCGACTACAATCCCGCGCATATGAAGATGCTTGCAGAAGCGCAGGCAGGGGATCAGCAAGAATAAATGTTAGGCACCTTCGGTAGGGATATGCACCGGGTCCGCGATTTCACAAGCTTTCAACTACCCGAAATATACAGGGATAGAAGCACACACGTACGATGTACATGCGCACCCCGAAAGACGACAAGGTGTGTATCTAAAGCTTCCAGGTCTGAGAAAGGTAAATTAAATATAAAAAAATTCGCGCATCTCCACGATGTGAATCTAGACGAGCGGGCGAAGCACTGGGGAACATTTTTACCGTAAATCACCTTTAAATGCTTACTGCTTTTAAAACGATTTCCAATCCAATTCAATCAAATGCAATCTGACCCGATTCAATCAATTTCAATCCAATCCAATCCAATGTCCTCGCGCATGCGCAGCACGGCTCTCCAACAGCTCTCTCTCTCTCTCTCTCTCTCTCTCTGTAACGTTTTGTGAACCTTTTATTCTAATAATATTAAAAAAAATATGATAATAATAATAATCTTTATGAGGGGAGAGGGGTAAAGAAGTAAGAGAACGAGGGACCATCCTGGGTGGCGGGCTAGGCGTGGCAGATAGGTGAAAACCCTACGCAGAGCGCCTGCCAGCCATCCAACCAGGAGTGTGGGAAGGAGCAAGGGGGGACAATGAAAGAGCGGTTAGCTATAGGCATCACAGTCATCTTGCAATGACTCGGCATAGCGCCCTAGACGCCTCACGGTCCATGGGAGAGGTGATCGCACACTTAGAGGAGCAGAGAGAAAGTCCCGCACTGCTGCTGGAATGAGAGAGTTCTGGTGGTGGACAGTGCTCGCATGCATGCATTTTGTACTTGTTAACTTTTTGTGAACCTTTTATTCACAGATGTTTGGATTTACACGTGCTGTGCCGTGAGCACGGACTCCGGATGCCGGACGAGCCTCGGCCTCAAAGTGCTTCGCCCCTATAACAACCCACAAATAAGCATATAAAGTAAGCACGAGTAAAAGAATTGCTGCTCAGAAAGCAAAAGAAGACAGAGGAACCGCGACCAGGAGGCTTCTCTGCTCCTCCCGAAGTTTACTCGAAGGGAGACGACTTTCCGAACTTGCGGAAGTAAGGCAGAGCGACGGTGTTATTTTCAGCGAATCATTGTCCGGCGTTTCTTTCTATTAAATATCTGCTCCTTCCGTTGCAAATGTCGTCAAAAGACGATAGTCTTTGTACACATTTGCCAAGGAAATGCCCCCCTGCTTTCTCGCTCACCTCTCATGCTGTTTCTGTTCCGTCGCGCTCATCCCAAGGTAAACACACTGAAGGTTTTCTCAAGGCGATTTGAGTTTTCCGCGTTCCATTGCTACAAGCGGGGTTCCTCGATGCGAGCGCTGCAGTACGTTGGAGGCGCGCGTGAATCGAGGCGGCCGACTTCAAGGTTTATAGAAACGCGTTGCCGTACTCCACGTGCGTTCCACGCAGAACCTGAAACCTAGCTAGTGGAACCTTTCTTTGCTGTTGCCGCGTGATTTCTCTTACGCCGCCAGGAGGTGGCGCGGGCAACAGAACACCAGGCGGCGGCTTTCTGCAGTAGATGTAGAATATCATTTGCTATCGAAAAACCAAGCATCCATGAATTTTGTAATAAAGGAACACCGTAAATATCCCTTGTGTACTAATTTTCTGTCTTATATTTGCGTAATGTCATGTTCTTGTTCAACAAAGTTGACAAGTATGAACATATACAGCGGGCTTAGACGTTTACTTTTAGCTGTGAGTATATAAGACTATTGCGCAGTAAGCATTTTACTTTGGCCGGGTGGCTGAATCGAGTTACAGACCGACAGACAGACCAAATTTTCTAGGTTTAATTAGCCCAAGAAAGATTATCGTCTTTGATAAATTCAGGCGCGCAGACCAACGTACTGAACAGTGCAACATGCCTGGCGTTTCTCTAAAAAGGAGAGCAACGTTTCAAGGCTCTTCTTTCTTGCAAAATATCCTCCAACGGCAGTATTGGTGATGGGAACAAAACATGCATTTAGATACCAAATAAGAATAAATAAATGCGAGGAAGCAGGGTCTGCATTGCAGCGCTACAATTTATCAACGCTACAGCCATGGCCGTTGTATATTGCGTTCCCTAAAGCCGTAGTGTGTTAGGGCGTTTGCAGAGTAAAGTTGCTTCCTCAAAATTTATTCGAGACATTTGCAGGCATTATATTTTTCATTCACAATGCGAAAAATTGATTAGCTGCGATTTTCAAGCTCGTAGTTAGGTCGGCATCACTTTCAGTGATTCTTTTCTCGGTGCCCCATGTAAGGTCAGTAGAAGGTTGTTTACGTGCTTGTGTGTTTCCTGGCAGCGTATTTTAAAGTAGTTTTGTATTTATCATCTTCAAGGGTTAATGCCGCTCGTTCTGCTTAAACCCGCGACCCACCTTTATTATCTGCCAAAATAAGCGCATTTACATCGGACCTGCTCACCATCACTTTATAACTGATTCCCATGGAGAGCCTGCCGGTAAGGAAAGTCCTTAACACTGGCCTTTTCCTTCTTTCCAGTGTTTCTTTTTTCTCTCGCAGCCTTTCTCAAAGCTTTTCTCTCAGTAAAAGCCATTCTTAAGACTTCACTCTCAACCAGGAAGGTGCACACGCAGCATTCGTTTTTTTTTTTTCGTCTTAGTGGTTATGCAGAGCCTCATGGGAGCGACGGTTTTCTAACTGTGCTTGCGTATGGTTAAGCGAATTTACCCCCATTCATTTTAAGCATAGTCCAGTCGGGTTAGTGGAAAACAAACCAGGTTGAGTCACTTCCTTGTTCTCTTATCTTCCCTATTTTTAATCGTCGGTTTGTCTTTGCATTACCCGCCTCTTTTGTCGCGTTTTCATGCAGTTTTAACAGCGCTCCGCTTAACCTCTTCTTTTCCGCTCGTGGTTGTTACAGCCATGAGTTCAGTCTTTTTATCCCGGGAAATTCACTTCCGCGTCCAGGAATCTTTTACCAGCCTTCCCGCCACTTCCGCCCATCAAAGTTGTGAGACACGCAATCGCACCGGCGCAACAACGTAACACATAAACACTGAACTGCAGCCACAGAGGCGTACACGCAGGCCAGCGATCACGCCACGCCGTTGCTGCATGCTCCGTTGCTTGCATATACGTGCGTGCGGAATGGTTGTTGCGGAAGAAAAATGGCGTTGACTCAAAGTTCCATCGTTTCAGTGGAAAAGACAAAATCCAAATAGGTGGAATCGCCGCTGACGATCTCGTAACGTAAAAAAAAAAACGTTGCTGCGATGAGGTGATTGTTGTACATGTTGACGTTTCGCTCCGGCTTCTTTTGAAAGAAACATGAGGAGTAAAATTATAGTGATTTGGGGAAAAGTGGAAATGTTTGGAACGAAGGCATGCAATTTTAGGGACGTAAACAGAAATCTCCGAAGAGGCGTACTGCTGTTTTCAGGGACGAACCCGGTTATCGGGAGAGCTGTGTTTACAATGGCGGTGCCGAAAAGCTCATTTTCAGGAATGAACGAAAAATGCTTCTACATATTTCAACTACTAGCTTCCGTCAGGAAAAATGAATTTTATGCCTTACCTCTTTTTCGTCTCATAACGGGATGTTTATTTTTTTTTAACATCCTCAGTTGAATTTTGTTAAATCTACATGCACTCGCCTTAACGAGACGTGTATTGCAGAGCACCATGGTTTAGTTGTCTTTTCTTATTAAAAATACAATAAAATATCTTTCGTGGTCACCGTTTTGCTCTAGTTTTAAATCTTTCCAACCTATTCACTGCCTTCCCGGAAATCGGGAGCGAGGTTCGCGAACAATTTACATTCGGTGGCTGGCACCTCATCCTACCTGAAGGAAAAACGGTAGCACTTACAAAATTTTCTATATTATATCACTTCAAAGGGCGAATAAAATAAACACATCCGAGATTTTATTGCTTAAAGTTAATACGCTGGGCGTATCACACTTTGATGCATGCCTGTTCTGATGTGGTGTTTCGAAATGAGCTTGAGCTTATTTAGCCAAACTGGCGTCTATGTCTTTATGAGTTGATCGCCGTAGAGCATGAACTAGTTGTTTTTATTCAGGCATGTCATGGCTAACACTTCAACACGATAGTAAAATTTGATTCCCAAATTTTTGTTTGTTGTTGTCGCTGTTAAGACTTGCCGTGTTTTTTTAAGACAATATTGCCACAGTACGCATTGCCCGCCTTTCATGACAACAATATTGGTCTACGCGATAGAAGTGCGTTATGTAAACATCTGAAAAATTATTAGGACACCTAAGCACTCCTTGTGACACAGTTAATGTGAAGGACATATTAGTAGAAATCAAGAAGAAGTAATGGACGTGGGCGGGGCGTGTAATGCGAAGGCAAGATAACCATTGGTAATTAAGGGTAACAGAGTGGATGCCTAGAGAAGGCAAGTGTGGCAGAGGGCGGTAGAAAGTTAGATGGGCAGATGAGAGAAAGAAGTTTGCGGGGATAAATTGGTCGCAGTTAGCACAGGACCGGGGTAATTGGAGAGTAATGGGAGAGGCCTTTGCCCGGCAGTGGACGTAGATAGGCTGGTGATGATGATGTTGATCTGGTGCTGAATGCTGAGGTGTCCTCTCGTTTCCACTATCACCGTCCTTTACACATTTCGGATTTTTGTCTCGCCGTGTTTCCGTCCACTGGAAGCGGGCGGCAACACTGGAAGCGTTTTTTTTTTTCTGACTGGCTGCACACGCTGTTGTTGCCCGCCGCTGCTGACCCCGTACCACTCGGTCTTTGGGGTGGCCGAGCGGCTAGACTGCCGGTTTCGCTGCGTAAAGATCGCGGGTTGGTTTCCCGGGCCTCCCTAACCACATTTTTTTTCTTGAGGCGCGCACTTCCAATCACTGCTCGTGGGCTCCTTGCTTCCTGGCCACTTTCCCTCGCACTGAGACGTTTTTTTTTTTGAGCGACGGACGGATATTGCACGGGCCAAACAGCTCCGCTGGTAATAGCAAACCGGGAGTAACATTTGTTTAGTGAAAACCAATATTAGCCTAGCGAAGTTGATAATCCCTACGTCTGTGAGAGGCCTCCCCTTAGATAAGCATAAAAGCGCTGTAGTTCGCGGCATTGAACCTGAGCCGTCTTGGTCGGGAAGGCCACCTCTTAGCGACTCTGCCAGGGCAGCTGCTTGCTCGCTATAAGCAAGGCATAGTAAGTGATGTGTGCACTGCGCTAGTTGCTACTGATGCTACACCTTTTTTTTTTTTTTGCTCACAACGACATGCGCTTGCGTATGCGTGAAACAAATAGGGAATCTGTATTGGGATTGTTGACCGAAATGTGTAAAAGTATTCCGTCACTCTTGATAGCACAAACGCCACACACATCCACGCGGAGATTAAACAAAAAGCGCCTACCCTATTTTTCTACGGAGATCTGAAGGTAGACATGCAGACAGACACTCACGTATATATCACGCCCACTTTGAAACAACCTCGCGAATTCGAAGCATTTAGTTAGCAACTAGTGAAGGCCTAGCAATGTCACACGGTGCAATAAAACCGGCAATTGTTTCAAGAAAAATAAATATATTTTACGATATCCTGTGGTTAGCACAGCCAGAGAGGCTCATTATTTTTACTTTTTCATCAAATATTATCTGAGCAAAGTGATGAGCTGTTGAGGGTAGAGCATGGAAGCCAGTTGTTTACTCAACTTTTTTCGTAATCGAAAGGATCGTGCTGGTCAGGCTTAGTCCAATGGGGCAACCGGCCTGTATAATTTAAAACCTGAGAACCCTCTAGATGGATTTTCATGCATGTATGCATTGCTAGTAAGGTCGAACAGGTTGATTAGTCTCATCAGAAATGCGTCGCCCGGAACCGCGATTTCAGCTCATCGTATGAAAGCTGTGTGCACTACGCACAACCTCCGCCAAATGATGGTCTCAGTGAACAAAAATGGAATAGAAGGGGCGGGGTTATGCGAGGAGCGGGTGAGGGGGGGGGGGGGGGGTGCGGAGGTGGTCAAAAGTTTATTCGACGGGAAAATTACCCCGGGATTGTGATGGCCCCAAACTTTGGATTGGAATTTTGTCTTCACATTTCTAGCTCTCATTGAAAAGCTGGAGGGTACCTTTGTCGACAACAAGCCTGCAGTTATTAGTTGGAGACAGCGCACAAAAAAGTGGAACATGCACTTGATTAGTTCACGTTGTAGAAATTGCATTTGAACAGCACTTGAAAGCTTTGAATCACGGAGTAGCACGGGTAATATTTCAGCGAACGAGTTGAGCGATAGATACAGTAAAAAGGCCGATGCAGAGTGAGTGGAAAAAGGACGGACGGATGAACGGGTGGACAGACAGGGAAAAGGAAAGGGAGCGAGACATCTTTTATTGAGTGGTTACGCATTTAGAATAAAGAAAATGTTTACTGCTGCGACTGATACCATTAGCACGGAGCTCGAATGCCTGACTAAGGCAGTTAGGGATTTCATTCAATATATCTGCTTGAGGTGCATGACTTTCGATGATCTTCCCAAGACATTCGGTTGCAGCGCATCGGCCGTCGTCACGTTTAGAAACGCTCGTATCGTTAAACCTGGTCCACCAACGAAGGCGCAGGTTTCTAAGTAAGCATAAGAATTACAGGACACATGGACAGGCCTTATTGGTTCAGCCATTAGGTCAGGACCACTAGACCACTAGACCACTAGAACACTGGACCATCAAAAATATTTCCGACAGCTTTTTGAATATCTAAAATTAAAACCTAGTTTTGTTTATTGATTTTAGGCAATAACTGTATTGTTGCGGTACGGACGTCGTGTATCTTGCCTTAACACAGCGCTCGGGCCTTGAGCGTGGACCAGAGCCTACAGCGCTTTTATGTTCCTTTAAAACCTCTTCACTGAAAAAAACCTACATTTTATAAAGCTGGTGCTATCATGGTCCTACTATGGACCAGTGTAAAATAACACTAGTAGTGAAAAAATTAAAAACTCCGTAAAACCCCGCACTTTCCGCAATAAATTGGAGATACCATAAATAAAAAAATCGGCTCCAATCCACGCTGGGAAGGCGGTTGGAAAGCAATGCCTTAAGCGACACCCACAACAATTGCCCATGCGACGTCACTTGAATTCACACACGTGGCTCTACAAATAGCGAAATCGAAGATTCTGCCAGCCGTTACCTGGGATTCGCGGGGGCGCCGTCCCGAACGCAAAACCGCCGGCCACAGCCGGGCTAGAGTGGTGGACGCTGCTGCTGTAGCTCGGACGTGCGTCGGCAGAAAGAAAACGGTGAGGAGAGTCATTCGAAGGGTGAGACAGCTTAACCTAGCCATCTTGATGTGCTAGCTCGGGACACCACCGCGCGACACAAGAGCGGACACCGAAACAATTCGGCATGTGAGCTTAGTTATGTCCATTTATACTGATTTAAACTATTTAATTTAGTAGGTTTGTGAATTGCGACAAAGTTGAGGTAACTCTTATAATCGCTGTTTATAAGAACCAGTTGCTCCTTTCGCCTTTGTTAATACCTGTTAAAACGCAACAAAATTGGTATTCGCCAATTTAGAAAACGGAGTCCCATTCGTGGCAAGGAGACGGCAAAATGTAGTGTTTGTTTAGCGGCCAGATGTCTGTATGTGGTTTCTACATTTTGTTTTCCCGCCCTGCAAAGCAATGTTTAACGTATCTTTGCCGTACGAGCACTTAATTCCGTCGTGTCCGGGTTACCCAGGAGGTGCTGTCGAACAATTTAATCAAGCCGTGCGAAGGAAGCGCGCAATGGACGCGAAGCTGTGCCAAACAAAAGAGGCTCAAAACAACCGTTGCTAAAGCAAACGACAAAGCCGGGTCGCCCGCCTGCGTGCGCCCGACGGTGTTAGCACGCGAGCAATGCTGGGCCAATTTGCTGCTGCGCCATCTACACTTTGCTCCGTGAGTGATAACCACCCTCACCCTCCGCAGCCGGGCTGGGAGTTTCTTGTCCCGCACGCCACGAAAGAACGAAAGAACCGTTGGCTTGTAGAGGTAGAAGCTTCGCTTTAAAAATGAAGAATTTTGAAAATTTGCGCGCCATAACCACAACAGCAAGCTTTTTGCATCTCCTGTGGAGCGCTCAAAACGACAAGCAATTTATTTATTCAGGGCTCGTTTCGTTTCATAAAATCACAAAACCACAAAGAGAGGAATTTATGCAAGTGGAGGGGCGCGCTTTCAGGACCGTTTTTTGTTCGTTGAATGATATTGCTATACATTTCTTCGTCAAAGTCTTCCCCATTAAAACTGTTCAATATATCAGAACAAAACGACAATGAAAATAGGCTTTGACAAACATGCGCTAGCATGCGTAAAATAACGCTGCAAAAATATCCGCTTAGATTTTAAGGAATTGTATCCTTTTCTACTTTCACCAAATTATCGTGGCAAAAAAGTCAGCGCGCGGACGTGTACAGTTTGAAGGCGTTGTAGCGCAGCGCAACAGGATGTCGATTCAGTTTTTGGCCGATGGAACCAAAACGCAATAATAAAAATAAAAACACTGAACACAAGATTATCGGTATTTTTCTTGATATTCCCAACGTTATTTTCGGGGATTTTTTTTTGTTTAGTGTTCCTTCTTCGGAGAAAATGTATAAAGCGCATATTTTACCTCATTGGTGTTACCTCATTGCTGTGAAAAGTTTTTTTTTTCTAGTTTTCCTATTTTTGGTTTCTCGAAATTTTGCGTCAGTGATCATCTCCATCCACGCTATTATAACGACTAAATGTGTTACTTCTGCCAGTGATGCATTATTTCTGAAAATACGGGGCGTCACGCGGTTCTGTCTGTGGGGTACTCGAGCAACAACGCTCCGGATTAGAACAAAAAACCGGTTCACTGCATTTCTTATGACATCAGACACTGCTGATTTTGTGTCATAAATATACCCAATCATCAAGGTACCAATCTATCACCAATTAGAATGGTGTGCACCATTTAATTTATTTTGTGTCTGCCCTAATACCACGCAGTAGCTGAGATAAAAGCCTGAACAAGGCTTTCCCGACCACTGGGTACATAGGCGCTGTAGCGATTCATGCCGGGACCAAGCTTAAAAGAACGTGCTCTTTGCTTTAGCGAAGAAATTCCGAAAGAACTCGTCAAACCCCACGTTTTTGCTTAGGGTCCAAGGAAAGGTACTGAAGTCTGTTTCCAAAAAAAAAAAATAAATAACGCGAAGATCGAACTCGAAGAGGCTGCGTGGAATACTGGACGTCGGTGTCAACCAAACGCTTCACTTGGATGTGCCCGATTCACAAGAATCATCGTCACAAATACCTTGTGTGTCTACAGTAACTTAGATCCGGCCATGACATGAAATGTTTGACGCGAGTTGTTGCACGACACACGATGTCGTAAAGCCACTGCGTGCATTCGCTGCCTTCTTTGTCCATGATGGCGTACCGTGCCTTATGGTTTCTGTATAACTCTGTGCTTTAACTCTCCTTTCTTTCACAACCGTCTCTACCGCATAGTGTAAACCGAGAAACGCATACGAGACACGTAAAAACAAATGAACGAACAACAAACTAAACAATTCCCCGCACTTCTCCGAAGGGACGTATGACGAAGTGCGCAGCACGTGGGTGATGCTATGAGGGGAAGTTTGTTGAAGTTTGGTGGCATTTTGCCCGTTAGTTACATTAACACCCCCTCGTGATCACGTTCGGCTTAACACGCCTCGTTTGTCCCTCTGCGGAAATCTTGGTGAATTAACGTGTATGTTCGAGAGGAGGAGCGCACCGCACCGCAGCGCACCGCAGCTGCGAAGCGCCGACCGGAGTGAAGGGAGAGGACGCAGTCACGTGAGAGAATGCAGAACCGGGTTTGTAGTATCACGTGTACACCACGCAGTTATCAAGCCGCTATAACGCCGCTGAGTCGCCAACGCACGCCGCTGACGACGTAGTTTGAATGCGTTAAAGATATAAGGCGCGTTACTAACACTTATATCAACGTCGCGTCCGTGGCTTAGCCGGTAGAACTTCGCGCTGCGGCCGCAAAGTCCGCAGATCGAAACCTGGCGCCGGATGCTGTTTTTTTTTTTATATAGTGTAGTGGCCTGGCTGGCGCGCCGAGAGAGGGTGTTGCGAGCTGGAGAGTAGTAAAGGGGCTTTAGGAGAGTAGGCGATGGGGGAGAGAAGGCGCTATGCTAGCGCGATGATTCAGGCTCGCTTAAGAAGTGCATTCGCACTTATTCCTGGCCAATCTCCCACGTGGGTATGTGCCATGTCAGCGGCCAGGCAGCGCGCGCCCATCTCCCCCCGTTGCTAAGGAAGACGAAAAGCGCGCGCACCCGCAGCTGTTGCTATGCGGACGGCGGAAGGTTCGGGGTCGCTTATAAAGTGCATTCGCACTTAAAAACCGCATCATTTGTACTGGCTCCAGGTGACGTATTGATGCAGAGCTGCACGTAGTCCCGTGCAAGTTGATATGAAGGCTTCAATTGTGTTTTTTTTTCATTTATTTCGCTTGTATTTATGTCATTTATTTATTAGTTTGTTTATTTTTATTCTGCGCCCTACGAACATTCTTGAGAAACTCTAACCGCACTACCCTTCAGCTCCCCGCCTTTGCCTAACTCAGTGAGGAAATTGCGACCAAATGCTGGGTTCGATAGCAGGACTTGTGGTAACACCGTTTCCGATTAAAATAAACAGACGACAAGCAATTCATGTACACTCAATCTCTGGTGTGATGTAATGCAATTTGCACGTCTCAGGTTGTGTAACAGACTTCTGTTGATGAACTGCTAAACCTTCCGTCATTCTCCCTTTCTCCTCTCTCTCCGACAGCTGCTACACTCGCACCACCAAAAAACAGGACCGCTTTTGTCGCCTTGTGCGTAGATTACGGAGAAGGCCAGTGGAAAAAAATTTTCTCCTCAGAAAACCGGAGCCGAGAGTATATCTTCCCTAGAGTTGAAGAAAGTTGGCTCCTTTTCGATGAAAAACATAAGACACTCGCAGTACATGCCGTATGGTCGCTGGTGTGTCACAGACTTCGCACACCTCACTGGCTGCCATTCCAATCAGATAGGAGTGAGCATTTGTGAATGCGAGTCCAAGCCAGAGACGATAAAGAATGGTTACATTGTACCGTGATTTAGGATAGCATACTATGCCGTAGCCTGGTTAACATTCCTGCCTTTCCTTTACCTTCTCTCTCTCTCTCTCTCTCTCTCTCTCTCTCTCTCTCTCTCTCTCTCTCTCTCTCTCTCTCTCTCTCTCTCTCTCTCTCTCGTTTTGAGAGGTCAAATGGAAGAGCACTAGCCAGAGACCGGTTGCACGGGTACCGACAGGCAGGAAACTTGAAGGAGTATCAGAATGCTACTATCGTTGAAATTGCCCGCACTTCTTTAAGAACACGTTACCCCAATAACTTAAACTCTAAGCTATGTCTGCGTATCAAATACGAGATTTTACAAAACGCAATTCCCATGTACTCATTATCTCCCCCGGAGGTCTGATCGCACATTCGACGAAGCATTTCAGCGATAACTAAATCTTGTTCCTCACTCTCTACGGGTACGAAACACCTGTTTAGGGAACACATTTTTTAGCACGGACAGCTGAGTACCTACCCCAAATGTACAGATTGCATATATGAAGTCCTATTGATATTCGGAAAGAGCAAAGCTTTCCGCATACGTACGAGCCAACACCCAACAAAACGAATCTTACCGAACCCGAAAAAAACATTCATGCACCCCTGAGTCGAACGACGATGGTAGTTGAACGCGAAGCTTTCTCGTGATTGATTCCTTGGTTGGCTAAGCTCACACTGCAAGTATGTGCTACTCATGAGCCACGCCCCACTTTTCTATAATACCCCCAGCAACTCCCGGGTGTGCACTCAGAAGTCGTCACATTTGGGTATGGTGTGTAGGGTGCGAATCGGTATTTGCTGCTTGGCATTCTCTTCGACATTTCGAAATGGAGCAATCGGATACACGCATGCTTCATAACGTAAGAAAACCTTTTTCTTTAACTTCACCCACAATCATTCACCACCATCGTCAGAGAAAGTTGGCTTTTCTGCAGGGCGTATTGGCGTGCAACGGCATCAGTGAGGACATCATAGCTTCGCTTTAAAAAAACGGACCAGAATATTCGGTTATATAAAGCATACAATTTTAATGGGGAAGGCAAGGAAATGATTGTTATCCTGAACATTAACAATACAACCCCTTTTACAACAACCAACCGACTGGCTTTGTACAAGTCAGTATACAAACTGCTTCTCAAAAGCTCGTGCAATCCACAAACATTTTCTCTCTCGGAATATTGACCCCTTAACCTTTAAAGATATTTTGTCTTTTCAGTAGCACTATTAAAGACGGAAAGCAAGTACAATTTAAGGAACGTAATCGCAACAACTTTATTGAAGCCGGAACTGTACCAGCGAAGCACCATGCTTTATTTCACGCACTTTCGACTCAATGACATCCACTACTTTGAGCTGACGTGATAGTTCTCCCGTCGTGCTCACGACCTATATAAGAATGGCCTGCAAGCAAAGATACCCTAAGCGACGCACAAAACTTTGATACCGTTTATATCGATATTCATGTTCACCCCCTGACCCTAATAGGGCCCCTAATTTCGAAAAATCTGAACGAACAAAAAAATGCAAAGCTGGGCTCCCTAAACTGCATTCAGAGCGGCGCCTGTAAATTAGAACGCAAATCGGGTGCAAATGTATGCATATCCGAAAAGCTCCTAAGATGGAAAAAATAGGACTGTGGGAACAGAAGACGAATGTGAAAGCGACCCCAGGCCGGCGCCACGGAGGCCAGAGGCTAAATGAGATGCAAAGGCAGCGTTCAAATAAAACCGCCGCAGTATTAGCTCTACTCGAATGGAGCGACTTCAGCTTCCATTGTAGGAAAAAGGAAGCATACAACAAGGAAATCGTTGCGGAAAGAAGAGAAAGTATCTAGACAACAATAAACGCGCGAATAACATAAAGATGCAGAATACAGGACTGGCGGCCTTGTCACGTGAGAAGAAGAACCCGAGGTTTCTTTCTTTTTTTATGAGGATCTCGGGGCACGGGACGCAGGAGACATGTTGCAGCGTATTCATGCGAGAACTTCCCAGTGAGGAAGAAACATAAAGAAAAAAAACTGTGGGTGATTCCTCTTTCATGGGAATAGGTAAAACACGAACGAGAAATGTGCCGCGAAATCTGCAGCTCAGCATGATTTGCGGGTCGGCGGCTGCCTTGTGAGTGTGCTTGGCGAGCGACGTCTGCTGGCGGGTCGCTTCGGGAAAAGTGTACTGGCGTGATTTCCGTGACGGATATGACGTCAGTGAAATATAGGTGTATCCCGGCATAAAACATTTTCGTGTTAAAATATAAAACCAGAAAACGAACAACGCGAAGTATAACGTACTCTTCAGTACTAAAGGTTTCTTCCCCGCAAGAAGACCCTATGTGCAGGGGTGCACCCTTTACAGGCCACTTGCTTCATTGTATTCGCGTCACTTTCATGTAGGATATGAATATAAGTGAAATCTCCGTGAACCCAGGAATAAAGGGGTGCACCCTTTACAGGCCACTTGCTTCGTTGTATTGGCGTCACTTCCGTGACGGATATGAATATAAGTGAAATCTTCGTGAACCCAGGAATAAAACATTTCGTGATAAAAAAGTAAAGAAAAAGGGGAAGCACTTTGTACCAGTGTTGGTGCTGTTCAGAGATTTTGGCCTCAACACATCTGCGACGGCGCGTGTTCCAGGGCCAATGCAAGGGTGATTTAATGGATTGCGTCTTTCTTTGAAACGAGTAAGCATTTCTATGTGGATTGAACGCGCGGTGCAGTGGTGGCGTAGAGGTAGAGCCTCCGCCTCGCGTGCAGAAGAAGAACCGTGGTTTGAATCCCGGCTCCAGACAATTCCCACGGTGCCGGACAATTTTAAAAAAATCCGCGTGTTAATGGTATTCTTAATGGAGGCTTGGTGTGTGGCCTGATCCCGGTGACCACTGCCGTGAACGCACTCCCTCACCAGAGCCGGATTGCCCACCCTGGTGTAGTAATGGCCACAACCTCCCGTGAATACGCCAATTAACCCACGGCCCTCGGTCTTCAGTGGCTGCAAAGCAACTGACCACGGCGGCGGTCAGACCTGTGACGCAGCAGAGGGTGCTAAGAATCCTTGGAACCGTACATGCCGCCACTGGAATCTGAAACTGGCAACGTTTAAAACCAGAGCCTTATCCAGTGAGGCAAGTCTAGAGGTGTCGTTCGAGGAATTAGAGGGCATTAAATGGTATGTCATAGGGCTTAGTGAGGTTAGGAGGACAGGTTAAGCCTTTCCGGTAATGAAAAATAGTTACGCCCAATTTTACCGTGGTCTAGTGGACAGAAGAGAACTGGGAGTGGGATTTCTAGTCAATAAAAGCGTAGCTGGACACAGACGAACACTATAGAATTACCGAAAGGGTAGGCGGACTTGTATTTAGGCCTAATAAGAAGTACAAACGAAAGGTGGTACAGGGATGCGCGCCTACATCCAGCCACGATGACCAGCTAGTTGAAGACTTTTATGAAGATGTGGAATCGGAAATGGCTAAAGTAAAAACTCAGCTCGATGCTAAAGTAGGGAAAAAACAGGCTGTAAACAAGGCAGTTGGGGACTACGGTCTGGGCTGTAGAAATAACAGAGGGGACCTATTAGTAGAGTTCGCTGAACGGAATAATCTACGCATCATGAATACCTTCTGCAAACGGGAGAGCCGGAACTTGACGAGGAGGAGCCCGAATGGGGAGCATAAAAGTGAAATAGACTTCATATTATGCGATAACCATGGAGTCGTGCAGGATGTGGAAGTGCTCGGAAGAGTAAGGTGTAGTGACCATCTTATGGTAAGATCTCGAATTAAGCTAGATTTGAGGAG
The DNA here is from genome assembly GCA_013339765.2 of Haemaphysalis longicornis. NCBI lineage: Eukaryota > Metazoa > Arthropoda > Arachnida > Ixodida > Ixodidae > Haemaphysalis > Haemaphysalis longicornis. Next base: position 68,101,153 of record CM023457.1, read on the forward strand.
GGACCGTAACAAGCTAGTACGAAAGAAGCCGAATAATGAGCTAACAGTAAGGCGTAAAGTAGAAGAATTCAGGATCGCGCTGCAGAAGCGATACTCAGCTCTTACCGAGGAAGCCGAGCTTACGACACAGGAAGCCAGCGACAACCTTACACGCATTATCACGGAGTGTGCAGTAGAAGTCGGGGGCACGATGGCTAGACAGAATACTGGTAAACTTTCCCAGGAGACGAAAGATCTAATTAGGAAATGGCAAATCATGACAATATCCACCTCTGCTGACAGAATACAACTAACGGAGCTTTCGAAGTTAACAAATAGCGTAAGACAGCTGACATACGAAAGCATAGTATGGAAAGGATCGAGCACGCTGTAGAGAATGGAGGTAGCCTAAAAGCAATAAAGAAGCGTCCAGGCATAAGGAAAAATCAGATACATGCACTAAAAACAAGCGCGGCAATGTCATCACAAACAGAAGCAAAATAGAGTAGTAGCCGATGAGCTCTATAAAAACTTGTACTGTAGCCGAGATACCGAGGATAATACTGAACGAGAAAGTAGTTCAGATGAGACAGACATCCCACCAGTAACGACAGAAAAAGTAAGAAGGCTTTGAAAGAAATGCAAAGGGGCAAATCACCTGGTGAAAATCAGATAACAGCAGACCTCTTCAAGATGGCTGGCAAATTGTACAAGAAAAAACTGGAAGAACAAGAACATCATCCTAATCCATAAGAAAGGTGACATGAAGGACTTGAAAAATTACGGGCCGATCACCTTACTGTAATTGATATACAAGGTACTTACCAAGGTAATAGCTAACATAATTTGTGCCACCTTAGAATTCATTCAACCTAAGGAACAAGCAGGGTTCCGTAAAGGTTATTCAACAATGGACCATATTCACACGATCAACCAGGTGATAGAGAAGTGCGCTGAGTATACTGAACCCCTGTATATAGCGTTCATAGATTATGAGAAAGCATTTGACTCGGTCGAAACCCTAGCAGTCATTCAGGAATTACGGAACCAGGGGGCAGATGAGCATTATGTAAGAATACTAGAGGATATCTACAATGGGTCCACAGCTACCATCATAATACCTATACCTATAAGGAAGGATGTCAGACAAGGAGACACAATCTTTCCAATGTTATTCACAGCATGTTTACAAGAAGTATTCAGAACGTTGGATTGGGAACAGGTGGGAGTAAGGGTTAATGGAGAATACCTCAGAAACCTCAGATTTGCTGATGACGTTGCCTTGCTGAGTAACTCGTGGAACGACTTCCAAAGCATGCTTACCGCACTGGAGAAACAGAGTAGAACTATGGAGCCTGAAAATGAATTTGCAGATTACCAAAGTAATGATCAATAACCTCGGGACAGCACAGCGGTTTGACGTAGGTGGCGAGGCAGTGGAAGTGGTAAGCGAATACATCTACTTATGCCAAGCTGTGACCCCTGATGCCAACCGCGAGGCAGAGGTAATTAGAAGGATAACAATGGGGTGGAGTGCATTCGGCAGGCATTCTCAGATAATGAATGGCAGCCTATCGTTGTCCCTTAAGAAGAAAGTGAATGACAGCTGCATGTTACCGCCACCCACGTACGGGCCAGACACTTGGAGGCTCACTAGGGAGGTCCAACTTAAACTGAGGACGACACAGGGAGCAATGGAACGGAAGATGATAGGTGTAAGCATTAATGGACAAGAAGAGAGCGGAGTGGGTCAGGGAACCAACGCGTGTTAAGGACATATTAGTAGAAATTAGAAGAAGAAATGGTGTGGGCAGGCAGGTAATGCGAAAGGAAGATAATCGTGCGTCAATAATGGTAACAGAGTGGAACCCTAGAGAAGGCAAGCGCGGCAACAGGAGGCAGAAAGTTAGATGGGCAGATGATATCAAGAACTATGCGGGAATAAATTGATCGCAGTTAGCACAGGACCGGGATAATTGGAGATTAATAGGAAATGCCTTTGGCCTGCACTGGGCGTAGGTACGCTTGTGATGATGGTGATGATGATGGTTATAGTGGTGGTAGTGATGATGATGATGAACTAGTAGATCCATCTGTCTCTCTGTAACGCTTGACAAGTCCTGGTTTAACGCGCCGACGCAATGCAGGCGATGAGGTGCGCCGTAGTTGTGGGCTCCATATTACTTTTGACCACCTGGGAATCTTTAACGTGCGCTGAAATCTCGTACACACGTGAGTTTTTGCTTTTCGCCTCCATCAAAAAAGTGGCCACCGCAGTCGGGAATCGAACCCGCAACCTCGCGCTCAGCAGCGCAACGCCTTAGCCACTGAGCCACCGCGGCGGGTCGACGTGGTACTCCTAGCTGGCATAGGAAAATGTTCGTGCTAAAAAGCCCTTACACCTTTACCCCTTAATAAGAGACCGCTTATAGTGTTATGAAGAAACGTCTTCCTGGCAATACACTTATGTAGAGGAGTGACTCTACGTCGACAGGGGTTTGCTGTATGGCTCTCTAATGCGGATACATCGGGTATTTTTGAAATGTTCATAAAATATGCTAGGGCTTTCATACTATCATTTAAGACTTGTTGTAAGACCTCTAAAATTTTCTTCCCTGAAATGCATTGTGTATAGTAAAAAAACATGCCTTAAAGGAGCTTATTACATGACGGAGACGCTTAGGCATTTTACCGACCATTTCCCATTGGGAGCTTCTGCAATTTTTCCTCTTAGTCGTAACGGCAGGGACCCCCAAAAGCGGGGACGCAAAGCTTAACACATTTCAAGAAAGGGGGAGATAAACTTGGTAAGACATTTAAATGTCTGCATCGAGACCTCGAGAACTCTGAATTGATAAATTGTAGGCTACTTGGGTCGCTAATAAAATGGAGTAAGTTCACACTAACGCGTAATAGTTAAAGGTAGCGAAGCTGTGCTCAACTTTCACGACCGTCACGACGGTTTAGGTGCACGATTGCAGCCTATTTTCTTTTTCTTCCCTGGCGCAACAACCTCTACTCTACCTTTGTTGCTATAACCGCGAATGAAATGTATATGCAAGAATCAGAAGGAACGAACGGAGCGCGCACATCTAAACTATGCGCCCGCAGGTGGAACGTGCACCCTATCATATGCTCTATGTCGAGCAGGTGGTGTGCTTCCTCTCCCCCAAAATCACCGAGGAAGGATTAAACCGTTTGACTATGGATTGCTAACTTACGGTCGTAGATGAGTAGGTAAGACCACTGACTCTAACTCTAACCAGACACAACTTCTAGTCCTGTCGGTGCCGGTGATTCCTTCTCTTCATACTGTTATACTACGTTCTGTGAATCGTTGGAATCAACGAACTGATACACAGCTTCGCTGTTGAAAAATTGGCCGCGGATCTGCTCCTTTCGTTGCAAATGTCGTCAAAAGACGATAGTCTTTATCGGCTATTGCGAAGTAAATGCCTCCCTTCGCTTTTCCGCTCACCTCTCATGTTGTTCCTCTTGCCCTCGCGCTCCTCCCAAGGTAAAGACGCCAAAGGTTTGCTTAAATCATTTTAAATTTCCCGCGTTATACTGCTCCAAACCGGGTGTCTCGATGCGAACGCTGCTGTACGGCGGAGACGCGCGTTAATCGAGGCGCCCTACTTCAACGTTTATAGAACCGCGTTTCCCTACTCCACGTGCGTTGCAAGCAGAACGTGGAACCTATCTAGTGGAACCTTTCGTAACTGTTGCCAGTTGATTTCTTAAAATGGCGCAGGAAGCTATAGTGGCGCGGGCGACAGTAGGCGACGGCGAAGTGAATTCTTTTTCTGCAGTTGATGAAGTATTTAATTTCGCAAAAGCAAGCATGTTTGATTTTTTTTTGTAAAGGAACACTGCAAATATCACTTCTGTATTGATTTGCTGTCTCATATTTGCGTAATGTCTTGTTCTTCTTCAACAATGATGACAAGTATGAACCTTACACCGGACATAGACGGGTAGATTTAGCTGTGACTATATAAGACTAATGGGCAGGCATTGTTTTGCTTTGGCCGGGTGGCTGAATCGAGTCACAGACAGACAGACGGACAGACATACAGACATACAGACAGACCAAAATTTCTGGGTTTAAGGAGCCCAAGAAAGACTATCGTCTTTAAAAGGGAAGTCTGCAACTAATGGGTACTACAGGTTGTAACTTACGGGACAGTATCGTGACCTCGAGCTCAGCGTCTAAAACAAAACTTAGATCGTCCCACAAAGCCATGGAAAGAAGAATGATAAAAATAACGCTTAAATGTTGGAAACCAGCGTGTTGAACTGGGGAGCATAATGGGTGAAAGACATCCGAATCAGGCAAATAAAGAAGAGTCGCGCAATGCGTGCAATGCGCAGAAGTAGCAAGCGGTGGTTCGCCACGGTAACAAAATGGCCACCGAAGGATGGCGCTAGAACTAGGTGAAGATGGATACCGCAATAGAGGGCTGACATAAGAATATCTGGTTGCAGGGAATTGGTTTTGCCAGAGCTTGATGGAAGGAGGCGGCAGTGTATCAGAGATACCTGGTCCAGCAGCGGCTTTAAAACAGGCTAATGGTGGGGATGATTATAATCACGATGCCGACGATGACGACGACGGTACCATGAACAGCTACAATCATAAGCCCGAAGGAATGTGACCTTGAAGGAAATAAAAATCATGTTCGTTTTCGCTACCTTACGCACACAATTTCTGATCGTTTTCCTTTTTTGTTGAGTATTATTCTTGTGTCCTCACCGTGAGATTTATCAGCGGAATGGTCCCGCCATGGTATTCAATAATGACCGCGTTCAAATTCGCAGGATTACACGTTTACCCTCGCGTAATATTTCACTGCTAGAACTATTTACCGTTAACAATGTGTAATACTAGCGTAATACTAACCGCGCGTAGTACGAACCAAATAGCAGGAGATACACAACCGTCACTGGGTAACAACGCCTTTCGTACTGCTGAAAGCTATTCCTACATTGACTGTGCTCGCGAGGTTTAGTCCCGTCTGGAATGAAGGTAATACCTGGTCCCCTAATACCTCAACCCGATTTCTTTTTCCCGAAAATATGCTGCACAGAAAGGAAACGCCCGCTATTTCGAGAGACTTGTGTTTGTCTTTTCCGGGATTCGAATAACCAAAGGGAACAAAATTAAAAGGTAAAACGGACAAGGCTTCCGTCACGCGAATCGATTTCCCCTACGGGGTTCGCTCGGCTTTTCCAGGCGCCATTCGCCCCGGCTGACGCGATCCTAGGCCAGGAGGAGTCGGTGAATATTTCCATTCGAATGCGGTGCCCCGCTCGTTCGGCCTGCGGCGAAATGGCCTGCCGTAATCCGTCAGCGGTGCGGTGTGTCACGAAAGAAGATACGACGGGAAGGGACGGGAGTAGAAGAGGATGAGAGGAAGATGAGGAGGAAGATGGGGATGATGAAGAGGAAGGAAGAGGGGCACGATAAAACGGACGAGCACACGCCAGTTTTTTTTCACCACAGTCAGTTGGTTAACGAGGAATTCAGGATTGAATTTTGTGCGAACGAGCGGCGGGGACGGCTGAAACCACCAGACAACGAGGGGTGCCGATAGAAAGGAGAAAGACGTCACGCGAGAGACGAAATGGCTTAATCTACTCTGCCGCCACCCGCTAACCAAAAAGTTCAAAGAAAAGAGTAGTGCTCACGCAATTTATTCGACAGGGCCTTCTCTAAATGTCTGCATGCGATCGCTTTCATTAAAGCCTTTTATCGATGCGACGCCTCTTATTGAGGCCCCGTTTGGGCGTCAAGCGAAACGGAAAGGATTGACTTGAGGTATTAAGGTGATTCCTAAGTTGTAGAGATCGCAATGGCCGGGATTTATTGTTTGCTAGTGCTCACCAAAAAAATTACAGAAGACATAATAAAGCGACCTTGAAAGTGTAAGGTAAAACAGAGGTAAAAAGCGAATAGATAGAACAGAACGTATGAAAGGAAAGTGAGCAAAACATTTGTCAAAGCTCCCAGATGGCCAGACATTGTCGTCGGGTGCCTCGACGCGATATTGTCTTCCTTGTGCCCCCAAACATCCATTCCGTCCACATCCACCAAGAAAAAGAAAAAAATCAGAACATTTTCTAATTCTCTTGTTTCTCTACGCTACCGGTTGCTTACCTCATCCCTAGAGTCGTCCCGAAACATTACTCTTTGTCTTCGTAATCGTTCATTGAAATCCTTACCCTCTTTCAACTCCAGCGTTGCTTGGGAATGATCCTTACCAACACTAGAATGAGTCCGCATAAAAGTTTAACTAGCTTGCAATGGACACTCGGGTATTAATTGAGCATGATAATAATCCTGCTTCATCCACAATTGAACGAATGCAACGAACTGTGGAGTGGGTCAGCGGTATAAACGCAGGAAGCTTCGTAAGTAATAGTGTGCCACTTAGGGGGGGGGTGAATTTTAGTAGGGCAAGAAAAATTGGGAAACGAGGACCCGAGAGATACGGTACCATGGTTAGTTGAAACGCGGTTTGAATACTTGCAAAACGGATCAAGTTATTTTTGCCGGGGGGGGGGGGGGGGGGGGGGGGGGGGAATGTTGCACGACATGGCAGCAGATTGACACTAGCGGTGCATCCCCGGCCATGTGAGATATCCTCACCAATGTAAAATGTTCTCGACCGCCTATGGATACCTTGCAACGTGCAATGCGTTAAAAGTACGACAGAGTACTTCCAGATTGAATGACAGGTGTTGACTGTAAGAGAAGGGAAACATCGACAGGTGTGTAGAAACGAAAGGAAAGATCGTTGAAAATGACAACTAGCGGTATTCAAGGAAAGAGAATGGCGAAAACGAACCAAGGAGAGAAAGCAGAGGAGCAGTGGAAGGTTTGAGTCGGAGTGTGCAAAATTTCCATAAACTGCGACCCGAGCAAATCTCTGTCACAAGAGTTGATTTCTGGATTTCTGATTTTGCCCAAAATTTTTTTTTACATCTTTCAGTAAAGTTTCGAAGAATACATCAATCCCAAGTATCTTAAAACCTACCTTGACCAACGCCCCCAACCATACAAAGGAAATGCCGGAACCATAGTCCTTTCTGACGCGTCATGCAGTACACCTCCGCAATAGTTTCCTGCTCGGTTCTTCCCCATTCAGCCCTCGGGTTTATTACACGAACGTGCATATCCTCAAATATACCTCCAGAACCCCCCAATCATTTCTTCATTCGTCCCCTCGCGCACCCATTGGTTCATGGTTCATCCTCATCTAAATGCTAGCCACATGGCCTCCAAAACGCAGCCACTAACCCACAGCATCCCTAGACCATTTTGTTCGCTGAAAGAATCACCTAAATATACGCCCGCGTTTCCCGCAAGCAGTGCCCATAGCCCCACCGGCTCGAAGTCAATGAGGCATTTCGTAGGCGTGTCATATCCCCCTAAAAGGCTTCCTGGCTTCATTTCACCGCGTCGCACCGCAGTTTGAAGGTTTTCTGAATGTTTATGCACTCCTCATCATCCCTCCCCACTCTTGCCCGTATATCCGCTATTGGTCGTTGTCATTTTGCATTGGCTTATTTCCTCGACAAATGTGGTCTCTTTTTGTATCTCACTCTGCTTCCACATTTAAACGAGGAACTTCCGGGAGCGAAGACGGGAAGATTGGGATGACGGAAAGGGGGCTGGTGCAAGCGTTTTCAGATTTCCGGGACGGGAACGCCGGGGGAAGTGTCGGGAGTGGATTGCAGCGAGCGAGTCTCGCGGAAACGAGTAGTGATCCGTTCAATTCGGATGAATATCTCTGTGCTGCGTCGCGGGAACGAGCCAGGTCGATGTGCGTTATACGCTTGCCTGAACTCGGGCATTTGGGGGAGAAGGAAAGCGAAGTGAATGGAGATGCGTCAACGTTCCGCCGTTATTCGAGACCCCGACTTGTTTGAACCGCATCGAGGAGGTTGATGAAAGAAAGAATGTAAAAAAAAATACGCTCTAAAATACGCAAATATTTGCAAGAAAAAAAAACTGAGATTGCGAGGAATGATAGTAGAAAGGTTGTGCCCAGTAAGTGGGGCGCGATTTTCAAGAAAATTTACAAGAACAAGTTCAACCACGATTTACAAGAACACGCTCGGCGGCGGCGACGCGCGGCGAAGATAAGGACAGAGTAGCGCGCGCTGTTCGGCGTTCGCTGATCAAGCGATAACTTCCTAGGACGCAACAGCTAGCGCCGTGACCGAAAAGACTGCAGTTCGCGCTGGGCATAAATTTCGCATTATGGAGTATAGTAATGGTCAGACATTTTTAAATACAGCCACAATAGATACTACACACCTCTTTGAGACCAGCGACACTAATAAAGCGATGCTTTGGTTCGGTATTATTTAAGGATGTTGGCTGTTGAATCTGGATTTGTGGTCACCGTGGGTATAGCAAACATTACGCTCCTCTTAGGCTTAATTCCTGTACACGGTAAATCCTCTACAATTCGTATTCGACCATTCTGGCCATACACCACCCTCTTTAAAGATGTCAGGTGGGCAAGTCAAACACACACGCCCTTACACAGCAGTACTGCACTCCAAATTTGCATTGTGGGGAAACATGAGTGCATTCCTTTCCATCCAAGCGACGTAAAACCTTGCTGCGCGCTCTTAAAGCCTCTCTCACGTGGTCCCGCCACTCATATTTGGTTACGGAGCCAGTGGGTACCGCGTAGCGTTGTTTTAGCACCGGAGAAACTCCGACAAGCACGCCGGCTCCGACGCCACACCGTATTCCGGACCGTCATTACGGAACGTCTGTGCTGTCTCAAAAAGCGGTTCTGTATTGGTACGTAGCGAAGCCGTTTCACATTCTGGGCTACGTGGCGTGCGTCGTTCTATGCCTGTCGCTGTCAGGTTACAGGAAAAGCTTATGGATCGTTCGGGGGAGACAACGACGCTCGAAAGCTCGTTCGAAGGGAAAGAGTGACCGATAAGGGAGAATTAGGCGCATTGCTGTAGAAAACTCTGAGCCCGGAAAGCACAAACGCTTTTGGTGCGACGCGCTACGGGACCGCTTTCCCCATCAAGCTGTGCTGCCCGCTTCAACCTACGGTGTCGCAAAAAGGAAGTGACAGTTAGTTTCGCGTGTGCTGGTTTGTTAGTTTTGTACGGTATACAAGCAGTTCATGCTGTTCCCCGTTTAATGTTGTCGCGCTTGGGCTGCACATACAGGGCTTAACAAACGCTCTGTGTGTGGTTGTGCCGTCCAAATTGACGTAATTTAAAATAAAATTTATGACGTCTTTTTTAGTACCCCATTCAAGTTTTATTTTGCACCTGAATCAATCCCTACATAAAATAACCCAGTTTTGCTTATGAGAACGCTGACCTGCTCCTCTCAAAGCTCCTAATTTTGCAAGACCGTGGTTGATTTCTACATCGATCTCTTCATAATTACATGTAATTGTGTTCTTCAACTTTGGCTCCAGCTTCCTGAACCACAAAATGAATGCTGAGTTTTAAAGCACACTTAACCCTGAAACATTACTGAATGCCGCTTGAAACGAGAACAAGAATCTAAGAAACAAAAACGTGTTTGCAGCTAACCAGTGCAAACGCCAAAGAATATCGTAAAAGTGGACACCTCTAAGTCGCTGATCTTCCCGATGCTGATCCGAAAGTGTGTACGTTCTTTATACTACACTTGTCATTTCCGCCGGAAGTGATGGACGACTTTTTCACTTTCTAGGAATGTTCATCCAAAGCTCCTCGTAAGATTTACCCGGCCGAGTTATAGGCTGAAGCTGCCAGTTTTTTTTTTGTTGTAAATTCAGGCCTCCTAAACCCACATCATTAATTGATAGAGATGATTGTTGCCGCAGTTATTATATGTCTCTATTTTCCAATACTCCGTTTTGTTCAATACAGTCAGTACTGCATTGGAATCCCTCACCGCTACAATTTCTTCGAAAGCACTCCTACGAAGAAATGGCGGCTACATGTGGCGCTATTGCTTTTGAATGTGCCAGCCATAAATACTGGCAGAAAGCACACTGCGGCAGATCCCGCCAGCCACCGAAGAGACCTCCCACGGCCACTAACACTTCTTTCAGTATCGACCGTAGAAGAACGGTTGGTGGTAAAAAAAGAACCTCCGCCGCGCCACGCGTGCTTTACTTCCACCACGTAGAACTGGCCTTCTCCGTCGGCTCGATCGCTAGGAGGAGGTCTTGCTGCGGAGGCTTCTTGTTGGGGTGGCGTTATCCCCAGAAGTTACTCACGCTTGGCCTGCCCGATATCACGCCCCGTTTGCGGACACCTGCCCCTTCTGTGTGACTCCTGCGCCAGAAGTGGACGTTGAACACCTGCTGTGGACTTGCTCAGGTCTCAGAAACGCCCCAATTCAACACCTTCTAGGGACAGGGCTCCATCCTGGGAGACCCCCAGATCTTAAGCGTTGGATATATGGGGACCCCAGTTTCAGTCTCTTCTTGGATTGTTTCGTGAAACTGCTGCAATTTTGTACCTTTAAAACTTCCTCTTATGCCGTAGGGCAAGCTCTCGCAATTAAAAATGAAAAAATAAATAATAAATAAATACTGGCACGAAGGAAATGACGAAGAAGTGGACAATTATACATAGCGCCACGCTTGCCCACCATCGAAGAAGATGAAGCACATATTTGTGAGAGCCCTGCTCGCGCCAAGATGCTAACGCTTATTAAATCTTCGAATCATCTATTATGGTTTGTCACATCGTTCTTGCCCCAGGTAACAATATAAAAAGTTCTAAGTCTGGACAAATATATTAAAAAGGTGTGCGCACAAAACAAATATCGTATATCACAGCCGCATTGATACCTGACCGGACAAACACCTGATATTCGACGAATGTATCCAATATAACATGGCGCCGTAATGATAGTGAATCTGCTGGACTGAAGCTGAATTGTAGAGCGCCAATTTGCCGTAGCAAAAAAAGGAAGTAAGCAATCTACACGAACGGAGAAGCGTGCAAAAGAGCCCAAATAACCTTCGTACTCGAAGGAGAGCTTCTAAATTCTATGTACACAAACCCTTATCGATAATTGTAGGATGAACTGAAATAGAAACTTGCACAGGGGTGAAAGACAAAACGAAACGCACTGACACCACTAGGCGACCGACTTTCAAGACTTCAAAAACTTCAAGACTTCGAGAAATTCAACTCATAATAGATCTAAATGGATAACTCGAGAAATTGCAAATACCTTTCCAAGCGAAATTCCCTCGGCATGTACCCTTGAAATCAGCAGAGTTGCGTTCTTTTGAATGGTCAAGCACCATTTAACGACATTTTGCGAAATTTATTGCTGAGAATATAAAAAGTTGTTGAGAACCCCCTCTGAAACTTCTGGATATATCTCATGCCCTCGATGTGTTGCTGTAATACCTATGGGCTAAAATTTCCTCGTAGAAAGCCTATGCAGTTACTTAAGAATTTGTTGCTCGAATCAGCATGCATGTAGGAAATGGGCCTTATGCAGTGTTCATACTAGTGGCACAAAATGAAAGGAAACCTCATGTACAAATTTTGCGTGTACTCTGTGCAGCCGTAATTGTACGCAGTGTTCACCCACCATACTGGTGATTAAAGCACCAAACGAAAGAACGTGAAACCTGATGTACAAACTTGATGTCGCTTAAGGGCATTAGAAAATCGTATACCCTCACAGGCCTTTTCTAGTGCTACTGTATATAAATAACTCCAAGTCTCTATTGGAATGTACCTCGTTATAATAAGTTATTTGGAAGTATCCTGCCACCTACTTTGTTTGGGGACATCGTTTTGCCCATTGGCAGCCTTTTTTCGGGCAGAAGAGGGTGGAGAATGATTTTCTTATAGATTGCTAGACTTTCCCGCGTTATGCGCGACTTTTCGATGTCTAGACATGCTCCTTATTCGTGTGAAGACAGTTCAGACTTGCCCTCACGCAGCTCCGGAACTGCACTGTGTGAGAGCGTAGGCAGGTGCGCCTGCAGGGAGCCCCAGTGTCCCCGCAGCCGATCACAGATGCGTGCTGGATAAAATGGTACTCACCTGAAAAGATACAAAAAAGAAAAGAATGTCAACATTAGCACTTCACCCGGCTTCATGTACGCGAAAATGACAAGCTACCAGCACCCATTTTCCTACAATAACTGGGGAAACAGAGAAATATCTAAAAACAAAGCTGTTAAGAGCCCTGTTGTGCAAAGTAGGAGCATTGTCCGGTGCGGAATATAGCAGCCGCTGCAGAGTTAGAAAATACAATATAAAGTATATAAAGTATTGCAAATATTAGCAGCCAACGGGCACAGAACCACTGTCAAAAACTGGTTACGCAAGCCAACGGTGTGGGGCCTCAAGGTCCATTTGAAACACAAAATGAAAACATTGAAGTTGATGTGGAAAGCGAACTGGGCAACGGGGTAGATGCCTAAAACGTTACCACCGCTCTACAAGAGCGCACGGGCAGCGGAAGAGCCTACAGGGCTGACGTCATATATCTTGACAACTGAACGGGACGCCATGCCAGTCACGAAGAACTCTGACCCCGATGAAGCTGTGGCGTGAAGTGTTTCCTGGTTGCCTGTCGAAGCACTTCGCGCCAAAAGAGGACAAAAACGAAAGCGAAGAGAGACATGCACGCACGAGGAAGCAGTTCAGTTCCGTAAAATTTTATTGAGGTTGGGGATGGGATTAAAGGGAGAAACTTGGGTGGATCCTCTTTCCAGGGCACCAGAAGCTTGTGCCCCGGCCAAGGCCCTCTTGATCAGCTGGCACAGGTCTTCCAAGGGCTCACTGGTCAGAGGCACATATCAAGTTTCAAGCGTATGACGTGTATTGTTCTGGGTTTGTCATATAACTGGGCAGCACCATATGGTGTAGAAAAGGGTAGCTTTTTCGTTACATGGAAAGCAGCCCTCAATAAATCTATCTGGGAAAATGAAGCGGCAGCCTTGATTTGTGTGGGAATGTGTTTGTTTGCATTCTTCTCAGTGTTTGTACATCGTGGGTGTGTGGCGCCATGTGCGGAACGGGTAGCGTTCTTCTTTCAAGTCTTTTTCTTTTAAGATGTTCTCCGTAGGATTCGTATGGTGGAAAGGGCGTAGGAGTGATCCTCGTCGCTGCGGTTCGTAAGAATTCTCGCAAGCGAGGCAGCGCTCTCGTTTCCTTCTAAGCCTTCACGCGCAGGCACCATGCAATGTTGTGTACACGGTTCAGCTCCCTTGCGATGATGTGTTTGCCAAACGGCAGTGATGATGGCTCTTGTAATGCGAGCGCATCCTGCGGTACATGTTTGGAGGCGCAACAATCAAAGCCCCGGCTATGGACGCTACCTGTCGTTCTTGTTAAGGCACTCTAGGTTGATGTGTATTGCAGGTTATTGTTTTACTGCGGACGAAATTTTCGCAGTCGAACAGAGGACAGGCAGCGACCAAAAAGAAGGAACGAGTGTGTGAGGGAAGCGTTTAAGCCAAGTAAGTGGCGGAATTGGCTGTGGTGGCGCTAGCTACGTTCGCACCGCTGCCGGCCTAAGTGCTTGAGAGGCGTCAAGCCTGAATTGCCAACTCTCTCAGCCCGAAGCCCCCGTCACGAGGCATCTCGGCGCATCTTTCTACCCTAGCAGGTGTTGTGGATCCCGCAGCGAGTTCAGGGCCTTGTGATCGAAATGGCTTTGATGGGAATGGAGTAACAACGAAAGTAGGATCGAGCAAACGTTGTACACTTAAGCAGAATCAGCAGTGTGGCCTCTCATTTGAGCATGGCAAAATTTTCAAGTTAAATGACATCATTACTTTCCTAGTAAGTTACATTGGAAAAACGACGTCATTACTGAAGGTAAAACGGTTTATACCTCCTTCGTGGAAATACGAGAAAGCCAGGGCTTCGAAGCCGCGCATAGATCCAATGCCCAGAGGACCCCCTGGGCACGAAACTCCAGAATACTACAATGACATTTTCGAGGCTCTCGAGGGACATATATCGCGCCAAGATCTGCCATTTTCGCACCGACTGTTTATGTGATTACTGAAGAACACTGGAAAGTTGTACACAGTACAAGTCAAGGGACGCAGACAAAAATAGATCTCCATATCGCAGTATCAGGGCTTTTGTAGGCTCATATACAAATAACATAACGAATGCTGAAAGTCCCTAAAGACGAAGCCTATTGTTCACATGCTATATGGAACTGCCCAATCTTTTGCAGGTACACAACGATATACACTCCGTACACGAAGCTTTGGAGGTGGCCCTGCCCAGCTACGCTTTGAAAGGCTGATTATAACTGGCCTGCACAGCTATGCTGGAGCAATTGCCGCTGCAGTTGCGGACATAAGACTCCTCTCATAGTTGCCACCTCTATCCCTCTGCCTTCGTTCACAATATAGTGTATGAAGATGATGATGATGTCTTTAATGACAAAGTAAAAATTTCTTTGGCAATTCAAGTTCTAATTAGCTTGCTAGGGAAGCGCATTGTTGGAGTTTTTTCTACGATATAGTTTAATACGGGTTTTAAAAGCCTTTCTTTTTCTCGGGAATTTTCAAATTCATCATTCAAGCGAATCATTGTATGCTTCATTTTTCTTCGCTTATTCTGTCGGTAATATCTCTCCATGCCAATTTTCCGAAGTTTGTTTATAGTTGTTTGACCACCTTTTTTTCGTGTGTATATAAATACATGAAGAAATAAGTGCTATGGGATGTGCCCGGGTATTTCACTGACCAAACTTTTCAATCCCTTAGATACCGCGTTGAACGTAGAGCAGTTGCTTCGACTAATCTTCCTCTTCATCCCACCGTGCCAAAAAATTTAAAAACGTAAGCTTGCTCGCGGAAGATGTCTAATCTACGAGCATTTAAATTAGTTTGGTCAGATGCACCATTGTTAGAACTGATCGTTGTATGTTTCGCTCTTCATTCTATGGGTATGTTTGTTTTTTTCCTTGAAAAATAAATTCAGCTAGCATACGGTCCTCCAACTAAAGTATTGTAGCTCCGAAAGGCTTCGCTCCCTCTTCATTTTTAACCCCCTCGCTTCAGTTGAGAAAGCTGCGTGCGCCTAAAAGTGATGGCCTCTGCTTCGGCGCTGAGGAGAAACGCATGAACTGCTCAACAATGGGACAATGACTTCTTACATTAACTAGTGCACCAAAAAGCTAAGGTAACACTTTATCTACCCTTCCCCAATCACAGAAATCTTTGGTATCGAACACACAATATACAACTGCGAACATCATTATGATAACGACGCTATTGCGCTCTCACCACAACTGCTGCAAACGATGACCGCTTCCACACTACGAACCTTTCGTCTGCTGCTCTAGCCAGTCATTTATTCTAGAGCGCCTTCGGCTGTAATGCGCTGTTAGAAAGTGAAACGAGTTCGCCTAATGGCCTGAGATCTACTTTCCGTGCCTTCTTCAATTACTTTTAACGACATCTTGTAACGAAGGCAATTCAAAATCCGCCTTCAAAGCGCTTCGAGGCAGTGATTATAGGAAGCAGGTATAAGTGAGACGATTTCTCCCAGTGTCTTATGGACGTGGAGAATAAAGGAATACCGTTGATTGCGAATCACAAAGAACCAGAAAGAAATACGGGGCAACTAAGCTGTCTACCATGGTGCGAAAATGCGTGAGCATTCATTTGTTCTCGCTGAGTTGTGTCGCCAAATTAGGTCCCGGGCTTCAGGGCTATTAACGTTAGCTATGTCGTGTGTATGATGTCGCGAAATACGTAAGAGCCTAAGTTTTCATTGTGCGTAACCTTCACTGGAATGCCCAATGGTGAGACAGCCTCGATTGCAAAAGATCAACGCCCCTTTCTTGAAAAAAGATGGTTAAAACGCGAAGGTTTCTCCTATGCAACCTGAGTCGAAGTCCAACAGCTAAATTTATTCGACCGTGTCGGAATGACGAAGTCGCATAACCGTCGGCTTCATAACGCGAGAGACCCTGGCTCCATTTCGTTCACGGGAACAGTTTACTTCTTGAGGCACTTCATGTGACTTTGCTTATAATCATCATCGTTTCGAAAAGCCCATTGTGAAGTTCCCTTTCCCACAGTGCGTTTTGGCGCGACATAGAGCATCATAAGTGAGTAACAGTAAGTTTGCTTTAAAATCAAGCTTTACTACGAGCCTCTTGATCTGTAAAAACAGGCTTTCGACAGGCGTAGCTTAACACCAAGTGCTTGAAGTATCACTTTCGCTACATTACACAGATGCATTGAAGGGCAGGCGTTATATTTATGGCAAATAAAAGTAGTCATAACCAGATATCTATGCAGACGTTAGGACCTTTTTCGAATCACCGGGACATACTTTGCTGACATCTTCCTGCACGCTGATTGGCTGCGCTCATCTGTGGACGACGCCTTTTTCGCCTATGGGGCCCGGTAGCGTAGAGCGAGGAGTAAGCATTTCTAACCAAGCGGAAAGGTAAGAAATAATAGCACAGTTTCTAGTATTTATTTACTACAAACATCTCCAGCAAGATCGATATGCTCGACGCGTTTATGAAGCTCGCACGTTCGAGCGGGTATCCGGTAGACATCTCACTCGGCTGAGGGTTACGCAACAGGACACCTTAGCTATTTTGAAGAAGAAAGGGAGGAAGAGGAACGGCAATTCGCAACAAATCTTGGCACTCAGCAATAAAAAAAACGAACATCCGATTTATTTGTTCCACGGGCCGATACTTTCTCTACCTCCTGCATATACCGCAACCCACATAATATTCCAGTGTAGTCATTTGCAGCTAGTAAGAGCCCCAGCGTGTCCTTTCTTGTTTATGAAACCTAACGAGAAATGCGTCCCCTAAATTGGGCCCAGGTTCATATAATGCTACACGCACCGCAGCGTTTGTAGACAAGGCTCGACGTACGTTAAAACAGCTGATGTACGAAGGTTTTCTAGGTTGACATAACGATCATATAACTAAACCCGTAGGGGTAACTTGTAAGGTCCATGCCGACGTCTACAATCCGACGTCTAACGTGCCACATACAAACGGTGGCTTTACAAGACTGGTCTCTCTCTCTCTCTCTCTCTCTCTCTCTCTCTCTCTCTCTCTCTCTCTCTCTCTCTCTCTCTCTCTCTCTCTCTCTCTCTCTCTCTCTCTCTCTCTCTCATCACCTCCCATCCCCCTCTGCAATCATTTTTCACAACAAATCAGCAGGGATTGCTTTCTCAGCGTAAGCCCAAGCTCCTACCGCCCCGATCGGTTCATGCATGGGAGGGAACAATGAAAAAAAAAAGAACAATGTGGCAATAGTGAGATGACGGGGGCTAGAGGCAGTGCCAGAAATATTGACCAAGTTGTAAGAAAGCGGAAGAGACTAGCATGACGGCGGCGTAGCGCAGGTGCGAGTGAACGCCAGATTCCAGCTTCGATTATGCAGTCGCCAGCGGGAGTTACTAACGCATGAGGAGTGAACCAAACTACGCAAGACTCGAGAGAGCCGTACGGTCTATCTGTGCGTTCTAAAGTCGCTCGCCTTCCTTTAAAGCAAAGCTTTACGACTCTCGTCCAGCTGTTTTGCTGCGGATGCGCAAGTTGACCTTCCTTTGACTGCAGACACACCCCCTGCGACACACCCCTTCCAGCTCATCACGTGACTCGCCGGGCCCGCTTTTGGCGCTCCGCACAAGGCCCCGATTTCGTGTTCCGCTCAACTGATCAGCTGATCGGCGGCGGTTGAAGGCGCTCAGCTGATACGCAGCCGACCAACTACACAGCCTCCCACGCATGCGCCGCTGAGTCGTCTCGGGCTATGTGACTCGTCTTGCGCCCGGAAAAAAGAAACGCCGCGTTCGCCGCGAATGAAAGCGAGGTCTGGCCTCCTCCTGTGAGCGTTGCACGGATTGGAACGGCTGTGAGCCGTGGTCGACAATACAGCTACCCCAAAGGTAAAAAAAGCGAAACCAGGACTTAACCAGACTTAGCCAAGCTTTTGCTTTGCATACCCAATGTTAGCTGAGCTAAGCCGCAATCATTTTTTTTCTCTGCTGTCGCGGTTGCACGCAGCGGACTTTCCGGCAAAGCCGGTCTGATTGGCGTGAAGATGAATTTTTTTCCCCTCTTGCAAAGAAGTGGTATCAGTAAAACTCCGTTACTTCGGCCCCCGTTAAGCCAGGATTTTGGTTAAGTCGGAAGCGGCCTCGGGTCCCGCAGAAAATCTGCATCGTTCTACGGCTGGAAAATTTCAACAATTTCGGACAGATTCGGTTGTATGTTTTTAATTTGGAATCCCCACCGAATTCAGGGGGGGAAATCCGCCGCAGCCCTGCTTCAGCGAAATTAGATTCAAAGCAGAAATAAAAGGCGCACGTGAAAAATTTTAAAAACGGAACGGGATACGAACGAGCTTGTGCACATCTCCGAGGCGCAAGAAAAAAAAAAACGAAACGCAAAATTTGCATCATTTCGCCGGGCGAAGTGCAAAAATAAGTGCAAAAACGACAATCACTGAATTTCTAAAAATAAATATTTGGTGATGTTGAAAGCACGATTTCTAAGTTGCTATGACCATACTCGCGATAATTCAGACACTCGGTTAATTCGAGCATTCTCTACAGTCCCATGAAATATGAGACGAGTTGACGGGGTGGTCTGACAATTTAGACACTCGTGGCGCCAGATATATGGTGGTATAGCAGATTCCCCCAAAATATCTGTGAAGAATAACAAAATCTGGACGATCTGATGCATATTAGGCCGAGATGGTCACGCATATCTGGTTCGGTTCATTTGATGCTTAAAATTTCACCTTGTGTTTATTTACCGCATGCGCTTCACAGAATGAACGTCTGCGTTTATCTCAATGCTGTTTCTCACATGTTTCCGACTCAGCTTCGTTTGTACCGTG
Organism: Haemaphysalis longicornis; assembly: GCA_013339765.2. Lineage (NCBI taxonomy): Eukaryota > Metazoa > Arthropoda > Arachnida > Ixodida > Ixodidae > Haemaphysalis > Haemaphysalis longicornis. The sequence continues at coordinate 68,120,007 of CM023457.1, forward strand.
TTTCCTACTGTATCTTACTGCCGGCCTGCTCGTGGCCCCCCCTGCCGGCGGACTGGGCTGTGTCGGTCGGTTTCGGCTGTCCTGCTTTGGTCCGTCGCAATGGCAGGAGTCAGTGGTGTGCCAGGCCCACTGTATTGGGTATTCAACGCCCATGGGAGCTTAAGCAACTCCCAGGCACTCTGAGGGCAAGTGCCTTCCAAGAACACCGATGCGTGATGCGGACGCAGGCCCGGACAGCCTGGGTGGCTACCGAGGTTGGTGCTTGGAATGGTAATTCGAACAAAATTTGCGGTCGCAAATTTCTGTGGATCAACTATGATTCTCTTTGGCCGGGGGTGGTAACGCGCCCCTGTAATCCAGTGTGGTGGAGGCCGGGGGGTCAATGTTGCGAAGTGCAACTGCACCAAGCGGTACAGTTTGTGTTATAGTGGCGCACGGTTGCTGAAGCAATGTGAGCGCTACTATGAGGCCGGGGGAGTGGCGAGCCCCTGTAACCGCAGCTAGGAAGGGGCCTATAAACACGAACCGATCTGCTCGCCGAGGGAGGTGACGAGCCCTTGTAACCCAAGTCATAGGGGTACATGCGGTACAGTTCGTTTTATCGTGCCATGCTGAAGCATGGGTACACACAATGAGGCCGGGGGTGTAGCGAACCTCTGTAACCGGAGCATGGAAGGGGCCTTTAATGCGAACTGGTCTGCTGACCGAGGGAACTTGATGAGCCCTTGTAACCTTCAGTCTTGGGGGCGAGTGTGCAGAGCCACAGGGAGTTCCTCAGAGGACCCCTTGTATCCTGAAAGATGGTATTTGTGGAGCAACTATGACTCTCTTGGCTAGGGGAAGTAGCGAGCCCCTGTAATCCAGTGTGGGAGGAGGCCAAAGGCTGGGGGTGGTAACGCGCCCCTGTAATCCAGCGTGAGAGGAAGCCAGCGGGTCAATGTTGCAACGTAATCACTGCGCTCAAGCGGTACAGTTCGCACGTAGTGTTGGCGTACCATTGCTGAAGCAATGGGTAGACCACTACCGAGCCGGGGGCGTGCACACCCCTGTAACCATAGCTTGGGGCTCGTTCTGTTGAACTTGCGAACTGGTCTGCAGGCCGGGGGTTGTGACAAACCCTTGTAACCTAATGTCATAGGGGCCAGAGCGTGGAAGTACGGTAATTCCACGAGACCTCCTCGAGGAATCGGGGAGGCCGCACAATCCCTGCCCTGGGAGCGTGCAAAACGGCCGCCACTGCGGAGGTTCCTGGTACAACTGGAATCAGGTCCTACGCGGAGGTCGGGCGGTCGGGTGTCAACCCGGCACTTGGTGATGCGATTGAAGCAGGAAAGCGGATCGAGATCGATCAACTATGACTTTCTTTGGCTGGGGGAAAATGGCGAACCCCTGTAATCCAGCGTGGGAGGAGGCCGGGGAGTCAAGTTGCGAAAGTAGCAAGTGCCGCAAGCGTACAGTCGTTGCACTGGGAATACCGAGTAAATTCGGGAAACCGTTGCAGGCCGGGGGACTGGCGACCCTTGTAACCGCAAGCTTTGGCGGGGCCAGCGACCTGATCGCTATAAGTCGGGGGGAGTGACATACCCCTGTAACCAAATGTCATGGGGCCAGATGTTGTACAGTCCGTATGAGGCCGGGGGGGGGGGGGGTCGCGCTCCCCTGTAACCTTGCTGTGAGGGGCCTATAGATTGATCTTCTCTGGCTGCCACGGGACGTGCTACCACGAGCTACTGGGTGTTCCGCACGGGGAAAACGAGGAAAGGTGAGGTTAGTACACCGACCGGGGAAACTCTCCTGGCTTAGTAACGGCTAGTAGGCCCGGACCGACCTCCTCTGCAGAGCCGCTACGCCACGGCAATGCCAAAAGACTCTTGTTCCATTGAGCGAAAGAGTAGGCACAGAGGAGGACATAAGAAAAGGGCTCGCAGACCCAGTGGGACCCTTGCGAACGTGTGTTGGCTTGCCAACATGGGTTTCAGTTCACGTTCGCATACAAACTTCCGGTGACCGGAGACCGTGAAAAGCAGGTGTTGCAAGTACCCGTGTATAGTGGAAAGCTTCACTGGTGATTCATGAGTACCTTGTGTGGGACAGTTGATCGAGGACGTTAGTACGCATCTGCCGCAGAGCTGGAGGTCGGGGGGGGGGACCTGGCCGTCGCCACTAAATAGGGTACTTCCTGTCTCCGACAGTTGGGGCCCAGTTATCGGACCCTATGGGTGAGCGGTAACCCGTGGCAGGGACCGCATATTTGGCAATTGGCACTGTCTGATGCCCTCGCTGAGCAATCAGTCTTGGAAGAGAGTCAGACAAAAGGATTGGAGCAAAATTGCTTCCCTCATTCCCACCCTTTTTCCCATAACCCATCCCGATGTCCAAGTTCCCGTTCCCAGCAACCCACCCTATCCGGCTTTTTCCTAGGGGGGACAGGAGGGGTCCCCCCGGGCTCGTCCCCCTGGCGGTGGGTCGCAAGAAAGTCTTTCCCGTTAATTTCTCTCCACCTTCGTGTGGACAAAATTCTCTTTGCCGGTTGGCCCTATTTTTGTACTGTTGCAATTGGGTATAACCGGTTGTACTTCGTGTGGTACCGGGGAGCTATTGAAAGCTCCATTTACTCATGTGTCCGTATTTGCACCTTACGAATAACGATACTCAAGCGCCTTCGTTTGGTTTTTCTTGGTTGTTTAGTTTGTGCACATGTACAATCACTTGTATACATACAGTTCTGACCATATCGCCCTGATCTGGAGACCACAAAACATCAAGCAGGGTTCGTTTGGCGCTTCAGCCTGTTGTGGTGGTATAGAGCAGTTTAGGTTTCTGGCCCGCGATGCAATTCCATGTGCATTGCTTACACCTCTGTTTTTGAACTCCCACACAGTTGCAACCCCTCCAAGTTATGGTACTGTCACTTGCCACATGTCCGAAATTAAAGGCCCACACCACTTCCTTGTTTAAAGAGTTCATCAGCACAACACCCAAATGCCTTAATCCTATAGGCAGTTCCCTATGCGAGCCCTGTGCCGCTTCATTGGAGCCTGTAACGAGAGACAGGCGCCGCAACTCCTAGGATTTTACGCCTTAGTTATTGCGCTCTAATTCATTAGTAACCACAAAATCAAACAAGAAAACGAATACAGCAGATCAAAAGCGCCGAAATCTAATTCATCCAAAGAGTTTATGTGAAAACGATGTTAAAAAGACGCCGAAGTAAACGTCAACAAATTGTGAGTTGAAGACAAGGGGGACAATTTGTACTGCAAGGAAAAAGCACCGTTTCCGGGAAATTATTTTACGGATCACGGAATTTAAAGGACCCGTCCACAAGTACAAATATTTATAATAACCCTTGTGAGCCGCTCAGAGATCAATAGCGTGACTGTTACTGCGCTTTTTCGAGGGGGAAGGACCGTTAGTTCAGAAATGAAACGCTTGCACCGAACGAACAGTTGGCGACGAGGTATAAACGAAGACAGAGGCGCTCGATTCTACAGCACCGGCAATCGCAAAGGCGGAGGGTCACCATCGGTGTAATGAACACGGATCATTGCTTGAGCAGGGCAGTCGCGCACCATTTGGACATCCACGCAACGTAACAATGGATGAAGAGGGGAAGGCGAAGGAAGGGACAAGCGCAGCCCGTTGTCTTCCTAATAAAACGATACACCGTCCCTGCAGGCGGAGAACTGCGCACCTGCCGGCCAGGCATGGTTGCGTGCCATTCCCGTTATAGACGTCCCGCGCTGTTACGTACGAGTGATGCCAACACCACCGAGATTAGAACGCCCATTATTATATGTATTTGTCACTTGCTTTGTCAAGTGACAACGCGTCACTTGCTTTGTCGGAGATCTTCCTAGTGACGCTTCAAAATCGTGGCCTCCTACAGGAGTTGCGCTTTGGTGACCGCAGTGTTCTCATTAATGTGCCCTGGATAACAGTCATTAACGGGGTGCTCGTGGAGTCGTCTCTTCCGGAGTGCATTGGCTTTAGCTTCAGCTTTAGCGTTAGCTTTTTTCGTTCGTTCATATGCCTCAGCGACAAAAGGCTCTTCTGCGACGAGCCTGGAATGGGGGAGACGCACTGTAAAGACACAACTTTGGGACTTAGGTTTAAATCACGCCGACAGGGACAGGCCGCAGCAGAGCAATAACAATGTCATGGAGTCAGACCGTTTCAAGTTGAAAAAGTCCTCGAGAAAGCTTCACAGCCGTCTAAAATTTGGACATCTGCGTTGCGTAACCCTTGAAGCATTAGAAGCTTTAGTTACAAGCGGCTTTTTCTCTGTCTTCTACTCCGTCATTGTGTAATGACCACGCCGACAAAGACTCAGGGGTCAATCACCTGGTTTGGCGCCTCTATTGTAGCAACTTTATTGGCTTCTTCGGTCTCCCAGGTTTTGCACTTCGCTTTTAGAGGCACCTCTGGAATACGTTCCCTTGTGTTCACTTTCTGCAGAATTTGAGGGCTTCTCACATTAGAAATCGGTGAATTGTCATACTGCGAAAGAAAAGTCACAGCACTCGGACTGCACCTACAGTTCATATTTGGCAACACTTTCCTGACGAGGCAAGCTGCAAGTATTGAAAGCTTGAGTTGGGGCTAGTTATCTGGATGACGTATCGGTGAAAAAAAAAAAACCCAGGAACGATAGCGACGAAAGAAAGAAGATATAGTAAAGGTGCTGTACTTTCTCTATTTTTCGTCGACTTCCCAGCGCTGTTTTATCGATATGTCATGCAACTGTTTCGAGACAAGACAACAAAATGTACCGACAAGACCACCTCCCGCTTTTGCATGGAATCCGAGAAACTAGTTAATACGCTCATAGGTTCGTCGACGGACACAAAGAATACATATAACAGTATCCATAAACGGTTCTGCCGTAAAGGAAAGAAAACTTCTAAACATTGATAAACTGGCATTCACCAACGACAAAACTAGAGGAATCTGAGCCCCTTCAAGTGCACCTCAAATGATTACTGGACCCGTTATTAAATGTGCACATCACTCTAGCTCCAAAAGCTGGGCCTTGTAATAAGATATCAAAATTCGATCACGTACACAGGTAATGCACATGTAGCTTGTAGCGAGCTGTACAGGTGGATTCTGATGAAGCACCTTGCCAAAACTACCACCATTTTTGCTCGAAGCATTTCGTCTGCATTATAGATCCAAGCGATCCGCTCGAAACGTTTCAGTATAGCCCCTAAAGAAATTACAGAACCATCGTAGAGACTGTGAAGGCGTTACATTAATAAAATGGCCAATAACTATTATGGAGGCTCAGAATAACACAGGAAACTGTTTTTACCGCACGTAGCTCACTTTCCACGTCGTGCAATAATTATTAGCTGCCCAAGCCTTTTTCTAACGCATTGCACCTTGTTTAGCGCAACATGCCGTCTACTGAACAGCATACGGTCACGACATTTCTACTTTGTTATGCGTCTTGCCAAAAATAGCGTGCCCGTAACGCACGCTATTCTCCAGCTGCAGTACACGCACACACCCCTTCCTCGTTCTCATGTACATTTCCTCGCAAGTAGCGCACTTTACTCTGTTCATAGGGATACGGTCTGCGATACAAACTCCACTGCACCGTACAGATATCACAACCGGACGCTGTGCTCGAATCACCGAGAAACCACCGGGGAAGCCACTAACAAAAATAGGAATCTGGGTCTACGGGGACACACACATTGCTTATTTCTTCTCTATGCGCAGTTTCAGCCAGTCCTGAGAAGTGTGGCGTTGTATTTGTGGTATGTAAGGAATAGGAAAGCGCTTTTTCTACGTGCTCCGATTAGGGTGAAGAGGCTGTGTAGGTGGAACGGACAACGTTGGACACGAGACGTCATTCAAGCGTATGCTTCCTTAGTGGGGCGGATGGCGTTCTGTCAGGAACTAATGAATCTCCACATATACCGGTTGGTCGACCGAAAGGCTCTGCTATGATCTCTGGACATACGGCGCGTGCTTGGAACCGGATTTCCATTGTGTCAACACGGTTACTGGAAAATCGCAAAAAAGTAACGGTTCTGGATGGGACAGTTCACGCATTGATCACGAGGAAGGAGTACAATGGAATACCTTCATCTCATAAACCACGTATCGGTGTACGCTTGGATGGTTCGTAGATACGTTTACTTAGTGCGCGCCAAAAATCGACGCAGGGGTTCATTCTTCGTTTGCGATTTGGGTCTTTGAAGGTGTGGTTTGGCGATGGATTTGACGCATGTTCAGCTTTCAACTTCCTTCAACCTTTTTTAGGAGGGGATGGGAAGTTTTTGTTTTGCTATAAACTGATTGTAGCTTCATTAGGGTCTTTGAGAATAGGAGTCATTTTTCTCTTTATTCCTGTGCTATTATTGCGTAAATCGTGCTTGCCGCCGAACAGTTTGTTTTTATTCGACTGGAAGTCGCGGGGACCCTGACGATGGGCTGGGCGAGGCGTAGAAAGTGAAAGAAATTTTTTTCTAGGGGTCACGAATGGAGAGGCAAGCTTCGGAGTTGATACCTGTACCTTACACCGGCGCTGTTATGTTACCCCGGTCTTGCCACCGAGCTCAGCCAATTAGACAATCGGCCGTTCACGGTATAGACAATCTCAGGGCATCGGTGCTTACCATCAAGCCATTCTTTGTGATCTCACGCATGGAAGTATTGTGGAAACTATCCGGAATTGCCAGCTCGTCAGTGTTGTAAGGAATAGCAGCTTTTCCCACCAACCTTGTCGGAAACGTTAAATTCACCGGAATGTTGTTGACTGCCACCTCAACACACCACAAAATTAGGTTGCTTCGTTTGGCAACAATTTTAGAACGGGTAGATAATTTACCAGCAGCGCCGTTTAAGCTTTCAGTTCCGGCATATAGCGTTGCAATAAAATATAACAAAAAGAAAGACCGAGCGAAAGTGGGTGTACGCCTCGTGAGGAGCCCCCGGCGTCGGCCAGGCTTGCGCGTGGACTTGCGCCTCGTGAGAAGCTCGCAAAAAAATACAAAGTCAATATACCCAGCGCACGTGAGCGTCCGCCTGGGGAGGAGAGCCTCGCGTCGGCCACCTCGACCTTAGAGAACACTCTGCCCAGTATTCGTGCCGTCATCTCTTGCCTGCTCTCCCACTCGATAGTTCACGACCGTTCGCGCCTGAAGTTGGGAGCACAGACGTCGAATTCGCGCTATAGGCTATAAATTTGCGAAGGCGGTTGCCGCTGGTTCTAGAGCATGCTTACGCGGTCCTCTTTGGGACAGCTAGCTGTGAAAACCTGTGGACAAAAAGATACGAGCATGCTAGTCATGGGGAACTCTCAGCGGCAACTTCTGGAATTCATGTGAGGTGCAACAGCCGGGTTTCTGGGGAAGGGAGGGGGGCCGCCAGCTCTGCTGTATCTCCAGCCTTGCACTACTACAGCAAGCTGCGCCAAAGTTTCCCAAAAGCCTGACATCAGCATCTCTGGTAAAAGTGGTTGAAGATGTTATTTATTCTACGTGTTCTTTGGTTAGGCTGCGAGTAGTTGGTAGTGTGTAACATCATTGTTCACAAAACAAACAAGGTCAATAGGTCAATTATTGAATGCTTTTGTTTAAAAAACCAGTTACTTTTAAGGCCCTAAATGCATTTATAACGTGTTTTCTTCTGTTCTCCTCGTTACTTTAAAAAGCTATCCTTTTAGAGGTACAAAGCCATCTTATTACGAGAAAAATCAATCTAGTACTCTAAAAATAAAGAGCCGCAAAGTGTTAGGTAATAGAACCAGGATCATAACGGCATCAAATACTAATCTTCGCGACATTCGAAGAGGTGATAATTTCAGCCTGCCCATTTCGTCTTTACGTCTACGCTGGAACTTCACGTGAAATAACTTTCTTGGTCCATCGACGTCTTCCGGAATCACCTCGAGCAAAACAAAAGCCCTGTTGTGTGTTTTGCAGGGAAATGGTCTTCGGAAGGCCCTGTTGACACTCGGACAAAGGGCTGTTTTCAGCCTGCGTGCGTGTGGGTGCTTCATGTGTATGTGCCTGAGATCCCTTCTGTGTGTTCCATTGTGCACGTGTGTGTAGATTTCTTAGTGAGCCTCTCATCATCTAAGCATCACCAAGCCATACACGCTTGCAGGCTCACTCCGTCAACTAGAAAACGTTCTCTTTACTACGCATCTCCGCTCCCTCCGTCTCTCCCTCCATCCATTATGTCTTAATGTCGATGTCGTGTTCCGTTATGATTCGCGTTGAATTGTTTTAAAGACCTTCTTTGCCGGAGAAAATCCAAAATTACGCCATAAAGGCGGGTCTTCTGCCTCAAGAGAACAAATCCGCTTCTATTGTCAGTAGATCTTCAGAATCACGTGCATTTGAAGTTCACAAACGCCTGAAGACATGGTCTTCGTGCTTATAGCGGAGAACAATGTCCATGTTTCTTCTGTACCCGCCATTCGTGCATCTCATTAAGTCGGGAATGGAATTTGCATTCCCGCACATCCAATTATGGCAGAGCACGAGCTCGTTGTCTTTTTCTGTGTCGCTGCGGAGCTGCTAGCGAGGAGCTGAGGACCCGCAAACCAGACTAATGGGGCTTTATCTTAAACGCTGCTGGCAAACACGAGTCCGGAGCAGAAGCAGAAGCCCTGAGCAGGGGACAGAAAGAAGCAACGTCAAAAACCAACACACTACGCCGTAGAGGGCAAGGGGTTAGAAGACGGCGGCCTCTACGTGAAGGGACAGGGTTGAAAAGGGATTCGGCGCTAAAAGACCAGATAAAAGTCGCACGCAAAAAACTGAATTTCCTTTTCTCGTCACATGCATCCAAATTGTTCCGGCGGGAAGGACGCGAAGGCGCGCGAACGGGCGACGTTTAAGGAAGGCCAATGACAACAGAGCAGCAGGGCGCAAAACTCTCCATATTTCCTTTTCTCGTCTCCCCACTCACCCGTTACTGTTCTATGTCGTTCCCGCTCTCGTCTTTCAACTCAAACTCGCAGGGATGCCAGTTTTGTCCGCGGGAAGGACGCGCTTCCACTACACTTTAAAGGCACGCGAACGGGCGACGCCTTTGGGAAGGGTAAGGAAGGCCAATGACAACAGAGCAGCAGGGCGCAAAACTCTCCATAACTAACAATTACCTCTGCCCGCCAGCTGTACCAAGTGCCTAAAGTCTTCCCACTCACCCTCGTCACATCCCCACTCTCGTTCTTTGTATGTCGTTCCCGCACAAACCTCTCTCGTTTTAGGAGCTCGGGGCCCCACCTCGCGACTCGGCACTGAGGCGGTTAACGCGAGATGCTGGCATTACAGGAGGCGATGGTGTGTGTGTTGTGGACGCCTTTGTTTCGCGATGAAATGCGACGTTGTGCTTCTGCGGGTAATCCCCAATCTTTCTCGAGCGACGTACGACCACCTCGCATGGGGTATGTGCGCTGCTAAAAGCACGTGCGCCCAGAGTTATGAGTTTGACCGAATTTACGACGGGCAGGAGGAGGCCGTCGGTTCAGCAACGATGTTGTGACGTTGTGTTCGTTCAACTGGATTGTTTTGAAGTGGAATAAAATGTATCCGTAAGGGAGTGGCGTCTTTCTATGTGTCCAGGTAAGAGAATAATGAGGCGTGTTGTTCAATAACACCAAGCTCCGGCACCCTCAGCCGGCGAGCCGACGCACAGCATCTCTTTCATCTAACAGAAACCGCTCCACTTGCTTCCACTACACTGACCTTGACGACCCAAAACGATTGGCACATTGCCAGGGCCCCTTTAAGTCCCCCTCTCCCTCTGCACATGTTTTCAAGCACCGTATGTTCACTCATGCAACTGATGTTCTCAACTTCAATTTATTTCTCACACCCTCTCGTCACCCATGCAAGTCTAGGAGTAACGCATTACTAGACATCCTAGTAATTTAAATGATATTTTATGTTTCTCGGCAAGATGGCCTCGGCCTTATATTCATCACTGTGTGTACAGTGTTGACTTCATGAATTACCAAGAATTGCTAAGCGTGTATCACGCACTGGGAGTGGTACCCTTCCGAGCTGGTGGCGTTGGTCTCTAGCGCAGTCATGGCAGTCTCGGGAAATAAATGTAAGATACACTTCCTGCAATGGAACAACCTCCACGAAAGAAAGGGACGAAAATTGGACAGGAACGTCAGCGCTCTTCTTTCTTCGCTGTGAATGTAGAGAGGACAGTCACGGTGGACGGCACAAAAAATAATCTGCTCTCAGGTTTATGAAGCTGCTGGTCCACACAAAAAAAGAAAAATCACCTGTCACAAATTCTTCCCAGTTAATCAATCATTCAGTTACAGGTGTGCGATCTACCCAATTGTGTGATATTTCTTTCTGTTTGCTTATTACACGCACCAAACACTATAACGCTTCACTTTACTGCCATGACCTTTCCAAAAGGTAAGCTACGATGACAGTAGGCGCAAATGCCGATGCCGCTAGTTTGAGGCTCGGAGGCAATGCAACCATCATTTCAATCAATCTAAGACTGCTCATTTAGCAACCTCCATTTCTTCAACCCCCCTCCCCCCCTACGTAACTCTCACCCTTCTGTGCCTACTGTTATATTTCCTTTCTCGCGTTTATTCGATCGAAACGTCCTTTATTCCCAAATTCCCCACCAGGGCCCTCGTCGCGAGGACAGGTTCAGAATCTTTCCATTATTCCTCGTTCTATTTCAACCGCTCTCGTTACGTTCTTTAGTCGGCAGATTGTAACCCTGCTGTCGCTTTTCTTTGTTACTGCTCCTTGTTCTCCTTTTAGACTTTATTCGTTTTTCTCCTGCATGCACCCAAGAAGGCAGCCGAGTCACCCGAGGACCAAGGAACAATCAGGCCGGCCGAGCGCTTATGGGAAGGTGGAGGTACAAGCCTTCTAAATGACTAAAAGACTAAAACCCACCGCGGCTTGAACAGGCAATGAGGCTCAGGGAAATCATTTCGTACGAGCGCAGTAAGCACGTCAGCTCTTGAGTTAGCAGCAGCATAACGTGACCTGCGCCGTTCACAGGTTTATTGTTTTTCTTGTTCTTTCTATCGTTGTTACCCCACCTTCGACATTCAATTTTTATATTTTAGGAAACATTTGTTTTAACCTAGACTACCGAAGCGGTAGGGAAATAAAAGCGATCGACGAGTTGTCTACAAACGTGATGTACATTGCACGTATAATCTTGAGGCACCGCTGGATGGGCTTTGGGGTTCCGCACGGAGATGCTTAGGAAAAGTGAACACGTTGGGGAAAATGTTTTCCGTCCAATTGCACACAAAGGTAAAGCACGAGGCATACATGCACAATCTGCACCACATCTCGTCTATTTTGATGTGTACAGTTTACCGTTCATTGAATAACTCCCTTCCGCCCCTTTCCAGCAGTCGGTAGCTCTAACGTATGTATCCTTGATCCTACGCACCGAAACTAGGCTAATAAATTGCGCAAAAACAAGTGTTTCCGGAGAACTGATTCTGGAAGAAGTTATTTTTTGACAGAGGTTGATATCCGCCCACATATGGGCGCCGTTTAAGGTTCACCCGCGGGTAATGATTAGGATAACGTGGGGCGCTCTGTAAATACAAAATCTGAAAGCGCACGGGGAGGATGAGCAAGTAAGGGTTGCAGGTGGGAGCGTGGAGATGTCGCGAGATTCCGTTTTCTTGTCGGTACAAGCCCGGCATTTCCTGTGCGCACCCAGCGCTATCTACTTCTTCGCCTGGAACACTGCGTCTTCTCCTTTGCACAACTACAAAAAGATATCTGCTCTTTTGTCTCAGTAGCCTGAGGGTACAGTCATGGGCGTTAAAACGAACGCCCATGTTCGAGCCCCTGCAATGCTGTAGTTTAGGGGAAGCCCATTAGAGGCTGGTGTTGTTGGCGTCTCCTGTCGTCGTCGTCGTAATCGTCGTCGCATGTAGTCACGGTACTAAACAGCAGGAAGCTCGCTTACGCCTCGCGCTACAACATAACGCGTACTAAAAAAAAAACACGGGAAACTCGTTTACGCCTCGCGCTAGAGAGCTTCGTGCTTCAAGACAGAGACAACCTTTATAGAAAAGAATGACCACTGGTCACAAGACAAAAGACTTTTACACCAATGCTGTATACCTGTACCCTCAATGGTTTCATCTCCGTTGGCAAAAACTCCAAAGCGCCAAGAATACACTTATACCATGGATGCTTCGCCCCTTCCCAGGTTTCACGTTAGTGCAGATGGCCCGGGATATTTCCGATTACTCACTTCCCACACGAGTAATTTCATTGAAGAATTTTTTTATCACTCATGATTTCATTCTAGTGTAACTTGTCTTCTTCCTTCAATTCTACGCGCAATTTCTGTAAATAAGTGAAGTTTATTACCATTTAAGTTCTGTTTAGAGGTGGGGCGTAGCGCATCAATTGGTTCAATTACCGTTTTACATCGCAACGGAAGTTCCGGGCTTGTAACTATGTTGGAACGGAATACCGCGAAAAAATTCGCAAAAACGGGAAACTTGGGAAGCGAAGGAAATGGGGAAGAATAGCTGGGCTTTGAACCCACTGACGCAAGAAAATCTTGTTGCAAAAGAGGGAAAAACAGGGGGGGGGGGGGGGGGCAAGGAAAAGTCCATCATCTGACGAAAAACGCTTGGAGAACTGACGTGCTGCTGATGGGATACGAAAGGCCCACCAAAACACAGGAAGTATGCTTCCTAATTAACGGAAGTCAAGGAGCGAGCAAGGACGAACGCGGAAATAGGCGCGGGCAGCCTGACCCACGCGAAGATAGGCCGGAAATGAGAGAGAGAGGAAGTAGGGGTAACGTGTCGCAGGTAAAAGTGCAACAAGCGGAGCGAGAGCCGCTTGCTTTTCTGGCGCAACGATACAGAAAGTATCGACGAGGATGCCGACTAGCGTAGTGCCGAGGTGAACGAGTTAATATCCGGAAGCAAAGGCAGAGAAATTGGCGTATTTTAATAAATTGGGCCCTAGTGAAGGAGTTTGAAAGTAATGAAAACGTAAATATGGCGAACGGAAATGAAGTGAAAAAAAATCGTCTGGACCAAAGACTGGGGTAAAAACATCAGCAAGACATTCTGGCTGGAGCAAGTAAAGAGCAGAGTTTAGATTACAGGTTGAACACACGTATTACTAACTGGATCCCGGGTGACGGCAGCAGGAATAAGCCGATGGAGAATGGCCATGTGGTAAAAAAAAAGGGGGGGTGGGAGAGGAAGAAGTGATTCGCCGATGAGGCTTACGCGAATTCTTTGCAGTTACGATGATTTCTAATTGGCATCGTTCTAAGTAGAGGGAGCATGACAAGGTCAATGAGGGTGGTGAGGATAGAGGCGAGTGCGATGGCATGGATATGTAAAAACCAAGTGAGCGAGAGTATCGTTAGGTGAGGCGATGCAAAGTTGCAAACAAAACTGACGAGGGAGCAAATAAAAATAAAGGAAGGATGGCTGACGACACAAGAACGCGGAGTACGGCTGCCTACGAATGCGGACGGCAAAGGTTGAGCAGTTGTGCCACTGAGGACTAATAAAGCAGGCGAAGGGGGAAAATGTAAGGGCACATAAAGGAGGCCGCGGGGGCGTTTTTTTTTTTCAAGCGCAGCGGAAGCCGTCCCGGCTAAATCATTGATGGCCATTCAGCCAGGCGTGGTCACTGAAACGGCTCTCATGGGAGGTTGGGGAGCCCACCCTGAGCTGTGCGGTTCCCCTCCTGCTAGGAATCGCCAAACACGGCGGCTCTTCAGTTGGGCCGGGAAAACGCACTGCGCCTGCAACTCCGTCGTCGTGGTTGAACCTCCCGAGGAATGAGCCCCCTTTCGTGCGGCAAGAGTTCTGGAGACGCCGTGCGCACTCTACGCCGTGTAGCGCTCCCTGGCTACCGAATGCAGTCGTGCTGGTTCACTCGACCGGCCAGCGGTATTGATATAACCTGGGCGGCCCGCAAGCGCAGGCTATCGCCTGGAGTGGCTACGTGGAGAAAAGGGGCGGGAAAGGGGGGGGGGATTACGTCAGCCCTGACTTCCGGCCTAACGAAATGGAGTGCCCAAGAAATGTACAAGTCCCCAGGTGCTATCGGCGGAAATGCGGAAAATATGCCGTGCAATTAAAAAATACTGTTCGTAGAGTTCATATAATGGCTTGATATTGGTAGAAATCCACTTCTCCCAACCTAAGCCACGCGTCATTTTGGCTTGCATGGAAAGAAATCGCGCTATTTGTGTGTTCAGGTTCATATTTTCGTGTTCGCATTTCATTTGACGATAGTGCATCGACAATGTGCACGATTTTCACTTTGACGACTACAAAGATATGCACTTCTGTGCACTTTTTGACTTTTGTGTGGGTTGAAAGGTTCCCTACTACTTGCCGCTTCAACCTCTTTGGGCTAAAGTCCCTAGAGATAGGAAAGTATTGCCATCAGCGCGCGGCGCGGGTGCAACATTGGGGTGTTGTTGCTAGATTGTGTACGGCGCTGCGGGCGCTTCGTCTGCCACACGTAGAAATCACCGTAAGCGCGTGAGAACTTTTCTACAGCTGGCGGATTAGCCCTTTTCAAGATGTTATTTGACACTTCCGTTAATTTATGAACCACTAAAGAAACGGGCTACAAAGCAGTATTTTGTTTTTCATGATAACGATATTAACGCCAAGGGCAAGTAACACGTTTTCACGTGCGTCGCCAAGTCATCAGGACTTCGTGCGCGCTAGAGTTGCGCGCTAGAATTTTTTCGAGCGCTTAAATTTGCGTGCACTGTTTGAGTAAACACCATCTTTATCACGAGCTGGTTGTTTTCCCTGAATAGTGCTAAGTTCGACGAAGCACTTTTATCCGCACGGTTTTCTAACATGCGGTGGTGGGAACAGCGCATATCAGCCAACAGTTTTGGTATGAGTATGCGCCAGTTGCGTGCACAGAATTTATTTCCGGGTTTGGAGGAGAAGAGGGCGCTCACAAATATGCGAAAACATTCGGAGATCAAACGCAACAATTTAAATAAAAATCAATTTTAATATTCAAAACAGAAAAAAAAAAACATATTATAGGCAGCCGCAGTTGGCCTCGTTTCAAGCTGTATAACACCGCGTAACAAATTAATTAATGGGTGGGGATGGGAAGGGGACCTGCCTTTCCCATCCGCGTACGGAGTGCATGCACGGTTTGTTTACCGCGCCCCTGACATGAACGCACCGCTCGTATATAACGTTCATCATGTTTGCTTCGGTTACGGCGTCTTTTCAAGCAAACTCGCGGTCGATACTACTTTTGTTGTGCAGGCGTACGCCCAAGACTTTCCCTGTAATTTTTTGCTCGTCAAAATATGGTTGCAGTTTATTTCTTCCGAAAGTAAACCCAGTTCCACCTGGTGTGAAACGTGCTAAAACAGCCGAGCTGTGGGCTATCTTACGAAAGTTATGTTTAGCTTCGGCTTCTTTTTTGCGGGTAACGTTCGAGTCGTCTTAGCGGCTAATTGTCATTTAACTTGTTTCCGAATGGATCCGGTAAAATAACAGTTAAGCAGTTTTCTGTAACCACACTCCCTCTGTAACAGGCCGCGTATTGACAGCAGGCAGCAATTTCGTAAGGTTTACAACATCACTGTGATCTAACTACGACAAGCAAATGAAAATGGACATAATGGTATATTCGTCATAGGGGCTAATTGCCATATAATTTATTTTTGGGCAGTTATGTTTACGCAAGATTTAGAGCCGTTTTCCGTAATCATACTCCCTCCGCACGTGGTCATGCTTAACTGCGCAAGAGGCAATGTGGAAAAGCCAGCATACAAAAATAATCCTGATAGCCGGCTTCAGCTCTAACCACTAAGACATTGCTCGGCAGTAGTTTTCCTAGGGGCAATATAAAGAGTCTTATATCAAAAATGAAGGCCCTAAGACGGTTTTAGATTTTTTTTAAGTGCAGAGCACTTTAGGGGCTCGCCTTGTCGTCTTTGCTCACTGTAACGCTTGATGTTAAGCGACTGCCGGAATCAGGCGACGCTGCGAGATAACAGACCCAAGTAGAGCCCGGCGTACCATCGCATTGCGTCCTGCCGAGGCTTCGAAAACCAAGCGGTTTAAATAGTCATAACCGTTCGAAACTCGTGAACCGCTGGTGCTTGTCATACATCTCCCCGCTGCTTAGCGCAAAGAAATAAACTGCAGGTACATCTGAGGCAAAATATATGTAATTAACCGGCAGCGCCCGTGTTCATTTAGTTCGGAACGCTCTTTGGGTTGGTTTTTACGATAGTAAGCGGAAAAAAGTGGCAGTGCAACGGCGCACATGCGGGAGGAAAAGCGAGCGCAAAACTCCCGCTGGCGCTGTTTCAGGCAGGGGCGCGCGAGCACTGCGGAGGCGGGAAATTTGAATTGCATGGGGTTGAGCAGTGAGCGGATAAAGGCGCTGCAGCCCATTATGGCGAATCACTGCCCCGCTCTTTCACGACAGCTTTCGCGTTGAGTGTAACAACTTTATTTTATGAATAGTTCCCAGTTGGGGGCCGGTATTGCCGGGCGGAGAAACCTGCTCCGGAGGGAGAGTGACACGCTAACCGGCAGATACGCTCGCCTAAGGCAGCGCTAGAATACCTCCGCTGTTAAAAAATGTCAAAGCAAACAGTCCTTGATAAAGTTTTGCCAAGGGAATATAATTTAGTCCGACGCAGCTTAGACAAAAGGAGCGCCTCGACATCGTAGATGTCTGAAGGCGGACCGACTTTTGTGTGGGTTTATAGACAGCAGTGCACTATCTGCGCTTGCTACACTCATTCACTCACCCACTGACTTACTCACTCCAGTCCTCATAACACTACTGACTCATTCACTCATTCACTCACTCACTTACTCCCTCAGCCCCACTCCATCACTCTGTGATTCACTTATTCACAGATTGATATTGGGGTTTAACGCTCCGACGCAACGCACGCGATGAGGCGCGCCGTAGTGGAGGGCTGCGGATAATGTTTGCCTCTGGGGCTCTTTAACGTGCGCCGAAATCTCGTAAACACGGAGGTTATGTAATTTTCGCCTCCATCAGAAAAGCGGCCGCTGCGGCCGGGAATTGAACCCCGTATCGTGCACAGCAGCGCAACGCCTTAGCACTGAGCCACCGCGGCGGTCACTACTCACTTCACTCACCGGTTCACACACACACTATTGATGATTTGATTGATTTGGGGTTTAACGCCGCCACATCACTCAGGGCTCCGGATTAATTTACACCTTCTTTATCGTGCCGAAATCTGTACACACTTTTCGCCTCCACCAGAAAAGCGGCCGCCTGGCTCACCCGCACTCCTCACCCACTCACTCACTCACTCACTCACTCACACTCACTCACTCACTCACACGTCACTCACTCACTCACTCACTCACTCACTCACTCACTCACTCACTCACTCACTCACTCACTCACTCACTCACTCACTCACTCACTCACTCACTCACTCACTCACTCACTCACTCACTCCACTCACTCACTCACTCCACTCACTCACTCCTCACTCACTCACTCACTCCCTCATCGCTTTTGACACACTAATATATTGTCGGCCTCCGAGCATGGACTTCCGAAATTCCAATATCGCATCGCACTCAAGGTGAATATGAAATACCCCTCGCCAAATATATGAATGGCTTGAAAAACGTCCGGAGATCACGCGCGTGAAAGCGTCAATTAAAAACCATCTTTTTTTCATATCGAAATACCAAACTGCTCACCCCGCTGGTAACAACCTGGCAACCACTTTCGAGAACCAAGCGTTACTACAATGAACGGAAGGCCCCATTAGGTTTTTTGTGGTCCCGCGCTTTATAAGCTGCGTCTGAATAACAAGCAAGGCAGGACCGTCAACAGGCAGTCGCAGTGACTAGAGAATCGTTTCCGATCAGGAAAGACACCGCGATCGTGTGGAATAGTCATCTGTATGCCACCAGGCTGAAGCTCGGCGCTGTGACTACACAACAGAATACCGGAAAGGACGCG
The DNA here is from genome assembly GCA_013339765.2 of Haemaphysalis longicornis. NCBI lineage: Eukaryota > Metazoa > Arthropoda > Arachnida > Ixodida > Ixodidae > Haemaphysalis > Haemaphysalis longicornis. The sequence continues at coordinate 68,137,991 of CM023457.1, forward strand.
GAAATTTCCCGTTTCAAGGCCATCAAGAAAGACACGCTTGAAAGCCTGCGATCGTTATTTTCGTTCCTTTTTCTTCCATTCCTGTTTAAATAGAAGCAAAACTATTCAGCTCAAGAATTGGTATTTTTGATACTTTCAATTTTGATTTTACCTGTTACAGCATCACGTGCCAGTTCAGACGAGCTTTTCGACAGATACGGAAAGCGATTTCCCGGCCGGGTGAACTCTCTCTCTCTCTCTCTCTCTCTCTCTCTCTCTCTCTCTCTCTCTCTCTCTCTCTCTCTCTTTCTTTTACCACTGAAGTGTCAGCGGATTGTTTGCGCTGTTCTACCAACGCCCGTAACAGATCCTCCAAACGTGCCAGCGCTGAGAGGTTCAGTGCCCGAAGGAAACCGGAATTCGTGGTTGTACAGCTAAGCTGTTAAAGCTTTTTAGTTCCACCGTCCAAAATTACCAGAAAAAAAATACCCAGGATATATACCGAGCACACGTGAGCGTGTGCCTCGTGAGGAGCGCCCAGTGTCGGCCAGCTCGAACTTCGAGGACACTCTGTCCTGCGTTCGTGGCGTGAACTCTTGCATGCTGTTCTCCTCCCCAGTTCACGTGCCTTCGTGCCTGCAGTGGGAAGCACAGACGCCGAGCTCGCGAAGCCGGTTGCCGCCGCTTCTAGCACGTGCTAGCGCATTCCACTTTGGGAGAGATATGAAAACCTGCGGACAACACGATCCAGGCCTGCCAATCATGGAGAACTTTCAGCGGCAAGTTCGGAAATCCGTGTGAGGTGCAACAGCCGGGTCTCCGACGATGGGAGAGGGGCCGCTAGCGCTGCTGTTGCTCCAACCTAGCACCGCTTCTACACGCTATGCCCTTTTTTATCGACAGTTTTCGTTTGACCTGTTCCTTGCTTTTCTGTTTCTTTTTTTTTCCTTTCCACCTTTTTTGTGTTTTCTTCTTTTCGATTTCCCTCTCGAGGGACTCATCAGCTTGTTCGATAAGGGCCGGTGATGGCCGCCGTCATAAATACGCACTCGGTGTGGCTTTCTACGATCCTGTTCGCAGAAAGAAGAAAATGTCGGGATCTAGGACTGAATCGCCGTTGTATTTTTCTATTTTTCAAATTTCCTTAGTTCTTTCTGCCCTCATTTGCCTTCCGCGCGCAACGCTTTTCCTTTCAGAGAAGGGCTTTTCATTTTTATACTTTAGGGCAGGAGCAATACAAAATAAACGGCCGCGCGAAAAAAACAAAAAAAAAAAAAACAAGTGGAGAACAGTGTAGAGATGGAAGCAGAAATGGCTGCTCAGGTGGAGTTCGTCAATTTGGGGCCTGAAGTGTAGGAATTCACATTTCGATGGTGGAGTGGAAGTGCGATGCCATTGTTTCAGAAATGCGGTTACAATCCCTTCCGCCTCAGAACAATGTAAAAGTATGGCCAAAAAGTGCAAACAAACGAGAAGCCAGCCATCAAATCAATAAACAAGAAAAAATGCGCCCATCTAAATTGAAAGCGAGCAGCGCCAAGTCAAGAAGCATTCCTTTGACGTGTAATAACAATAAAGTTTCCGGAGGGAACAGCTGCTGCAGCGCATTGACACTACTCGCCGCAAAAAGGACTGTACTTGAATGCCAAGCACTCAGATGGCCGCACGGAATAAAATATCCCTCTCCTTCCTTGTCGTGCAGCCGCATCTCATTGCACTCGTTTCGTGAAAGTGTTCGAAAATAAAACTACACAATCTTAAGATGCACTTCTATTCTGTAGTGCTTTATACTGCGAGCCCTGCGTGATGCATTGAACTCGATTCGGCGCTGGTGACGCACAGGCGAGGTCAGCGCCCCGATCCCACAAGGGTTGCGGTATAAAAGCAAGGTGAACGTGGAAAACGTGACCTGGGGCAGAATTATAAATTGTATCTGTTCCGAAATTCCCCCTTTCGCATCCGTTTCCAATCGTGTCCAAGTTCCGGTAGCGGGGCACCAGCGCTCCACCTTCGCTTGCTTTGCGTCACATCCGGGTCGTCTCCCTTCAGCCAATCAGGGCTCGCTCCAAATCGAATGTATAAAACTGTCATAAAACAGACAAAGCTCGCCCGTCACGCCTGGCACGCTAACTTTTTATGAAGATACGTGCGAGCGTGTGCGCACATGTGTGTGTGTGTGTGTGTGTGTGTGTGTGCGTCTCTGTGTACGTGTTTGTTCCGCGCGCATGCGGGCGTTGCTATTGCTTGTATTCACTGGCGAGGCGCGCATGCAGGCAACCGTGTGAGTGCGCCGTCACTCGTGATGTCGGGCTCCGCGGGATGGCGGTACTTGTCTGTGACTGTGTTGCACGTTACAAACTCTACCTCACCGAACGCAAAGTATTGCCTCGAGTCCAATGTGAGTGCGATTAATAACACCTCTGTTGACGCCACCGTTGAGAATCGGGTTGAACGGAGCAGACGACGCACGCCGGTGTTTTTTTTTTTTTTTTCTTCGAGCGTGCGGGCGCAGTGGCCCAAGCAGCGCCATGTCCGTGGCGCATCGGCCATGCCTGTGGCCGCTTCCAGTGTTGCCAAGCGAAGAAATTGACAGCTAAACTTTTCAACGAATACCACCTATAACAAGTGAACTGTGCTGTTTATTTTGCGTCCACATGAGTATATGGAACAGACTGCGTATATACACTACAATACAAATCTGAGCAACATAATTTTGAAACCCAACATCTCTCCAGACATATGCATGTCGTGAAACTGAATGAGCAGTTTTATAATAAAAATGTTCAAATTTGTAAATATTTAGATATTCATTACACCAGCGATTAATATTCCTAACGTAACGAAGCTTCGAAACAGCAATTCGGCGTATTTTGTGCGATATGTAGACACGACGCTACCGTCAGTGTGTTAGGTGCCGCCAGGTGTTTTCTTTTCAGAACTTGGCTTTCAGATCGACTGGCACTTGGAATGCATGGACCGGCAATAACGGGCAGGACACCATTCTTTTGAGGGATAGGCCCGAAAACCTAGACTGTTTCAGGGCTTACTTAATCTAAGCTATCGAGGGCGCACACGTCGCATTGACTGGATTAGAGATTGTATACAAGCGGATCAGTTTGTATGATGCACTGCCGTCTATTTACCCTCGCCTGTCGTCCCGTTGTTTTCGCGCTGTTTCGTACTCCTACTGAATTATTGATTGATTGTGGTGTTCAATGCGCCGAAGCTACACTTGGGCTATGAGGCGCGCCGTAGTGGAAGGCTCCGGATTGATTATTACCACCTGGGGATCTTTAACGTGCGCCGAAATCTAAAGATCAAAAAGCAGCCAACGCGGCCGGGATCGGACCCACAACCTTGAGTGCAGCAGCGCAACGCCATAGCTACTAAGTCACTGCGGCGGGTTTACCACTGGATTAGTTTCTAACATTATTTTGTGCGAATACGTTTTTTTTTTTCAATAATTCGCTGTTTTTCGGTGTTAGGTGTATAGGGCGCCTTCTAAAGTTCTTCGAGCAGCGGAGAAAGTCTCACACGGGCTCTACTTTTTCGCAAACGCGGATGCGGATACTGTAAAGAACTCTAAGCCAGCCGCGTCATGCTTTACGTTCGAGGCAATTTTGTGCTACCACTGTGTGCGCTCCCAGGAATGACTACCTAACGGCTGTCTACTTGCTTCAAAATAAATATAGTAAACCTAAGGATTGCTTAAGTAGGTCACGTGCAGTCCTCACGGGCAAAGAAGTGCAACTTAAGGCTCGCAATCCCTGTTTCCTATCCATAAAGCAACCTAAGCGGCCATGCACGGCCAATGTGTTGTGGGTGGGCGGATGTATACGACGTAACGGCTGAGCTCAAGTCAACCAACTTTCCCCAGCCCACTCTGTAGATTACGATGGTTACGCGGTTTACGCGGTAATGGCACGGGAAATGATTCGGCTAACTAGCTTCCTTGAGTGGCACAGAGCCCGGCGGAGGGCGGGGAGCGGCATTAAAAATACCACACACGTTGCGTACGCAGGCTTCCTATACCTCTAAAGGGCCAGCACTCGCGCTGACACAGCCTACGCCACGATGCGCAGGAAGGTCGGACTGGCAGCCTTCCAAACCCTGACCTTCCGATCAACGCGCACCACGCACGCACACACTCACGCGTATGGACGCCTGTCACAGGCCGGTGGCTGAGTCGGCCAAGAAACCTCAAAAGCGAGAGGCTGCACTACTTATTAGAGCCTCTTGGCCTTCTGGACCTCTATATCTCTCTCTCTCTCTCTTCCTCCAGCTTGTTGACTCTTTTGGAACGGGAAACGCTTCTCCCATGCTACTCCTGCCACGAAAGACACTCTCCCTGCGAGCTTCGCTTGCTCTTATTTGCTCTATTATTCCTGCGTCCATTACATATACTCCCGCCGTGAGGGGAAGCCCCCTTAGGAAACCTAGGTTCATGTTATGCGGAACCGGATATTTCTTTAACACACGCGCTACGTGCGAGCCGCGTATAGTGTTTAGGACCACTGCAATTTTTTGCTCCTGTTTGGTGAACCTGGGCATGCTACCGGATTTTAGCAAAGTAGGCTGTTCGTTCAGTGCAGTGGAGACTATGTATAGGTGAGTGTGAGATGCACTTGAAATCGATTTTTTTTTTGCTGGATGGTGTGGCTACATCCATGCGAATATTATAGTAGATAAGACCACTGAGCAGCTCAGTCTGTTTTGCGAATATGTTGTCTCCGTATGGTGCATATTTGTGCCATGTTTGTGCTGTCTGTACTTCCCATTGCGAAGAAGATTCCCACTTGTTTCCTGTTGACTACTTTGTTATGGAGCGACTGTTTTCTATCGCATGCAGTGAGCGGTGGTATTCAGTAGACACTATTTAGATCGTGGGTAATGATGCGTTAGAAATTTAATATAATAACTTACTAGCGATTTGTTTCGGAGCGTATTTCCCTTTGCTAATTTTAAATTTTGCACTGTCTAATAGAAATTTATTGACGGATTTCCTAAGCAATACTCGGTCGGTCCTTTTTGCCTGTAACCTTACTTTTTGTAGGCGTCACCGGTTCGAATTATTAGTTGGTGTTATTATCTCACTTTGTTCATTCTCGGACTAACCCCATTCTTTATCACTCTCCCATCGTAGATCACTAAAGCGTACATGACTTTATCCTCTTTCACCTCCTTTCCAACCTGAGCATCGAATTAATCCAACCCAACGTGTCCCCAGAACAACGCTTAACTTGCAGCGGCGAGGAAACTTGTTCGTTCGCAGTGGTCGAGTGCTTTATTTTTTATTTTTTGCAAATAAAGAGGTTTATTCTCTCTCTCTCTCTCCCTACCAGCTAAACCCCATCATCATCATCATCAGCCTGTCTACGCCCACTGCAGGGCAAAACTTCCCCAATAGATCTTCAATTATGCCGGTTTCTGTGCTATCTGCGACCAATTTATCCCCGCAAACTTTTTGATCTCATTTGCCCATTACCTTTCCTGCCCGCTACCTGCAAACGCTGCCTTCTCTATAGGGATCCACTCCTTTACCCTTAATGAAACAACGGTTATCTTGCCTTCGCATTACATTGCCTGCTTACACCCACTTCCTCTTCGTAATTTCTATTCATATGTCCTTCAGCCTAACCACGCAGCTATAACTTAAACGTTCCATATTCACGCAACTCGGGGAGCGCGGATAGTTTAGTATAAGTGCGAGAGCCCTTTAAAGCCACGCGAACCACCTCGTTCTTTTATTGCTACCACCCTCATCAGAACGGACTTCCCTCGTGCACGGGGATAATTGCACGCGTAGACGACGGAGCTTGCACGTCCCTGTCTGGGAACCTAAACACGTGATTACAAAAGCGGATCCAGACAATTTGTCAGGCCCACTCTAACGCGTTTTTTATTTATGCGTCATATTTTCTCGCAAGGAACTTTTCTTCTTTAATTTGGACGCCATTCTGTTTTGGTCTTCTTCTCTACTGCTAAATTTTCTCGTCTCTAACTCGCTGTCGCTAATGCCCTCAAAAATGTTTGATATTTTTTGTAATAGCGTGTGTGGTCATGCGTATGTATACCAATAGCTTTTAAAGCGTTTCCTTTTTTTCCGTTAGTAGATCCTTTACAAAGAAAGGTGAGAAAACCATGTGAGAAGACGGGAGTGCTTATATTTTTCACATATTGGACATTAGTGTAAAGCTGACACTCCGGGTATGCAATATGCGCCTGGGGATGAATATTTATGGCGCAGAATTTGTAGGGAGAAAATAAGCAACACAGAAATGCATTGCGGTTAGTGTGTATTACTACGAAGCCAGCGTTTATCGCCAAAACTAGCTGCCTAAAGCTAAGCTGTGTTTTTATGTGGAAAGACACAAAAACGATAAACAATTTCAATAAGAAGCAACTTATTGGCAACGCTTTAAAAATACCTGTGGAGGAGGAATACTTTCCTTACTACAGTTATAAACCCAATCTAACGCAGTCACGCGAACCGCGAATCATTTCGTTAAATCGACAACTCCGCAAATTCGAGACAGTCATTGTAGAAGCAGTTGATTCCGTAAATTCGATGTTTAAAGGTAGGCTCATCCCAACAGCATCATAACATCGTAATTGCGGCGGCCACGGCACTCACCTGTCGCTATTTGGCTACGCACTAGAATTCACTGTGAAATAATAAGGGAACGCTAGGAGTTCAGGGGGAAACGAATTCATTTTCTGGCAAAACAAAAGGCTTTTGATTTTCGGTTGCGTCCGCTTCGTTAGCATTGGCCGGACAGGCTTCTCGTTGCACGCAAGCACGTTCAACGCGTCGTCAGTCCCTTCGGAGCAGCCAGCAAGGCATCTGAGCAGTGCAGTAACGTCCATCCACCTCTCCTGGAGCGGGCACAGGAGCTTCAGCAGTTCCTGGGTCATTAGCATCCTCTGACACCCTTTTGTGCGCCGGAAATACGATTTATGGATATGCAGAGCTTATCTCGTAGAACTGCCTAAAAGCGAAACTGCATGCCTAGTTTTTTTTTTTTTTTCCCGACGCGGTGCAACAATCTCCGCGGTGTTTTGACGAAACACACTTGAAATTGCTTCTTATGTAAACGTCTCTCTTTCTCGAACTACTTTCTTTAATCTCGAATGGCGGTGAGTCTATTTCGTTAGTTCGAGTTTATAAAAGCATTGAGCGGCACGAGTCGCCTGCGGGGAAATGTGAATTGTTCGTTACATCGAGAAATTCGTAAGATCGGGTTTTGTTATATCGAGTTGTGAACGTATACTGTTAAAAAATGGGGGAGGTACCTAAATACTCCCCTACGAGATTGAAGCGAAAGCATTAGTGTCCAATTTCCGACTATGTCCTGTTTTCCACCGAGTAGTCGACGACGTGACACAGAAAAACATAAAATAGTTTGATGAGATAGATCACTAAACGAGAAAAAAATTGGACACGGTTACACCAATAAGATGTAGGCAAAAACTGGCTGGAGAAATAGCAAGTTGTATCACTGTTTTTTTTCCTCGTTATGTATCCCTCGTTTCTTTGTTCTTACCTAGCGAAACCCGATTTTACTAAGCCATTCCAGTCCCGGATCTTCCCCACTGCTTTCAGTGTCGCCACACCTTCACTAAGGCGACTTTCTTCAACACAAACAAGCGCCTCACGCTGGGTGGTGCGCCTACTTTGGTCGGTGCTTTAAAAGTTGACGGGACCCAGACGCCTACCGGAAATAGCCACCACAATTAGTCATTGGAGAGTCGGCAGATGTTGCTCGCCGTTGTTTGCCGGCTTGTGGGGATAGTGAATGGCTTCAGGAGAACGCGAAAGAGACCTTCAAGCTCGGACAGCCCCAATAACGCATGACGGAGCGAAGTTCTTGCTTTTATTGAAGAAACCATACCATTCTTAAAATAAGGTGGAAATCCAGGATGTGGGGAGTGGTTGGTATACCGATTCAGTATGGAGCCCGAAGTATTACCACCTCTTCGTTTTTTTTTATATTGGTTAACTTTTAAAGCAAACTTTACTAACCTTGTCAAACGGTTGTGCTATCACAGAGGATTTGACCTTAATCTGACCTCAGCTGCGCCGCACCCTTGGAAACGCATCACGTGACTAGCCGTGCCGAGCTCCGCTGCCCGCCACGTTCACTAGCCAACTGACGTCGCCACCAATGCATGCTTGGCGCATGCGCTCTCCGCAGCTGGGTCACCTCCTGGCCACGTGACTCGTAGCGTGCATGCGAGCTTGGCCATGAATGAGAGCAGTGCCCAGCGGTCTTTTTCTTCTCGGAGCATGCGTGGGAGCTGGAGTCTGAGCACCCCTCGCGGATATCGCCGGACGAGCTGCTTCACTGGAGGAATTGGTTACCGGTAAAAGCCCCCGAAGGCTCATGGGTTACATTGTCTGCTCCTGCGGAGCCCAGGCCACTTCCGGTTCGATAGCTCTCCTGGCTTCCCGTAGGCCGGCGGCTCTCATGCGCGCGTGTGATTGTTGTTTATCTGTTTCCAGAGCAGAAAAAAACGCTCATGCATCGCATATTCAATGAATAACAACGATGAATCTTACTAGGGACTCCTCTGAAAGGTAAGCACCCTGTGACAAATAAAAAACACGCGCACACGCGCCTGAAAGCCACCGGCGCACGGGAGGTCAGGCAAGATCTCGAACCGGAAATGGGTGGAGCAGACGACGAATCCATGAGCCTTTGCGCTTTTTACCGGTCACCTATGACAAGCACGCAAAGCTAGCGCCGCAGACTAAGGAAGAGTGAGCCGTTCGGCTTGCAAAACGCCGGAAGCGGAAACACAGCTGTATACAGAGGCGCACTCGGGACGAATAATATAATTACAGATAAATTAAAGTGTAAGCATTGCAAGTGAAGGCAAGAGCTAACCAGGCTACGCCACGATTTCGCTTTGCATATCCAGGCTTAGTTGAGATAAGCGGCCACCATTTTTCGTCACAAAATGAGCGTACGTTCCAATACGAGGCGCATAAACGGCAGCTTGATGATCGTTGTAGAATATTTTTATATTCCTCTAACGGCTTCAGACTGCTCCCTGAATTTTGACTCTTCTTTCCCACCTAAAGGTCAACTAAAGCGCTAAGTTGGGCGAGTTGGTTACTAACTAGGGAATTCATCATACTAGCGAACATTAAGACAGGGACAAAGCTAAAGCGGAGACGAAACACACGCCAGACTTAAAGGCATTGTGTTATTTCTCAGTTGTGAGTCATCCTGCAGGAACAGCAATAACGAAGGGCGCAAATTGTAGGGGAACGTTCCAGGCCGAACGTTTGAACGCGAAGAGAAGTGCAGGCTACAGAGATGGATCGTATGGTCTTCAAAGTTCTATTTCACTTTCATCTTGACGAATCCTTGCTCATTGCAGCAACTCCTGGTTTTCCGCATGTGACAGGGCATTATGCATGACAAGATAATATAAAGAGGTTCGGAGACGCAATGAGCTTTAAAAAACAGGGGGTTTTCAACATTGATAGAGACCAGAGTAGAGAAACGCTGATGTAACAGAAAGTAACGCAGGCCACATGATTCGACGAAGCTCGGAAATCGAATGATGGCGCTGCATCTACACATGGGGTTGGCATCGTCAATCAGTCGTGCCTTTCAACGAGGGTAGTCATTGTCATCCAAAAGTATATGTTCACAACAAGACGGTACACTATTCTTAGTAATGTTTCCTGGCAATAGACGAAAAACAGAGATTTACATTCCTATTTTCAAAATATCACAAGAGTACCGTTCCTATTTAATGCATAAACCCGCGAAGTTAGCAAATCTGAACTGTTTCATGCGCATTTTAACAGCATTGAATAAATGATACATTGAGAGCAGGCGAGTGTCGGGTTAGGTTGAGCAGTGCAAAACCATTTCCATTTCGTCAAATCCCCACCCCACTGTGATCCGAAAAACGCAGCGTGAACAGCTGTGATCTGAAAAACGCCGCGTGATCACCCACGATTTGAAACCATCGTACAGGGAGGCCTGGAATGCGTTATCAGAGATATTTCTGCGCGTATCTTGAGAAGCCTAGTCAAAGCACTTGTTCAGCTGTTACCGTGTGTTATGCGAAGTTGCAATGGCTAGAATAAAAAGAATGAGGCCATACTAGTACAAGAAAGCAAAGCAAATCCCCATAGTAATAGGTTTTTATACCCAGCAATCATTTCTTATGACCTGGAATTTTGCGTTCTAAAATTCGTGGAGATGCATCCGGCCCTAGCTGCGATGATAAAACGCCAGGAGAAAAAAGTGGCTCCCATGCTCGATTTTTGTGCTCTCAACGCTCCACGGAGATATCGACAAGGAATGAGGGTTTGCGAACGCTTTTCAAATAGCCCAGATTTCGATAAGCGGTGCTTCGCTCAGCCCGGAGTGAGGCTCTTGCCGGAGGCTAACGAGGGCTTTCCGGGGAAAAGCCGCACGGCCATTTGTGAATTGGAGTCGGAAAATATCGTCAGTCTCCTGTGATCATCGTGATGCTGTGGTAGCGAAAATACTGACTTTTTCTCTTTTTCTTACCTTGTCTAAATGACTCTTTTTTTCCTCGCATGCATTACACGTGAAGTCAGTAGAGAACCTTTGATTTTCGGGCAGTGGTTTCTTATCTCCCCCGTTGCTCCCCTATTGCTAAACGATTCAGTGCGCTTAAGAGTGCATCATGACGGCAATAAACAAAGTGTAAAAAACGTGGGAGCTAGATATAAAATGCGAGGCGGTAAAAACAGTTTTGAACTGAACATGTTATCTCCCCAGAAATTGAATACGAAAATGTCTGGTCTTGCAAGCGCACCTTAACGTCACGTGGGCGCGACAAACGTCCTGCCTGTCGACCGCAACACAAGGTGTGCGCTGCATCACTTGCCTTCATTTCGTGAACATCGTTTTCAATCTCGCACCGACGGATGGCGCGGTGGTGCCTGCTCAGGGAATCTAGGTGCAGTCTTTGTCAAAATTTTCTAGGCCATGGCTCCAGTATCCGGAGCAGGCACGCGGCCGAAGAAGGGGCGCTGAGGTCGCCGCTGCCGGCTGGTTGCGCTGCCAAAGAGAGTGAGGAGGACGTTCGTCCTTGCTTTCGTTCTGTAGCAGGCGCGTCCACCACGTGCGGCGCGCTGCCAGTTTCGCAGCGCACTGCGCGCAGGTGGCATCGTGCTGGTGGTGGTAGTGGTGGGGTGGACTATTAGAGGGTATTTGGGTCGAGATGAGACGTTTGGTACGCCGGAGAGACTTCTGCTCCTTCCTGGCAGCATATAGTTAGGGATTCCATCCGGAGTTACCTGATTGACTGCACATACGCTATCAGGACCCCAGGTTCCAGACTACGTGCGTAATACGGCTGCGCATGTTGCTCCGTAGTTTGCACGGCGCTGTTGATCAGGTAGTGCGTGCGCGCGTGGGAGGGAAACGCATTCCGTGCCACACTTATTCGAGTATAAGACCGGAAGGGACGAGGGAGCAGGCGTAGTTAGGGCACAGAAAAAAGAATGCAGGAACTCAAGAACAAACGGAGGGACGTTTTTTTTTCATGGGGGGGGGGGGGGGGGGGGGGAGAGGGGTTTGATAATTTAGCATTAAAAATGATGGTATGTGATCCCTGCTGGGCGCACTATTGCAGCTCCAACAACAGCTCGGGTACACAATCTGGGCGTTTTTACGTGCACTGCTGGTAAGAGTCACCTCTGCGCGGAAGTGTGCGTTACCGCTGTGAAGTGTAAGCCCCTACCAGGACTGTGGTTCCCAAGGGCCCATAAATAGGCTGCTAACGATGGGGAAATGAGCCATGGTTGCAAAATGATTGCGGTACATGCAAAAGACAGTTAAAGAGAAAAGCTCACGCAGTGCGCATAGAAGGGGTAATATAAATAAAGGGGAGAAAAGGTCGTTAGGAAATGAAACAGAAGGCAAGAAAGCGGGAGGCACAGGTCTATAAAAGCGGAAAAAGCAGGCCGGTGAAAATAAAAGTAAGGAGAGAAATCAAAGCCTTGAAGAACAACACGCAAGAGAAGGGTATAGGCAAGGGCAGTGGATAGGCAGGACTTCAGAGAGGGAACCCCCGGCGGTCCACTTTACAGTTCCCTGAGGAGTTCCTCGTGTAAGCGTCCTTTCCCAGACTCGCTTAGACGAAAAATGCTGGGAGGGAGAGACCACACTATTGCTTTATGCAGTATGAGTACGCACTACACTTGGGTAGGCTGTACACGGTAACAGCGGGTTTGTTGGATTGTCTTTTAGCGTTAGTGACACTCTGCTGTGACAGCTAGTGTTTCGCAAGCTGGACACGTGCTATTTTCAGAGGACCAAATCTATAAGTCTGCAACCCCATTACCGCTTTTCGCCTTTCAGTTGACTTCGTATTTCCTCGTTCTTCCTATAGCCTTTCGCGTTAGCGTATGACGCCGACTTTAGAAGCTCGTCTTCCTGACGCAATATTGCAGGAATTTGTTCTTTCAGTGGCTGGTCAAGCACCAACCAACTGGTTTGAATCCAGGACCCGGGAATTATACCGCTGTGCGTGTAAGGAAATCTGGGGCTGTATAGCGAGCCAATTTTTGACACACCCGCAGCCTTAACAGCCACAGGCTCTTGTTTATATGACAGTGGTATGACCTTAAGTAGCTAGCAGTGCTGCTGGCTACGAAACACTTTGGCAGAAACTATCTCACAAGGTTCGTGCGCTCATGCGTTCATCGCAATGATACTTTCAGTGCTCTAAATGGTAAATCAATCTATTCCGATTAGATTGATAGTGTAATGTAGTAAAATATACTTTTTTTTTCCTTTTGGAGGTTCAGAAATAACCGGCGCGCACTCTTGCAAGTGTTGAATCAGCTGGGCGAGCTAAACAAATTTTTCAAGTCTTCTCACAGAGCGCCCTCAAAATTCTCCCTTCGTGTTGACACAACGATGAGGTTCGTAGCGAAAACATGGGTGTTCCACATCTGCCACAAAAAAAAAAAAAAACCCTCCACGAGCGTGGTTTGAAACTATTTTCTTGGAGCTCGTAACCGAACGCTTTTCGTCCCTCCTTGCGCTTTCCCGGTGTTCATTTACCACAGCTTTCAGGCTTCCTCGTGAGAGCTACGTATTTTCAAAGTACTTTTTTCTGTTTATTGTGGAAGGAACTTGTTCCTCCTTTTTGAGAGCGGTTTGGGGTCTCGCATAAACCGCCCGAAAAAGCGAAGCTCGTCTGCAATTCTTCCCACATATTCATGCTGAGCTAAAGTGGAGCGCTTTATTCTATTTTCGCTTTCATCATTTATACCGCATTGCGTGGCTCGTTTTGCTACCATTCAACGCAGACTGGCCTACATCGTTCCTTTGGCGATTGGGGTTCATTCATGTGCCTTGTAATCGGCGATGGCTCATACAAAATCAGTGACACTGGTTGGAAGAACCTGTCAATAAAATATTTTCTGCCTTGCGAATTCCAGTTGCCGTCCCACCGACCTTACTCCGTCTGTCATTCCTAAACACTTAGAGAACGACCAAAACTAGGCGATGAAGAAATTTTACAAAAAGAAGGGAGAATACGCGTATGCAGCTGTCAAAGGGACTCTGGCTTTGGACTGTTAGTGGACAAGCAGGTCGTCCACGGTACGAGAAAAGAAGGGCGACTTGGTGAGGAAGGCCTAGAAGCAACATAAGAATACCCAAGATTTAAAGACAAATCCTTGTGCGTGGCCGTTACTTTGTCTCACAAAACGCAACTGATTAATGCAGCAATCGTTTATATCACGTCCCTTAGGCAAACTCAAATCAAATCTTTTTTTTTTTTTCAATTAAATCATTTTTATTTGCCGTATCGAGAAGTCACTGAAGGGAACACAGACAAAAGCCACTAAGCTTTGACAAGGAACTGCGCCCTTAAGCAATAACATAGAGTCAATATATTCGGACATATAGCAGGCATGATGCTAAAAAATCTGATTTTACAGGTAAACATTGCTTACAGTCTTCAAGTTTCATGTGTCGCACCAAAATCCAACAAGCAAATAAAACACATACATAGAAAGTCACAATTTCACCAAAGCAAACGCGATTATGCTATAGCACGAAAAAACGCCCGAAAACACAGCCCCCAAAATGAGCTCTTTCCCAAAAGAAGAAACATGTTGAGTGAAATGCAGAGAAACGCAAAAATAAAGCAACCACCGCAAGCGCAAGCGCGCAAGAACTCCCTTGGGCACCAAGAAAACTCTCCAGATACTAGGAAATAAAGTAGAAGGAGTGGAGTGGGAGAGGAATGCAAGGAAAACTGCAGTTCTCACTCCGTCGATGATGGCGAGGGTGCGGAGTACGGGGATCGAATTGACATCCAAATTGCGCCCCGAGTGACATCCGATTTGCGCCCCGACCGTCATTCGTTTTGAGCCGTGAGTTGCACCTTGAATTATTCCCTAAATGAAACTGCAACTCACGGCTCAAATCGAATTTCGCTTGATTTTCGATTGATGGTTGTTTGCGCGCGGATGCACGCTGACGGACATTCGGTGGTCCTAAGGTACTCCGCACCTAAAAGAAAACGTGGGGCGTATCAGTCTTGCCCTCACGAAGGCAAGTCTCTTTGCTGACACTTTGCCAGCAATCCCGGTCGCTACCGTATCTGTGTACATAAATATCCCTACCTCCGAAAAGGGTGCTGGTCTTCCTACTGGAAGACCAGCACCCGTCGTGGTTGGTGACATCTGCAAATAAGAGCGGCCCATGCGAAATGACGACCGGCCCGACCCTGTCCGAGATCTGCGCGCACGCGCAATGGCAAGCTATCTCAACCCAGCAGCTATCAGCAGCGCTATGTCGCCAGCAGATGTCTCCGGAGCCGTGCGCTCGCTTGCCCTAGACAAGCCTGACGCGCACTGTACGCGCAAACACTCAAAAGCAGGGGCACCCATACGCGCTATGGTTCCCAGCCATCACGGCAAGGCCAGCTCTGCGCCAATATTTTATTAGACTCGAGAGATCTAGAGGCCAGCGCTGGTATAAAAACCGCAAGATCACTTCTGACACTATTGCCCGTGATTCGGAGCGGTGCGTTAAACCAGTGGAGAATGATACTAGCGAACCACTCCCACGACACTGGCGATAAAGTGCTGTAGGTAAGAGAAGCAGGCTACGCAGGGTACGCATTTGGGGTGTACGTTCTGTTACTGAGCTTGGTCAGACAGCAAGAGTCCCAGATGACGCAATATTGGTGGCCTGCCTTCCCTTGGCACTGAAGCGCTACCGGGTGGGTTTTTGAGGTCATCATGGTACGACAATTACCTTCGAGCTTGCGACCCCAAAACTGTTTGCAACTGTTCATGCTCAACTGGGAGACTTGCGTTGCCAGTAAAACAAGAACAACACTATTTTTGTGTAGTTTCTTTTAGGTTTCTTTGTGTAGTCATTAAGGAAATAATGTAAGTATTTTTCAAGGGCACACTCTTCGAAGAATTGAAATTTTTAGCGTCTAAGGAAACCAGTAATCATGCAAAGACGAAAATAAACTGCTATACTCAGATTTCTGCATATCAGCGTTTCTCGAATTCACAGCTCCTCGCAGAGTTTCCCCAAGACAAGACCATCTGCGAGGGCTTCCTGGGCGGAAGTTCGCTTACTCTTGCCTTGACTTAAAGCAGCCAGCGAAATAGGGAAAGCGTGGCAGCTCTTTTTGTTGTCTGTTTTTGTGTGTGCGTGCCAAGTTTTCATGCGCGGTATAATCGTCCGGTAAGCGTTACAAGGGGCAAGCGATTCTTAGCCACTCTGTGTTCCGAAAAAAAGTGAATCAGCTGTGTTGCTCTTCGGACGACTCTCGACGGAAGTCCGAGGTTACGCTGCTCGGCCGATGTTTGCGTAAACCTTCGAACTGAGCTCCAAATCTTATCTATTTACAAGCTTACCGCTCACCCACTAGTTTGGCTGAACATATATACGCTCAGTAAGAACACCAGCTTGTAATCTGCCAGGTGGGTTTAGGAGGAGGAAATGCTTAGCCGCCTGTCTGCGGAGTAAACATCGGCGAAATAGCCGCGTGAGGTTATTACGACGCCAAAGACAGCCGTTGGTCTGCAGCGGCCCGTTCGCAGTATCTCTCGGGGCGTTTACACCCAATACTGAGTCTAACTGTGTATGCTCACATTGTTATCTTTAGTGTCGCAATCGGCTCCCCAAGCGTGTAAAGTGGACGTGGCTCGTTGCAGGTTAAGGAGGCCGCAATGGGAGCTCGTCCGGCAATGACGCAAAATAATCGCGTTCCCTGTCATTAGATGTGGCTAAATGTTATGCTTCCACTCACTGAACCGATGAGGTAATCCTTTCAGGTTTTTACTTACTGCGGCTGCAGCCGTAAATTCGCGTGGGTATTCTTTTAATATGTACGCCCACTTGAAAGGGCGCGAGAAAAAAAAATGCGAATTTAGTTCAATGAGAAGAGTGCATCGACTCGATTAAAATCATAGAAATTTATAGAAATACTTCCAACAAACGTTTTAATGCATACAGATACGGCGAATGAGCAGCCAATTCCTTGTCGGGGTCTTATCGCACCACATGGTTGTTTTTGTGCGATTGGCGGCGCCGATTGAAGCCTACGTAAAGAGACATGACGGCGCCAGTTGCGTGGTAGCTCTGGTTCCGCTTTATCGTACCGCTTGGTTGCTCGCGTGCAGAGAAAACGCGATTTGCAGTAACTAGATTCCACTGATAACTCGATTTTTACTATATCGTTGTTACGTCACAGCTGGCATCATGTGGTGAAACATTTGATCGTTTTTCAGTATCTCTAACCTTTTTTGGTTAAAAAACGTCTTTTGCGGGTGGAATAGCGTTAAGTGAGTTATTCCAAGCTGTTTTTTTGTTTTCAATTCAGGAAAAGTTGTATTCTCTTTCCATGGCTCCTTTACCAGATTACAGCTGGTAAGGAGCTGTGACGCCATGCACATCAACCCTCATGACGCCAACAACATTGAAGCCCTGCAACCGTAAGAGACGCTCGCGCAGTGTGTTACACTGTTGCACAAGTTGCCCTGTGGCATTCGCGCCTTTTTTGCGACGCCTTTTGTTTAAACCCTACAATCAATCAACGATGACTGGCAAATTGCTTACTGCCTTAGGGCCAATGTCCGAGCGTAATAATGAATTATTTCAGCGAACAGTGAAGCTTTCCCTTCGTGCAGCGCAAAAAACGAACGACAGAAGCAGGGAAGGGCACAAGCGCTAGTACCCATCGCCTGCTTCTGTCTTGTCCGTTATTGAGCTACAAAAGTCATATAATTACCGCTAACAACTATTCCAAACCCAAAATCTGTTCAGTTAGGCTGGCGACACTCCCACCAGACAAACATTTCTTACGCCGAGTGAAACCAGCATCGGTTCCGTCAACGTGGAGAAAAGTGTTGCGGAGAAAGTAAAAACAAAAGACATCAGGGAACGAATATTTTCGTGGTAGTACTATCTGTGCATTAATTGTGCTGTTTTGCCCCTTGCGCACAATGTGTGCTACCTCAAGGTGACCTGCGCACGCGCCGTCGCGCCTATGCTCGATAAGGACCTGAAAGCGTTGCTTTAGTGCGGAATTAGGGTCGATAATGGGAAACCTTGGATTACGTCGTTAGGTAACCAACTGTTCAACAGCGCCTGAGGCTGAAATTCTCTCCACCTCTTCATGCGTGTGGGTAAAAGAAACAAAAAAGAAGTAACAGAACAAACACAATCCTCCTCTGAAAACATAGGTACTGGACAAAAGAGTTCAAACAAGAACAGAACAAGGCCCTCTCCTTAATAGTCTCACCAGTATTTCCATGACGCACACCATCCTCAAAATTTCTCTCCTTGAAGGCATGGTAGAGTAGAAGAGCGACGGTGCAGGAGTTGTGACTGCTCTCTCAGACCTCCTGTGCCTTGTGGGCGACATCTAAATGGTGGTAGTTGTGCTGGTGTGGTAGTAGCCCTAAAAAATTAATGGAGCAAATGTTTCCCGTGTAGCTGTATCTCTCAGCTAAAATCATCTTCTCCGACTTCGTGATAACTCACCTGTGGTACCAGCGATAATCGCAATCTCTTTCAAACCATAAACAAGGCGTTATTATCAGAGACGTAGCTAATATTGGACGTTAAAAATTAAACAAAGAGAATTAAATTTTACACTCGAGGTTCTCAAGTTAGATTCAAAATGACGGACTGCATCCTTCACTAGTACGATATAGTTACATATCAGAATTCAGGTGAGTGTTTTGCATTTCACCTTGACCACAGGGCCTCCACTTAGGGTTTCGGTGGCGATGCGGCGCACATAGTTAATCGCGATGTAGTCAGTGTTGGACACTAAAAAAGTTACACGCACTTCTCTTTATCACTTAGGCGTGTCTTTAAAGATACGCGTATGTTTCTAACATGATCTCCAAACAGGCATGTTCCCAGATATAGACTCTGTATCAGCCCATGGAGAACAAAGTGGTCTAGTGTGCTATTTTTAACTAGTTGCAGCATTTGCAACTATTACTTCACTTTTTCTAGGTGACATAAATGCAACAAAGTACGCGTAAGTTTCGATGAGTGCGTTAGAAGTCGTGGAAGTGGCCATAAAGAGTGGCGTGTGTCCGGTTGTAACCACATCGACGCCGCATAGCCGCTTTGAATTTCAAATTCTTAAGTGATGTGTTGATTGCTTGCTCTTGTACTTTGCATGGTTGCGGAAGCAACGATTAGGAAGGAGTCCGCTGCCACTAAGTGTGACAGGACTAATAACACTTAAATACGGGTCAATAAATTCAGCTAGAAAAAATCGATGTGTTTGAGATTATGCCTTATGACTGCTGCACTTCGCTACAATTTTGCTGGAACAGCACTATACTCGTTAATGGAGCAAAACCCACTTTAAGAGCCTACGAACATTGCAGAGTGTCGTCCCACAACAATAAGTTGGCATTGTATTCCTGCCTACGCGATGACATTCCTCATTTGTTCATCGCTACCTTGCCAGTGAATCAATTCAACATTTCGAGGATAGAACATTTTATTCGTGAAATTGAACATTCGACACGTGAGAACTTCTTTTTGCGCTTACAATGAGCCGACACATCCCCAAGTATGCACCGTTTTTACGTTCATCCATCATCAGCAGCAGCAGCCTATCTACGCCCACTGCAGGGCAAAGGCCTTTCCCATTAATCTCCAATTATCCCGATCCTGTGTGAACTGCGACCAACTTATCTCGGCAAACTTCTTTGTCTCATCAGCCAATCTAACGTTCTGCTGCCCCCTGCCACGCTTGCCTTCTCTAGGGATCCCACTCTGTTAACCCTTAGTGGCCAACGGTTATCTTGCCTTCGCCTTGCATGCTCTGCCCACGCCCATTTCTTCTTCTTAATCTCTACTAATAAGTCCTTAACACGCGTTTGTTCCCTGACACACTCCGCTCTTTTCTTGCCCCTTAATGTTACATCTATCATCTTCCGTTCCATTGCGCGCTGAGTCGTCCTCAATTTAAGCTGAACCCTTTTTGTGAGCCTCCCAAGTTTCTTGCCCCGTAGGTGAGTACCTGTAAGATTCGACTGTCACACACTTTCTTCTTCATTGACAATGGTAGTCTGCCATTCATTATTTAAGGAATGCCTGCCGAATGCAGTCCACCCCATTCTTATCCTTCTAATTATATCTGCCTCACGGTTGTGATACGGGGTCACAACTTAGCCTAAGTAAATATATTCGCTTACCCCTTTTACTACCTCGCCACCTATCTCTATCCGCTGTGCTTTTCCTAGGTTATTGATCATTACTTTAGTTTTCTGAATATTAATTTTCAGGCACATGGTTCCACTCTGCTTGTCCAGTGCGGTAAGCATGCGTTGCAATTTGTCCCCCGAGTTACTTAGCAAGGCAATGTCATCAGCAAATCTGAGGTTACTGAGGTATTCTCCATTAATCCTTACTCCCACCTGTTCCCAATCCAATGTTCTGAATACTTCTTGTAAACATGCTGTGAATAACATGGAGAGACTGCGTCTCCTTGTCTGACGCCCTTCCTTATGGGTATTTTAGTGCTCTCCCTATGGAGGATGATGGTAGCTGTAGACCTATTATAGATATCCTCTAGTATTCTTACATAATGCTCATCTACCCCCTGGTTCCGTAATGCCTGAATGACTGCTAGGGTTTC
The DNA here is from genome assembly GCA_013339765.2 of Haemaphysalis longicornis. Lineage (NCBI taxonomy): Eukaryota > Metazoa > Arthropoda > Arachnida > Ixodida > Ixodidae > Haemaphysalis > Haemaphysalis longicornis. The sequence continues at coordinate 68,158,121 of CM023457.1, forward strand.
GACCGAGTCAAATGCTTTCTCATAATCTATGAAGGCTATATATAGGGGGTTCAGTATACTCAGCACACTCTCTATCACCTGACTTGATCGTGTGAATTGGTCATTGTTGAATAAACTTTACGGAACCCTGCTTTTCTTTAGGTTGACTGAAATCTAAGGTGCAGAGATCGGTTAGTGATTACCTTGGTAAGTACCTTGTAGACAACTGACAATAACTGATCAGCCTGTAATTTTTAAAGTCCTTCATGTCACTTTTAAATGTCACCTTTCCTGTCACCTTTTGATGTCACCTACGTATCAATAGATACCATTATTACATTTCATTTAGGTACAACAAATTGCAAGCACTCACAATATATCTGCATTTTTATGCGGAAAACCCGCAGCGAGAACAAATATACGATTTTTCTCATTTGAGTGTTGTGAGATGCCTCATGTTATAAATGCTACGTATGTTAGAAGTTGTCACGTAAGCCATGCCATGCCATCTTTTAAAGTACAAGGAAATGAGCGTTCACCCCATTCTGCCTCGCAAGACGAGATTTCCCCTTTTTACTCACCTCTACCGGCGATGATGTTTCCGCACAAAAGGAACATCTCTAGAAGCCGAAGCGTCGATGTAAATCCGAGAGATCCACGTGGCGCGCAGAACTCCATGTTTCCGTTTCGATGAATGAAAGAGGTACACAAAAACCGAAAAATCAACGGTAGAGCGCTCACCACAGCTCAACGTAGAACTCGTAAGACGTCTTGCATCTCCAGCCACCGCACAATGAAAACGACGTCATAACATGCACGACTTTTGCTTTCTAGTTATGAGTCAAACCGAAACATTTCTACTTAACTTCATGCGTACTTCACAGGCAGAGGAAAAAGCACGGCTCAAGTAACAAAACCAGCTTTTTCCTATCTCTCCTTCCGAAGCATGCACCACAAATCGCAGTCCTAAACACCAGCCACAGATGAGCACTTCTCAGAAAACAGATGATAACACGACAGAAACACGTAGTGGGCTTCTTTCCTCTGATCTTGGAATGTTGTTCTTCTGTCTCCCGAAGAGTGCAATCCGGTGACGACGGGGAGAGAGCGCAATAAACGGAGCCGTCGCCAATCCAGACGACGACTGAGGTGAGAGACGCGGATAGCAGACTACGAACACACACGCCAAAGAACCGCAATTAGGCAACCAGACAGGTAGCTCGAGTGTTCGCTTTCCTGACCGCAGTACAATGTGGAGGATACTGTAGCTTTTCTATCACTCCCTGTCTATTTATTTGTTTTAGCTGACTTCTTACGCGATTAACACGAAAGGAAAATTCTGTTTATCGTTGGAACCACGAACACGCGCACCACACAACTGCAGAAGGCGATCTCCGCGTACGCCGGCAACGTGGCCAGATTTTAGACGGGGCGGTGTGTACGGCTGAGAGGGACGGGGGAGAGGAGAGATAGAAACAAATAAAGCAAAGCTTATGCAAGCACTCCGCGATGCGTATGCACACATGGACCAGCTAGGAACGCGGGAAAGACGAATCAAAGAATTCGGCTCTAGTAGCTGTCCGATCCACCGATGAAGAGCCGATGTGCGGAGTATTATGGAGAGAAGCTGGCTGAGATGACGAGAGAAAGCAGTAGAAACATGAAAAAGGAAAGAATTATCCCCGTAAAACCGGCGCGAACCCATTAGACGTCATAAAATAAGGACCGCGAGAAATGCAAAGCGAAATATAACGGGAGCAAAAACTAGCAGGTACAAAACAACAAACGGCAAGACACGCATAAAGACGTAAACCATTTTGACATCAACGGCGTTCTTGGGATGCTCCTAGTCACTCTCGGTGGAAAGAACGATCGAAATAAGAGGCCGATGAGTAACGCGGCTGGTCATTGGTTAATGAAAGCTAAAGTGATATTGTCAATCACCTCTAGCTTTCTGTTCCTGGCTGCCTTTCCTATTCGTTCTTTTTTTCTTTGCCTTTTACTTCTCGTCACTTATTGATCGCTTTCTTAAGTCCGTCTGCCACCTCCTGTTCGGCTTCCCCTTGGTCAAGACAGCTTGGGAATGGCAGCTTTTATTTACGGAATGTTCGCAGGAGGGGCATGCCTTTAATGGAACATCGGGGATTAATGTTTTTTTTTTTTCGTGGCGCTCCGCACATCACCGACGATTTAGAGCACGCCAGCGCGTTCTGTCTCTTACCCCATCGCTTTGACGTGTAGGTTCGTTCTTGTGCATGGCTGATATTTCATGTTTCCACTGGGACGTGGCCTTTTTGCTTCTGTTCCAAACTGCGCATACGCTGCTTAGAGTGGAGCTCTAGCGGCAATTGCTCCTACCTATGCGTCCGTATAATAACGGCAGCAATATATATTATTGTTCAATTTCTGGGCATTCAATTGTGCTTTTGTTCCTTCGGAATTTCGGATTTTTTGACCATGTGGGCCCACAAGATCTTCATTCAACATGTAATTTTAAGTCGGGCATGCTCAACGATTGAGGGCCATGACTGAAACAACGGACACTATTTCCACATAAAGATGGAACGTGTGGCTCACGAGTCCACTGCGATGACTTGTTACGCATTGGTTTTGTTTTTTTAATTGGAGCGAGGACCCCTTACCACGCGCGAAACTTCCTGTTTACGTGTTTTTTTATTTCATGTCTGAGAGAGTCTCCTACGCTTTCAATAAATATACTTGCCGTCTTTTTGCTTTTTTTTTACTTTTTTGCTGTACTAGAATATTGCTGCAGCTTCAGAACAGCGAACACGGCCTACTTTAGAGGGCCAGCTAGGCTGCCAGATACATTCATGGTTCATTTCATCTCGCATTAAGAATTTATTCAATACCTTAACTCAACTGACAATGCTCCTCGTGTTCTCAAGAAATTAGAAGGGCTGACCTTTCAAGCTCGCGTACCACTAAAAAGCCTGTTACCTAGGTGGTGTCCGCTAACAGCATTCTCCCGCCCGCACCTCTACATTTTCCTTTCCCCAGCCACAAAGTCGGTGCTCGTAAACATTTTACAGCCCTCAAGTCCCATCCGCTGGCGTACCTTGGTGGGAAGCTCACTGCCGATCTTTCCTTTTTACACACCGTCTTCATTCTCTCCGTTTCCCTAGTTCCCTTTCTTCCCCAACCCTCTTTATAGTTGCTGTGGTACTGGAGAGACGTTAATCATTTATCGCGTGGATTATTCATGCCCTGGCATCAGAGACTGTCTCATTCAATAGTGGCCTCCCAACTGATGCAGCCGTTCCAGCGTTGGGGTAAATAAATTATAGGCAAACAGGTTGGCAGGCGGGATCGAGGGATAAAAGGCTCTCTGATTTTCTCACTGATCCAGTAGAGTAAAAGTTGGACACAAGCGCACGTAAGGAAGAGGTAATAACCGTTGGGTGGGATGATCTCAAAACCCGCTATTTGCCCTACGTTCTGGGCGATGCCAATCGCTTTCGAGTACTAATCCGTACAGAATCGCATAGGTCCAGCAATAAGGGATGCTGCGCGGTAGGTTGTCACAGACTTGCTTGTTTTGCGACCGGGTATCGCGGGGAATGAAAGAATAAAACTCCTAATCCAAAAATTACCGCGACACCCAAGCATGCTTAACGATGTAATGAATGCTAAAGCATTTGTGTAGAATAGCCGGAAGGGTTGGCCTGCGATGTGCGCACCGCCACAGCGGGCTGTGTCGCTGGTGACTGTTGCTCCACTAGGTGAGGCAGCGGTGTGGGTTAGGAAGGTTGGCCTGCCACCCGCCTAAATCACCTGTCTTCTCAGTATTGTGACATTTCTTCACTTCGGGCCTTTTTGTTCCCTCAGTTACTACGACAGATACATCTGGCCAATTGCCCTAGTTAGGCCTATATCTAGTCTTCACTTGAGGTAGCCGCAACGCCTTCGACAGGCTAAGTGAGCTCAAACACAATGTACGTAGAATCTGCGGCTACCTGTTGACTTCACTGAAGCTCAAAAAGCTACATTAACCGTAATGTATTGCTGGCACGCACCCGCGTTCGCATCCCATTTGCCATGTTCCGAGTCAGCTCCGTACGATAGCAAGTGTCAGTGGACAAAGCAAACAGTTTGATTAGGGCCCACGGACACTGTATTACCGATGTAGATGGACTACTCAGAGCTCCATTGGCAGAAGTGTTCCTTTTATCACGTGAATCAAATTGTTTGGATACCAGCCAATGTTGACCCGCTTAACACTGAAAACATGTTTCCTTTGGAGAAATCTTTTGTTGCCCTTTCCTGCAACCAATACCAGTGGTCTTTTGCGCTTACACTGATTCAATTAACGGATTGTAGTAAGGGAAACGCATACGCGGGTTTTAACTTTCTCGTTCGAACATGCTGCCGGTTTTCCTTGTTCCTCGGCTTTGTAGGTGTGTGCAGACATCACTGCTCGACCCGCCTTGGTAGCTCCCCGGATGAGTGCAAAGAGGCTTGAAACCAAATTTTGTCTTCGAGATGCGCTAAAATGCAACCTGCCCCAGGATGCTTTGGGGGGAGCTGTATTCCGGGGAAAGCAGCAAAAAAATCAGTGGATTGACTCCGTGCCGTCTGGCAGAGAGAGAACCATAGCAAAGGGATGGACATAGCAACGCTTTGGCCAGTAGGTTAAAAGCGCGCTGGCCATCAGCTATGAACCCTTATTAGTGCACCGGCCTCACTTCATGCTCTCTAACAGATTCACTTGGATGCTCCTTTTGAAGAGCAGGCGGTGGGTAACTGCCGTACACGGACATCCATGCATCCTCATCACTTTTTACAACTCGTACTCGTGCCAACTCGTTCTCGTGCCATGCACCTACATCGATGCATCCTCATCATTTTTTTCAACTCGTACTCGGGGCAACTCGTTCTCGTGCCATACACGTACATCGATGCATCCTCATCATCCTCGTACTCGTCACTCGTTCTCGTGCCATTTTTCCTATCAACTCGTACTCGGGCCAACTCGTTCTCGTGCCATACACGTACATCGATGCATCCTCATCACTTTTTCCAACTCGTACTCGGGCTAACTCGTTCTGGTGTCATATACGTACATCGATGCATCCTCATCACTTTTTCCAACTCGTACTCGTGCCAACTCATTCTCGTTCCATACACGTACATCGATGCATCCTTATCACCCTTGCCAACTCCAAACACCGATCTTTGTTCTCGTCCACTACTTATAAACTGATGACCCCTTCCATCGCCCATAAGTACATAAACTTTCTAAAAGCAGAGCCAAAGGCTGCCGCATGCATGTAACCGCTCATAGCCTCCGTCGCTAAAGGATCTCGTCGCTGCCGCTCTCCCCAGCGATCAAGGGATGTACAGACTCCTTCAAAATTTTGTAGGCCAAGCCAAAAATGCCTAGATCGAAAAAATTCAAAACGCAATCTTACTTCTCGACCGAGGATGAAATTTTCTACCCCACGAAACTGGAGAGAACACGTTTCTTTTTTACTGTCACGAAACCGTTAGGATTTTACTGTGAATGCTTTCTAGCCCGAAAATGTTTTACGTGGCCAAGAAAAGTTTCACAAAGACTGTACAGTCAAACCTCGTTATATCGAACAGTGCGTGAACCGTGAAATAGTTCGATATAACCGAAATTCGATATATAAAATTTGATCAAAAACGCGTCAAAATGCAGCGCGATTCAATCACTAAAAAGGCAACGACAAGAATGACTACTCACATGAAGCGTTAAAGTGAACTATTTATTCCCAGGGGAAAAAACTGCAGCAGCGTTGACTGTTTCTTCGAGTTGACTGCATGTCGTACCACAGCCTGCTCCTTGGTTTCCAAAGAGTCCACCAACGCGAGACCACTACCTTCCATTCCGCCGAAGTAGCGGCGTAAACGTTCCACAGCGGCCACAGCTTCGCCCGCAGTTGGGAGCGGAGCGGTGTCCTCGGTGGTCGAAAGGACAGGTTCGCCATCCACCGCCTCTGTAGTCAGCTCGCAGGTGACCTCCGCGGCGATTTCCACGTCGGTTAGTTCAGCCAGGGTCCCCGTTCGTTCGATATATCCATTTCTTAACCGACCGAGTTCGATACAGAAAATTATATAAATGCATGTAATTCTTTTAAAAAACTGACAATGGTTCGATATAAGCAATAATTCGATATACCCGTGTTCGATATAACGAGGTTCGACTGTACTTTAATTCCCGAGGATTGCCTAGCAGTGGCGGTGCTCGAGCAGCGGGCTGTTTGGGGACCCGTCTTTTCCTCCGCCCCTGTCGCCCGCTGTCACGCGCGTAGCTAAGATCCAGATGAAAAAAACTACAGTTCCCAAAATATACAATTTTAAGTAAGAATAAAACAAAAATGTAATGGGCCTTCATATTTTATACAAAATGGCCTGCGTTGATTATAAGAAGCTGTCTTCCTAGCATTGCTTTTGTGCTTAGATGTGAACCTGACTTTAAAAGTTGTGTTGCCTTTTGTGTTTAGGTTAGCTTTTCCACATTGTCTGTAGCGCACTGAACCATGACCATCTCCGGAGGCTGTATGATTAGACAAACGGCTCTACCTCTTGTGTAATCGAAAGTATCCCAAAACAAGAAATATAAAAATTAGCCGCTAAGACGACTCTACCATTACACCGTTCCATTTACTTGTTACAAAGAGTCCGCAGTGGAGTTAAAACGTTACAGAATAACTGTCTGCTGTCGAAACATGACCATGTATGCAGGAAGTGTGGTTGCAGAAAACGGCTGCAACTGTTGTTTTGCCGCAAGTATCCGGAAACAAATTATGTGTCAATTAGCCACTAAGACGACTAACATTATGCACAAGAAAGAAGCCGAAGCTAATCGCAATCACGATGAAGCGAGGATAGTTGTTCGGTTTCGGAGGACTCAAGTTAGGAAGTGGTGGAAAAGAAACTTCGGTGCGGCCCCTTTTCGGGGGCCGATCACGTTTGGGGGGGGGGGGGGGGGGGGGGGTTGAAAATGCCATATAGCATAGTATAAAAGCAGGGAGACGGGGGTACTTTCTTCTTTGACCTTACCCTGGTAGCCAAAGAGGTCCCGGAGCTCCCTGCCTGGTAGACAGACAGGGAGCCCATCCGCCGGAGCTTGACCTGGGCTCCGACGGCCACCGTTTGAGGTTTCTACCCTTCACCTTAAAACACATCACCACGGTTGGATCCAGCTTATGTATGGGGGCTCGGGGTCCGCGGTGTCGCCAACACCGTCACCAAGATTGCTCAAGGTGCCCCGTGCGGGGAGCCTCCTGCCGAAGACCCAGACCCGAAGTGGTACACCTCGTGCGACTCAAGCCTTTCTCCGAACGTTGAGGCACGAACTACGCACCCCCATATCGAACTGGCAGTGTTCCGTCTTGCATGAGTTGGCCCGCGTTGAACAACGTCGTTTCGTTGTCCGTGGCATCGAGTCGATGCCCTCTCAGGGGGCAGTAATGCCGCTACTGTCATCATCAGCAAGTGAAGGAATAAGAAAAGAACGCTCAAACAAGCGCTTGCCCTCACGTACTCTGTGCTGCAGCCTTGAGTTTAGACCTATTAAACCGTCTTTATATCCTTCATCGTTGGCTGTTCCAAGTGTCCTTGGTGACATTTTGTGAGAAGCCGGGTCTCGTACGAAGCGAGAAGCGCCGCCAACTCTTCTGCTTGCACCACTAGTGCAAGCGGCACCATTTTGTTTTACAAAGAACCACCCGTTTCAATCGGTTGCAACCATCAGTTTGTTTTTTTAACTTCGTGGGATAAAAAGTCCGTGCCGCAGTTCCTCACGTAGCCAGTGAGACGTGACCGGAGAATGGCTGCTGTTTGGAAAGGAAGGAAAAACAAGCACCCTTCGAAAGGCAGCACACAAAGGCCGTTGCACGGTGCAACATCTTGAGCGTGAGAAAAAATAACCGGGCCTTCCGATAGCAAAAGGACACTTAGAAAACAAAAGCCTCCTTGAGATCAGCAGTAGGCGTCGAGAAATATCGAGACCTGCGGACGAAGAAGCTTGATGAGGAATGGCCGAGCAGACTCCCGCTGAAAGGCGATCGGTCAGGCGGCACCGGCCCTCTTTACTCTCAACTCCTTCTCTTTCTTTGTCTCCCTCTGGTCTTTTGCTCATCTTCTCTCAACGTCTTTCCTCAGCTCTCTTTTGTCTTCCCTTGAAAACAGATGACGCCGACACACGTGCCAGACCAAGCGGGGAGAATTGCAATGGCCAGCAGCCGTTCCGGAACGTTCACTTTCTTTCCCACGCATTGTAAGGACTGCCGCCCTTGGCCGACTCAGGCTTCGGCCGCGCTACGGCTTTGTATTCGGGCTTGATTTTTTACTCTTTAGTTTTATAAGAAGCGACATGACAACGAAGAGGGTATTAATAAAGAAAAATACAGTGAGGGAAACAACAACCGTTGAAAGGGACAGGGTGGGGAGGCTATGTGGAGGCTGCGGCATTCCCGTTAGCCTGCTAGAGTGCATTTTCGGACGCACATTATGAAAGTCGGGTATTCGGGCTCCACTCAGGAAGCATGTTTTTCTCAGTTTTCTAGCTTTCTTTCAGACATTTCCAGAAAAAAGTTATTTCAGCAAAAAAAAAAAAAACTGTTTACTCGATGTCTAGAATGCCCTCCGACGGCGCTCTATCTCAGCGCTGGAGCCATCGGTACAGCGCCGTCTTACGGCCTTCGTATTTTTAAGGTTTGGCTGGCCCTTAGTTCGAGGCTCGGCATAGTTTTCAGCGGTTCCGTTTTAGCTTTGGAATGTTACAGGCCTGGGTTAAAGTCCGGTGGTTCTATGATGTCGTTTTTTTAGTTTTTTTTTTTTTTGGTAATTAGTTTCAGTTTGGGTTTACTTTAAGAGTCTTAAAGGGGTGGTTCCGTCGTTACATGTGGTTACTGAAAGCAGGTTGTTAGGTTGGGCAAGATTAGCGTATGCAATGTTAGATTAGGATAATGATTGATTTATTGTAGGGCTTAACGCGCCGACGCAACGCAGGGGAAGAGGCGCGCCGTAGTGGAGGACTACGGATTGATTTTGACCACCTGGGGATTTTTACGTGCGCCGAAATCTCGTACACACGGCGTTTTAAGTGCAGAGCACTTTGCGCGCTCGCCTTGTCGTCCTAGCTCGCTCGCTCGACCCAAGTATATAGAGCACCAAGGCGGCGTCCCGGAGTAACGCTGTTGTTCGCGGCGTACCCCAGAGGCTTCGCCGCGGTTTATATAGTCAAGCGGTTTATATAGTCATAATCGTTCGAAACTCGTGAAACGCTGGTGCTTGTCATACATTTTCCCGTTGTTTAGCGTAAAGAAAACTGTACGTACATTTGTGGAAAAATATACGTAATTAACCGGCACCGCCCGCGTTCGTGTAGGTAAGGACGCCTGTTGGGATGGTTTTTACGATAGTAAAAGCAAAATGTGACAGTGCAACGCCGGCACGCGAGGGGAGAAAAGCACAAAGAGAACAGAACTCTCGCTGGCGCAGTTTCAGGCAGGGGGCGCGCGAGCACTGCGAAGGCGGGAAATTGGAATTGCATGGGGTGATAGCAGTAAGCGGAGAACGGCACAAGCCCGTTATGCCGAATAACTGCTGTGCACACCCGGCAACTTTCACATTGAGTGGAACGGCTTTAATTTTCTTGCTTTTACCCTCCATCAGAAAAGTGGCCGCCCTGACCAGGAATCGAACCCACGTCCTCGTGCTCAGCAGCGCCACGCCTTAGCCACTGAGCCACCACGGCGGGTTAGGCTAGGATGCGTTTCGTTATATCGTTCATGCACCATTACATTAGGAGAGGTAACAGTAAGGAAACCTAATGTTTTTATATCACCCAATGTGAAAATGTCGTCAACGGCGAAGTAGTACCGGGCGCGGCGTTATAAAAGAAAAATCAGCGGACGCTGATTCAATGTAGTTCTTGTAGTGAAATTGGTCGGTGCTCTAAAGACAGCGAAATAATTCACCACTTTTCCCAACGCCCTCAGTTCTCGACTGCTGACTTTCATTCGTTCTGTGTCTATTCCGGGAGTCCCCTATGTACAAATATGATTCCCTATTTTCCAAAATTCGGATTGCAAGATGCGGGGTCTTATGGAAGTATTTGATAAAAAGGCGTGAGGGACTCCATAATTTGATATCAAACCCATATTATTGTCACTAAATAAAGTCTCCTTAGCAATGCATTTGTGAGTTAGTACTGAAGCCGACTTTGGGGCGTTTGGTGTGTAGCCCTTCACAGGTATTCATTGAGTTTTGTGGAGGTATTTATTAAAAGGCTCCAGAGGCTGCTTATATGGCGCACAAAATAATGTATCCCCAGCTATGCGCCCGTCTGTGGTATTGAAGCCGACCTCAAAGGGCTAACTGTACAGCCGATAGGCCTGTGCGTTCCCAGTATTGCCCCTCGGAAGGCCGTCTTTGCAAATTTTTGTCTCTTCTCATGCTGGCCTAACTGCTTTTGAGTTTTCAGAATTGTTTCGCGGGGTTTCTCGTCGTTATACTGAATGCAGTAGCATAGGATGACAAACAGGGGTAGATCGTTTTTGGAGGTCGTACCGCAGCATAACGCTCTTTCGAGTGAAATGAAAAAAAAAACTCTGGTTAGTACAGGTAAGGTCAGGTTTATATTTGCTTTCGGTTAGGTTTAGGTTAGGCTACTTCAAATAGGGTTTACATTAGGTTAGGCTCAGTGTAGGTGACGCCATAGTACGTTACCTTGAAAACGCCTTTTCGGAATGTGATGTAAATGGAATCAGGTATTCAAACAGCAGGCAATTACTACCTACGGCGTATACATGATTTAGACAACTGTAAGACGAATACCAGCGCTACTTTTTAACGGCACATCCAGAAGATAGTACTGACTCACATATGCATTGCAGGTATAAAAACGGAGAATAATGCTGAGCTTTGATTCCGTGATGCAGTGGCTTCAGCTCTGTACGCTGGATTTGGTGAGCAGAGCTACTTTGTGCCTTTTACGCCCTAACCCTTTTCAGCAGATCCAGCCATTGTGGCGCACATATTAGTGAAACCGCCGTCGAATCCCAACGTCTGTGCAACAACGCTTAGGTACTGAACGTAGTAATCAAAACACAAACTGTGCCAATATCAACACGAAACTTGTCTTTCTTCGGAGAAAGGTCGCCAGAGGGAAACGGTTAGCTCGGACAACGCTTCCGCAAACCCCACAGCGGCCGTACCTGCGTACAACAGGCGCTTTCGAAGGAGGCCAACATGATGCGAGCTTGTGGCAGTAAGGTCACGTGAACCCTCATCAATCACTTCTCCAGAGGCTCAATGTACGAAAGCAAAATGTGCCGATTCACGGGCACGCCCTCCATTTTATCCATCGGTCTCACTTGAGTGTTGGTGCCGTTCACTGAGCCAGCGACATTTATGCACTTTATCCCGGGGCTGTTCTTGGCTGTCGCTTAAATGCGTGCAGGGCTATGGTGACAGTCGGGAGTGTGAAATAGAACGGTTTCCGTTTACGAATTTAAATATAGATTTTTTTTTGTTGAGAGAAGTTTTAGTTCAAGGACATTAGTGTTACATTATGATATTTTTTCTTTTCAGATTTCCCCACGGGGCCTCTTAGTAGAGTAGATGTGAGCGTAGAAATAGATAATTTCCCATACTTGGCGATGTTCGGCAAATATTACTGACGCCTATTTTTTGGGACCTGTCTTGAAATAAGTGGCATGCCACCTGCTAGCGAAAAAAAAAAAACGCCGCACCAACGCTAAGGCGGGAGTGGGTGAAATCCACCGTTTTAGGGGCGACTAAGGGGCTTGGGCTGTCGGCGTCTCCTTTCGTCGTGTCATGTCGGCAAAGTAAATCAAGTTATCAAAGGTGAAAAACAAGTGTATAATCAATAAAAAAACATTCAGAATAATCTAACGTGTAACCAAATTTAAAATACAGGAATAACCAGCATTTGCTCGCATTATTAACAGAAATTTGTGAAATTCTGTGTCAAAATTGGTTTGAAACGCCGTCAAAAAACAATTGTGTAAAGGATAAAACCCGTTCAGAATAAACTAACGGGTAAACTACTTCAAAATACAGGAATAACTACAATTTGCTCACATTAATAGCAGAAATTTGTGAAATTCCGTGTCAAAATTGGTTTGAAACGCCAGGTTTTCTCTTTAAAACATACTTCTAAGCATGGTGGGTTGTACGACACGAAGACAACTTACGGTTAGTCTGTCTCTGATTTAATTGCTTGTATCCGGTTCAACGCAAGAGAGAACGCCACCGCCTCAGCAAGCGCGCGATTGCTCTTCCCACTGGCGCTTCTCCGGCGCCCAATCAGTGCTCGCCGCGTGGCAATATGCAGATTTGAATACACTTATACTCTGCATGCTTCGCCCCTCCCCAGGTTTCACGTTGGTGGGCATGGCCTGGGTTTTTTTTTTGTTGTCGATTAAATTGCAAAATTGATTTCGGAATTAAATTACAAAATTAGTGACAGGACGTAATTTTTGGGAGACCATTGCCAGATGTCGTTGAATTCCACATGCGCAGACTGTTCTTGTGATTAATTCCGTCTTTCTTAACCGAGCCTATGCTTGAAAATGATTTTTGCCCGCTGGATTTTCCGCAGCTTCAAGCTACACGGCAATTTATGAAACAGCACAAGTCCTTACTTTCTTCTCATCTATTCGCCTCGCACATTACAGGTTAAATATACGGCGCCAGTTAGGCGAGTAATAAATTGCCTTCATTCCTTCCTCTTTCCATTGATCTCGCTCACTGGCACGCACCTCCGGTTTTGGCAACGCCTGCAACCGTCTTCCCTAGGTTCCCTAGGCAGTGCAACGCCAATACCGAACTTGCATGTCTGGTTCTGTGACTGTCGACACGAACGTGACTGTACTAGCAGAACTGCTAAACCGTTATTGCGGCCGCCCCAACCCAGCAGGCGACGTGAGTAGTTGTCGCAGTTGTTGGTTCCGTCGTCTGATTTCCTCGTTCTCCCTAGCACATCGTCTAGACTTCGCTGTCACCCGCGTGTGGATTTAGCCGAGGCATGTCCCTATTTTTGACTCTTTCCGACGTCCTTCACATCTCGTTACATATGCGCCTGTGCAAATATCGCTATCACGTTAGCAAGAAAAAAAAAAGTAGCCATAACAAGCAATTACCTTAATCGGCTTTTTTGACCGTTCTGCTGCGATGGCTCAAGAAATTAGGGCATAAAGCATCCGTCTCCTTAGTTCAGGTATGCCTAATTCAATTTGATTTTCCCGCGCATTCGAACTGTTAGCGCGCCATTAATGGGCCGTGCACTACGCCACCTAAATTACGTTAGCTACATGCACAATCCCCTACAGTCAGAATTGAGCAGCTTGCTTGGTGCGAAACTTGGTGCGCCTCAGCAAATTACCACGTTACGACATGACTCCGAAGTGCCCCTATCAGTTGCGGTGCACATAAAGTTCTGATTTGAATTGAGTCATAAAACCGCAAAATGTACACGTTTCGCGATTGAGAAACCGCGGGGTGTGCAACAGTGAAATGAACCACGACACGCTTGCGTGCTGGTCGGGCCTCAAAGCGGCAGGGACACCGGCCTGCACAAACCAAATATAACACGAACATAGCTAAAAATCATTCACAGAGATGCGACCGAAAACATCGTATGCCCGAAACGCTGAATGTCAGCGTGTGTAAGACGCACTCCAGTTTCATTTATCGCGATGGAAGACAACGTTATTGCCGTCTATCGTGACGCGAGCTGCCAGCAGTGCTGAAACAAGCTGAACAAAAACAACATACGAATCCCTACTCGGGGACGAAGAAGGGGGGGGGGGGGGGGGGGCGGGTTTAGATCATGGTCTGAATAAAAAAGCAATGTGTACGTGTGCAAGCACCTCTTCACGGTCTGTGTGATTTTAGAAAAGAAGATCGAAACTGAAGTGCACGCGAGGTGTGGAGGAGTGAGAATATATTTAGCTATACGAAGAAAACAGTGAGCAATGTAGGGCTACTAAAATCATGTGGTACAAAAAGAACGGGGTGGAGGAGATAAAAAGAAGACCACCGGTATTACCAAAGGGACGGTACGCCACGCTTGGCATATGATTAGGCGTTACCAACGTCTCGCTGCGAAGTAGGACGGTGGCGGGGAAACGGGTGTTATTCGTATTAGAAGCTGTGCAGCACTTTTTCAATCCCGCTAGGGTCGCGTATGGGAACGTGTAAAGACAGAAAAAAACACTAATGAAATGCGGAAGAGGATGTAGTCTACCGAAAAAGTGAATTCCCGGCCGCCGCCTAGTTTGAATACACTCCGCCTCATCATGGGACATTGACGAAGTAACCAACATGCAGTAGAAAAACAAAAACAAAAAAAAGGCCGCGGCCGGGGTCTGGTTAGGACCGCGCAACAAATCGACTCTAACCAATGCGGTGGGCCTTTGTCCCTTGTTGTTCCTTGTTATCCCACCTACGCCGCCTCTCCACCAGTTTGGTGCAGTGGCCGCAGCGTTTGGCGAAGGTGAATGAAGGTGTTTTTACGTGTACTGGATTAATGTCAAGGATACCGAACGCATCCAGGATGTAGCCCCAGGGCCTTTTATCTAAATACGGGCGTTCCACAGGGTTCTATCCTTGGACCCGTACTTTTCAATTTGGCTATGGCACGCGTCGCCGGCAACATAGAACGGGACACTGCGGCTCGTTTTGCTATCTATGCTACCTCACAGTATGGGTTGAGGCCGCCGACTGCGACTGCACGGAGGACATGGGTACAGAATTGCAGACGGTGGTAAACAGCCTTTCCACTACTCTTCCAATTCTCGGCGTTGAATTATCACCCGATAAGACCGAATTTCTCCTGGTCCACGGTCAGCACGAACCACCAACTAGTATGCATCATACCATCTACATCGGCGACACACCCATTTCCTCCCATAGTGGTCATACTCGCTTGCTCGGTATCTCCCTCGCCAGCCACAACAGTGTTCGACAGTGGATAAGTTAACTGCGCAAGAATTGGAATTCAATGCCCCACATATTCTTTCGCCTCACAAACAAATTTGGCGGTGCTCACCAGTCGGTGGGCCTCACGCTCTGTCGGGCGGTAGCGGTCGGTCGTCTCACCTATGGTGCTCCGGCCGACAACCTATCCTCCACTCATACAAAACATTTAGCGGTCCTTTATCGGGCCATGCTACGCGCCATCACTGGACTTCCCAGGCATACCCGCATCAATGCTCTTGAACGGGCTGCTCCTATGCCTCCCATGGAAGAGCTCCTCGCGGAAACCCTCGGACAACAAGACTTTCGGCGGACATTAACGCCACAGCGGGCTGGCTGCACTCACCTCCTGGTACGTGCGTGTTCTTCCGACTTTTCCGTCTGCTTAACCCCCGCCACGCCCATGGTCACTGCCGCCTGTCGCAGTGGCCCATCAACGAACCGGTATTCTCCGTACCCGACCAGTTGCCCGTGAGAAAGCCCTTCAGCGCGTTCTTTCGATAAAATTGCCAGATGAAGTGAGCATTTATACGGACGTTAGCTTTTCGCTTTCCTATATGGGTCTGGCCTGGCACTGCTGAGCTCGGCCGGACCTGGACGGCTCTGTCATTCGGCCAGGACACCACTCGTCTCCGTTGGAAGCAGAACTTGAAAGAATCCTCAGCGCAATGAATCACCTGACCTACAGTATTGCAACGCCGCTCCCTCCACGTTTTCGGATCCTCACGGACTCCCATCAGGCACTTCAAGAACTCCGCAGGCCCTTCACCGATCACCGAACTCTACACGAGATACAACACATGATCGCCATTCTGGCTCGAAATGGAACCACTGTCCGTTTGGCATGGTTGCCGGGTCACACAGACTCGCATGGGGCAACCAGGCTGCACACGATGCAGCAAGGAAGTGTCTCGCTAGTACCCCTCCGCTGGACTACTACGCGTCGCGGCCCTCTCCTGAACCTCACCATCAACTTGACCACGCTTGCCATGCTCGGAAAGTACACCTTGCCTCCATTGCTCCCGCTGGCTACTTGGCTCTGGCTCCTCCGATGCCATGCTCTGCGGAAATCTTCACAAACAAAACTATCGCTAACGCAGCCCTCTGACCCCGCCATCATGAGAAAAACAATTCCCCCAGCAAGGTCTCCACCCACTAACTGTTCCTGCTGTCAAACGTCATTGTTCGCCAGCCTCAACCACTTGATCTGGCATTGCGCCGCATTTTTTTTTGTACCGCCCTATACTCATCATCGCTTTGCCTCGTGATGCCTCTGAAGATGACCCCCCCCTTCGAAGACCCTAATTTTCTCACAGCCCTTGTGGTGTTCGACCTAGAGAGGAGTCTCTCAAGATTAGTGTAATCCGGGGCCCACCCGTTGTAATAGTTTACCTGACTTTACTGATATGATCCCAACCCTAGACTGGCTCTGCCGACGGCAGAAATCTCTTCTATGGCGTTCAAAGATCCACCATTTGTGTCACTCGGCTACTCCTCCCTGCTCTTTCCCCTGTTCCCATACTTTGGTCGCGTGTCCTTCTCTTTGAAATAATGGATTACAACAACAGCAATCAATGCCACGTGCCAAAGGAGGCTATTGAACCCCGCCCCGATATGACTCCAAGCCCCCAATTATTACAGCTGCAAATTTTATTTACTCCATTTGTGCTCCCGGTCTCTTTTCCCTCCCCCAAATCACGCATTTATTTCTCTCCCGGAGAAGAAAAAGAAAAGAAGTAGTTTCAACTGGTTTAGAATACTTCGTTACATGCTTGAAATGGGAGCACGCACAGGTGTAGTTGAAATCCCGTAATCATTAGATATTAGTTGAGTAAGGAGCAGCTGAGGAACAACTCAAATAAGTGGCGTGCGGAAATTCTTAGCTGTAGCGGTCACTAGAGTACAAAAAATAAAACGTGCTTATTAAGGGTGTGTGGAAGCTCCACGCTCAAGGCAAAAAAAAGCGCGCACCTTGAAAGGTGGATAAAAATGACAACTGTATGCAGATCAAGCAAACGCTTGCTCCATACTAAGAAGAATACCTGATTACAACTTACCGTGTTCTTCTTGATAAACACTTGGGTTTAGCTCACGCATACTCCGCTCATGAGTGCCCTCATTCGGGGAGGAGCTTTTTAAAATCAGCCAAATCCACCTAAAGCGAATTCAAGAAAAAAGCTGAAGTTTGTTACCGGACCCAAATGCAACGCTGTCTAATCCATTACATGATGTGTATTACATGTCAGCCAGGAGAAGTTTGCAGCCACAAGTAGTTGAAAATTATGCGGTGAATTTGAGCAATACTGGATCGAGAAGTCTGAATTTGGCTCATATTGAATTGAAACAGTCAAGGTGATGGGGCCTTCGCATGAAAACTTTATTTAAATTTACTTTCAGGAATGGTTACTTGGTGTATGGGAGGAAAAAGCATTAAACATATGCAACAAGGCTTCAAGAACAGCCGAACCACATATGAAGAGCAGGTGAGTCCTCTTGGTACAACAGCAGCTCTTTTCGAATTATTCCGTAGGATAACTTTCTTGAGCACGCCTGAAAACACTCACGAAGTAAGCAAGCTTTTCGTTGCCTTGATATGAATTTCCAAAACGCTTCACGAGAAGGCTGCTCCTATGTTCTTCTTCACCTTAATGAAGTGTATCGTATCCTCAGAGAAGAGGGGGGCGGGGATTTGCCACAGCTTGTAAGCTGAGGCTATTTAGATAAGTACCACAAAAGAAACAATGGGAGTAAAAAATAAATATAACCACAGTTACGCCGTAGGGACGCAGGAGACGAGATGAAATGATTGTTTCGCTATTCTCAGTTTCATAATTTCCCTTCTTCTTCCGTTCACTTTGTCGTCGACGTTTGGCGACAGTTCTTCCGCCGATCTCCTCATTTCTGTCCCAATACATGGTAAGCCAGCTCCGAAATAAAAAAAAAAACAAAACTGATAAAAGCACCCATGAGACATTCTGAACAGTCAAGCCAAAAGCAAACTCTCATTGGCAAATGGATTTGGCTCATTTTGATCCGTGAAACAGCAGAAACTGGCACATTTTCGATCCTAACTAGGATCTGCGTACCCGTTTTGCAGGTCTTTATCTCACCTCTTTTCTTGCCATCCCTTGTTTTTGTTTTTTTTAGGGGAAAGTTGAGAGTCTTTTTTGTCACTGCAGTCTTGCCTGACTTAGTTTTGGTTTCGTATCTGACTCCTTAAAAAAACGCCTTATGTATGTTCACACGCATTTGTTTCACTCTTAGTAAGCGTCAGCATAAAATGGCATCCTGAAGCAGAGCCTCAGTGAGCCTCAGCTTGCGTGAGCCTGCGGGAGCACAAGCCAACCTGTGAGTGCGCCTGAGCCTAAGAAGAAGAATGTCATTTCAACTCATTTTTGAGTGACTGCGAATCAGCCTATTTATAAATTGAAGCCCTGTTTTTCTTAACAGGTGGCATGCCGAATATTATTTGTTGAACATTTCTTGAGAACAAAAGTAGAGAATGAAGTGCGGCGAGATGTGATTCTGGAACAAGGAATTAAAGCGGTTGATATATATCTTCAGAGAAAATCGATCCTGACAATCACGCGCAAAGTCTAACACCTGGTATAAGTTTATGACATTTGAAGAGATACCAGTTGAACCAATTGAAACCGTCAAGCCTGTGGTGAGTAGCGCCAAATAGACGAAAAAAGTAATCACTGACCCTAACATGACGAAACAAAAGAAGCACAGAGCGCAGAACAGTCTGGCTTTTTCCACTGATTCCCGACACGGCCCAACGCAATTAAACGCTTCCGTGCGCAATTCGCAATGGCTCGAGCGCTGACCGGCGTGCGTCGGTTTCGCAAACGCTAAGAAGGAGAGGGAAAACGAAAACAGAACCACAGTTTCACCTGCTGCACAAGTGAGGAAAGCGGGAAAAGGACACACTTTGCCCTCTGCTATTTGCCCTGTTACGAATTCGGGGAAAGACAAACTGGGAAAAACAGGAAAAAAGTGAGATTACCGTGGCGGACAAAAGGTGAGAAAGAACAAACTCATCCAGGAGAAACTACGACGTAGTGGTTGCACACTGGGTAGAACGGCTGGGCGGAAGGGTGCACCGAAAAGGAAGCCGAACTGGGAACGCCATACGTGACGGGAATAGGGACTCGCTCAATACTCCCCGAACCAATACCATTCGGGGAAAAAGGAACACCTAGCCAAAAGTGCTAGGCTTCGCTCATGCTACTACTATAGATGTGCGTGGGAAGGTCGTTTGTTCCATTCCTATTCTGGGATGCCTCCCTTATTGCGAGAGATTTTACCCAACTCCAATTTGCATTCCCTGAAACGCCGTTTCTCCATACCCACGACTCAACACGCCTATTCTTCCAATTTAGGTTCGGTGCTATTATCTGGTGCTATTATCAGGTACCAATTTGAATTCTTCCATTTTTTAGCAAAATAATCGAAAACTGCATTGATCGGTGTTTCAAACAAGTATTTATCAAAGTTCAGCACCTTATCAAATCAGCAGTTCGGCTTCCGCACCGGTCAATTCCACCAATCTTGCTTTACTGTCTTTCACTGATAAAATTAAATATGTAGTTGATACAGGAAATTATGCTGGAGCCATCTTCATTGATGTAACAATAGCTTTCGATTCGATAAATCACAGCATTCTCTTTCCTAAACTTGCTGCAATTGGCGTTGTAGGTTCTGCTCTGTCACTAATTCAAAGCAACTTATGTGATAGAAGACATGCAGCCTGTGTCTCACAAAATCTTTCAAACTTTGAAACCATAAAAAAGGCACGCCCCAGGGCTCAATACTTCGTCCTCTCCTCTTCTTGATTTACATAATTGACCTGCCTAATTGTGTTTCTAACTCCGAAGCATTCTTGTACGCCGACGATACTACAGTATTAGCTACTGACAAATGTCGTAATTCCCTGACAGAAAAACGTACCTCTGACATTAACAACATTTTGCTATGGTGTCACCAAAACTGTTTGCATAAAAACGCATCTAAAACAATGTTCATGATCTTCCATTCCAGTCAGCGGCACCTTGCACATAAACCAATAATAAGTATTAGCAATCACACCATCCAAGTAGTCAACCAATGCATGTTTCTTGGAGTGGTTCTTGATAGTCATTTAAAATACACTCAGCACATTACATATTTAAGGACCAAAGCTGCTCACGGCATCAGGATATTAGTGATAGCACGCCATTTTTTCAGTGCGTCCACTTTACTTTCTCTTTACAATGCTTTTTTTCAGAGCCATTTCACGGACTGCTTATCTTCAAGGGGTAACACGTACCCCACTCATTTGATTCCATTACAACATATCCAAAATCAGGCCATTCGCGTATTAACTTTAGTTTATTCCGCCCCCATGCTCCTTCACTGCTTCGACAGTTGAATATATTATCTATCAATGAATTACTGAAACATAACCTAACATTCTTGTTGTTTAAGTCATTACATAACATGGTTCCATTGAATGTTTTCACTCGGTCATGTAATTGTTAACTTAAATTCCACTAGGTTTGCCTCTGATCATAAATTGCTCTTACCTACTGCCCGCACTAATTATGGAAAGCGAACTTCCCACTTTGCAGCTCTCATGCTTTGGAATTCCCTGCCAACTAACGTTAAACTCTCTTCGTCGCTACATGAATTTAAAACAGGCCTTCTTGAATTTTATCTGTAGTCATAATAACATTCGCACTTTTGATTGTTCATTTGCAACTGCCTCTCTTCTGTTACCCTCGACTAGTGTTAATTTTGTTCATTTATTTGATCTACTGCCAATATTTTATGTACCACTGACAATTCGTTTACTTACAGGAGGTCCCTTTCAGCCCTTGGCTCTGGGACCTCATTCTATGTGGTCACTCACGTACGCATTATCATTGAACAAATAAACGCTTAAAAATAAAAAATAAATAAAATGAATCCTACGCTTGGGGTTTGTAGCCAGCTCTGTTTGGACAACTCGACGTGGTGCGGACCTTCCATTTAAACCCCGTACAGTAGCTCGAACGTCTACGACCTGCCGGAGCTTCCAAGCAGTGGGTGACCCTATCATGCTGCCTTTACAGCCAAGCCTGCATGAGCCCTCGCTATGCCTGCATAGAAATGCAGATTCGGGATTGACGAAATTTGTGAATTAGCACAGAAAGGAAGACATGACGTGCCTGTGGAAACCGAACACGCGGTCAGTTGCGGATAACGGAAAGCGAACGTGGGATCCTTTGTAACAGACGATCTAGTAATTCACCGAATATGGTACATAAAATACTACGTGGGCGTGTAATTTCTGGACTTGTAAGGTGCAATTAGCCCGCCAAAAAAACACAACCTAAAAAAAACTTGGCTCCCGTTCACCCTAAGAAGAAAATTTGAGTAAAAGAAAAGTGGCACAAAAAATTACAAGTAACAAACTACATACATTTGCAGCCTGTGTTAAACTTTTCTAGGCGACGCGAAAAGCGCGCGGGAGACAAGAATTTCAAAGTGAACAGCTTAGTTTTCGAACCTCGCCAAAACGTTTCATTCTATAAAGCGGGATAAAGTACATTCCTTCCGTACCGTCAAAAACAGTTTTGGTTTCTGTTAAACGCTAAGCCTCTACATTGAATTTTTAGCGGCGCAGAAACCTTTCGCGTGGCCTACAAAATTTTCGCAGAGTGTACAAATCAACTGAAAAAAAAATTCACACTGCGGAAGTAATTGAGTAGCTGCTACGGTGCCTCCCCTTCGGGGTTGAGCAAGAGTTACGACTAGGCAGCTGCTAGCCGTAAGTACGACTTGGCGGCATTAAGACGCTTCGCGTGGTAAGTTTAGTCGTTTCTGAAAACCGTGGGCAGTTCGCATATCCGCTTACATTGATGAATCTTGAGCGGTGTCCTCTAGAACTTCAACATAGGGACAAACAGAAAATAAAAGCCTCCTTTTAGAGAGGAAGATGGTTCAAACACGAAGGTTCCTCCCTTGAAACCGGAATAAAAGTCTAAAAAGTCCAAAATCTCAACTCCTATGGCCATGTCAGAATGGCGCACTTTATAGGCATCGGCATCATAACTCGAGGGAGCCAGGTTCAATTCCTTCCGCGGAAAGTTTTTTTTTTCTTGATGTGCTCGATGTGCCTTCGCTCATTCTTATTGTTTTGTGAAACTCTCAGTGTAAAGTTGGCTTTCCTGTAGCGCGTTTTGGTGAGGGATCCAGCGTCTTCAGTGAGCCGTAGAAGCCGTCGCTGTAAAACGTGATTCCACGTATGAAATGAGATCAGCGCAGTTTTGTTTCTCGAATGGTTTGACCAACAGCAAAATTGCCGAAATGCAAATGCAGTAACCACGCATATTCAAGGGAGAGGGAGCGGGGGGAAGAGGGGGGGGGGGGGCAATGTTCGTGTAATGAAACGAAGCAACTGCCATCCCGTCCATGTGATGCTACTGACTTCCGAGCGAGTCATTCACCCAGCGGAAGGAAGAAAGACCGATCGATCATTCGTGCAAGCCATTTCGGCCCTAGTCAGGGGCGAGCAAGATAAGTAAAGACGGATAGGGGAAAATGACAATATGTAGCTGAACGCTTCCTTGGCGAAAGTTCTGTAAACAGTTATGTGCAGTCTTTGGAGCTGGCTGCCCTTTGACCTGCCCTGTTCAGCACCGTCTGTTTCAGCCATACGGTTGGGAAGTGGGCATCAATTTCCCGCATTTACCGAATAGTGAAGAAAGTATAGAAAGGGATGCACGAAATACGGGACTGCGCTTTGACCGAGAGAAAAAAAATCCCCTGGGGTGTTGCGTTCCAAACACACGACATGAAGTACACTCGCTAAATAGAACAAGTGCAGGCAATCCGTAGTTATGTCGCAGACTTGGCTGCCTAACGGTTAATAGCATTGCTTATAACTCCATAAGAATGTTTCAGGCTTCCGCTTGCGCGTCACCATCCCTATGGTTTAGTAAAGCGCAAAATCACAAGGACTGAAGAAACGAAAAGATAAACCAAGGGACTCGAGACAATGGGCTTGGAAAGCTGGTCTATGATTCAAAAATGCAGCCAGCGACTGCCACTGGGTGCAACAATACAAATTATGCAATTCTCTACCCCAGCTCCCGCACAAGGGCCAAATAGAAATTCGCTAACTGGTACCCTGCCCTCTCGCGAACAAACCACTTTATCTTCTTATCTACTAGCCTTTCTTTCATTGCCGCTCAATTTACTACTCTCATAACAGTTTTTTAAGTGCGAATGCACTTCTTAAATAGCGCTTGCGCAGTAAGTCCGCGAAGCCCCCACTGATCGCCATCAACTGCGCGTTTCGAGAAAGCGCTCGCACATACCCACTTAGGGCGATTGGCCAGAATAGCTTTGGTTTTAAGATTAGGCTAAATACTTCGGCCGATATTGATTCCTTAAGAACTAAATTACCTTCCGCAAGCACTCAAATGACCTTATAAACAACACACACCACTTGCAGGCAGCGATGTCGCCGGAGCGTCGTAAAGACAAGATACAGCGCTCGTGTTGAGCGGTATGGGCCTCATGGTCCTCACTAAGTTTACTACACTTTAGACACTACATTCATACGCCACGAATGTTGTGGCGCTTCGCTTCTCGATCGATTCCTGATACACACAATATATTTCTTGCAGTTATTAATGGGAAACTGATCTGTTTCTGTTCTGCATACATCGGGATACGAGGCCAACGCCCACAAGTCATTGAAAAAGACTTTGACCACTAGTGTGAGAGCAATTAGCACTTCCACAATCAGTATTATCTTAAGCGACCCTGAACATCACGCGTCCACCGCCGTCCGTCCGTCCGCACCACATACCCACTTAGGGCGACAATGGGCTTGGCCAAAGCTGGTTTTAGAAAATTCGAAAGCGACCGCCACCACATACCCTACTTCAGTTCCCGCACATTTGGCCAAGAGATGTCCTTATTGGCCTTCGCATCACCACGTGCATTCGCACTTCTATCCCATGCTCCCCTTCGGGACTAATGCGGGTGAATTTTTCAAGTTCTAATCTTCCTTCAAGCATATTTTCATGCACTTAACGACACATTCATAAATGTACATTAAAAATTGAGATCGCGTGCTGCTATTGAACTATATGTAAAGTAATGGACGAGCAAAACGTTATTTCCTAATTGCGAGACAGGGGAAGTGACGTGGCAGGCAAGGCTAAGTAAGCATGGAACACATACCAGTCCTCCCACTAGTGCGCGAAACTGGATCTCCAAATTTCCTTCCGGGAATATTTGTGCAGAAGTATTGTCGGCAACAGTGCAACAACAACTTACAACAGTGTGTTAATTTCTTGCAGCTCCCCATTCCTCGAAATGCCTCATTAATATTATTTTTATAAGTGTGATCAGCAAAGGTCGCGGTTTGAGTACGAAACAATATAAACACAAACTACGGCGCGCCTCATCGCCTGCGCTGCGTCGGCGCGTTAAACCCTACAATCAATCAAAAGTACGAAACAATGTAAACATAAAACAGGCAGCCGTAGAACAAAAATCAGTAAAGAGAAAAATACAATACTCACTCTATTTTTATGTACATGTGTGCTGAGAAGGGGTACGTTTCTTCAAAAAATCTGCTTCCCGCACAAATAGGACGTGGTGTTTTTTTTTAATTTTTCACAGTGTAATTTAAGGCGCATAAGGCATGCGGAGTCATGGTGAGAAGGCTGCTGTGGTGGCCATATACCGTACATCATAGTCATTGTATTTTTCAGTGTCCTCACAAAATATATGCCCTAGTCCAATAAAAAATACAGAGCGAAAGCAGATGTTGAGATAGGTTTACTTGAGGCGAGTAATAAAAAAACTAGATTAACGTATACCCACAAAATCAACCTTGACAAGTCGAGATGCGTGCTGTTCGCTGCCTGCCTGTAAAGAAATATTGATGATATAGCAAAAATAGAAGGCCCGTGTTCAAGACCCGAAAGGGCAACAATTACCGCACACGGTACGGAGACAGCTTCGTTGAGCGGAGAACGCTGTAAAAAAGAAAACAGCAAAAAGCTGCCATAATAATAAAAAGGCTATGTTGACATATATATGCAGCGCTATCTTCTGTCCAGCAATTGCATTGCTCCCTAACTTTATGCCAAACTTTAACGACAGTGTTTTAGTCTTCACTTGAAGTGAAACAA